>BQMJ01000054.1:0-185548 GCA_025991245.1 Galdieria partita
CCTAAATAAACCCTAATAAACCCTAATAAACCCTAAATAAACCCTAAATAAACCCTAAATAAACCCTAATAAACCCTAATAAACCCTAAATAAACCCTAATAAACCCTAATAAACCCTAAATAAACCCTAATAAACCCTAAATAAACCCTAATAAACCCTAATAAACCCTAATAAACCCTAATAAACCCTAAATAAACCCTAATAAACCCTAAATAAACCCTAAATAAACCCTAAATAAACCCTAATAAACCCTAAATAAACCCTAAATAAACCCTAAATAAACCCTAAATAAACCCTAATAAACCCTAATAAACCCTAATAAACCCTAAATAAACCCTAAATAAACCCTAATAAACCCTAATAAACCCTAATAAACCCTAATAAACCCTAATAAACCCTAATAAACCCTAATAAACCCTAATAAACCCTAATAAACCCTAATAAACCCTAATAAACCCTAAATAAACCCTAAATAAACCCTAATAAACCCTAATAGAACCTAAATAAACCCTAATAGAACCTAAATAAACCCTAATAAACCCTAATAGAACCTAATAGAACCTAATAGAACCTAATAGAACCTAATAGAACCTAATAGAACCTAATAGAACCTAATAGAACCTAATAGAACCTAATAGAACCTAATAGAACCTAATAGAACCTAATAGAACCTAGTACAACCTCAGTAAAGCCTGAATAAGAAAGAAAAATGCATATTCTCTTCTGTCAGGCTACGTGTATTTTAAAGTTCACTGCTTTGTTTTCGTGAATTTATCAGAAAAGAAAGTCCTTCAATTGTATCAATCGTTTTACTCGTGCTTCCAGTATCATTAATTACGCCGCAAGTTTTTATAAAGGTTTTTCTAATGGCCATATGACTTTTGGTTTGTTCTTCTTTTTGTTTGTGGATTTGAGTTTGATTTCGGGAACTCTTAGAATCCCAAAAAATGTTTACATGTTATCGTTAATTAATTATCGTCCTTTTTTGCTTAGCTGTTCATTTGTTGTGTTGTGCCGCTTTGAAATTTTAAGCGGTTTGTTTCAATGAAAAACTTTTTTGGTTCATTTTTGCTTTATGTCCTTTCTCTTTTATTGTCCAAGTTGTAAAGCAAATTATTAAAGCTTTTATTACATTTTTTTTAGTTCTTAGTTAAGGCTATATATATTCTGTAGAGAATCCTCGAGTTTTCTTACAATGGATGAATGTTCTTTTATTTATTCTGTTTATATTTTTCTATAGCATATGACTTTGGGTGAAAACAGCACTAAACCTTAATAAAACTTCATTGAACCTGATAAAAAGAGTTCCTATTGCCCTGTATCAGACCATCCACATTTAAACTATTATCACTGTCTATGTCATATTGATTTGTTAAAGAAAAAAGAGATGTTTTTCTATGAAGACCTTTACTTTTGCTATTAGTCTCGTAAAATTAGTCAATTTTAAATGGTGCTTCTTGTTTTGCTAGTGATAAAATGACGTTCCTTGTGAGCCAGTTTTTTGTATGTTTGTATTTGTTGTTCATTAAGGGAAGACCTGGAAATTTAAGGAAAATTTTAAGATGGTATTTTTAATTCAAAGCTCTTTTGAGTTGAAGCATTTCTCTGCTGCTTTGCAATAATTCGAATTTGTGAGGCACTTAGAAATTGTGACCATTTTTCTTAAGTAGCTCCTTCTTGTTGTCATTAGCATTATTACCGACGTTCTTAATTGACCTAGTGGAACAGTAAATTTATGGGTTTTTCACATTATTTTTTTTTGCTTTTTCTGATATTTGTGCCAAATCTATTTGGTGTAAGATCCTTTTGGTTTTTCTGATATTGGATGAATTTACCTTGAAGCACCCTGTTAATATCTTCCAATTGTATTTGAAAGTTTAGTTAAATATGCTTATTTTACTAGAAATTATACCTTAATGAAGCCTAGAAAACCAAAATTAGGAAAAATTCTTATTGCTTTTAGCCAGGACATGCCTAGTCTTTCAATACATTGCGCTCTAGTTGTCTCAAAATAGGAGTGTGCAGTGTAAATTGTTTATGTCTAGTTTCTTATTTATGCTTTTTGCCAAAGAATTGTTACGTTTGTTTTATTTTTTATGCTCGTTGCGCTACTGACCTAGTTTGGTTTCCTGTCAGCTGCATTTTGTTTAAGCTTTTTTTGGATCGGAAACTAGAGTTACTTGTTACATTCCTCGTTTAGTTCAGATTTTTTGAAGTTCACAAATTTTCTGCTTCTTTTGCATTGTTTTGAGATTTCAAGTCTTTCGTTTAAATGGTACTCTTCTGGCTACGTTAGTCTAAAAAACGAGCAATGTACGCAAAGAAGTCGTCGCAACAGTTGAGCAATCTGTCACAATTAACATTTTCCTCTCTTTATTCTTTGTTGTTTTCGTTATTGCATTCAAGGGTTGTCCCTTCTTTTTACTATTTTTCTATAAATGAAAAAAACATTTTTCTTCTGTATTTCATTGTCATATAGCAAATGAACTCCCTTTTATTAAAAGCATTGTATTTTTTTTCTACGAGCCGATTGCTGTAACGTGTTAACTTCGTTTCACAAGGTCGACAAATATCTACCCCACGAGAACAGGTTCAATGTATTGAAGATGTAAACAACATGTGGTTTATGAAAATTCTTCAATATCCTCTTCTTTCTATTTCTCTGATTTCTCATTCTATGGTTTGCTCGTAAAATTGGTATTTGTATTGTTTCTTTAATAAACTTTGGATACAAGTGTAGCCCTTATAATGCAAAGATTGCCTGTTCCCCTTTGATACATTGCATAAGTGCCTCTTCAATACCTTTTCATAATGCCATTATGATAGAACTGAAACTAAAATGCTGAAATCTTTTTTTTTTTAGTGTTGCCATTAATTTTAAAAATTATTGAATTTTTTATGCAATAATGTTACAGTAATGTTTCTCGCAAATTTGTCTTTTCATATAGGTTTGTATGGGTATTACTTGGTAACGATAATGATATTTCTTTATTTCCTTTTCTTATTAAATTCGTTGATATCTCCAGTGCATATATAATGAAAAACTTCCCGATTTGGATAGTTTCAAAACTTTTGTTTTGATCGTTTTACCAAGACTTTCATAGTTGAACCTTATGAGAATCGTCTTTATTAAACCCTAATAGTAAACCATATGTAGACGGTATAGTAAACCTCAGTAAAATCTCAATAAGAAAGAAAAATGCATGCTCCCTTCGGCCAGGCTACACATATTTTGCAATTCAATTGTTTCTTTTTTCATGTATGCATTCCAGGATCGGCTTTATTCTATAATGCTTTTTACCGTTGCTTCTAATGTAATCAGTTTTGTCGCAAATTTTTAATGAGTATTTTAAAGATGGCGTTGTGACTTTTGTTATTGGCTCTTTTCGGTTAACCTTAATATTCCCTAACATTCCCTAATAAACCCTAATAGTACACCATAAGTGGACCCTATAGTAAACCCTCAGTAGAACCTCAATAAGACAAAAAAAATGCATGCTTCCTTCTACCAGGCTGCACTTATTTTGCAAGTCACTCATTTTTTTTCATTAATGCATTAGAGAAGCCGCTTAATCCTATCAAGCTTTTTACCCTTGCTTCTAGTAGAATCAATTATGTCGCAAATTTTTTAGGAGTATTCTAAAGATGACGATGTGACTTCTTTTATGAGCTTATTTCTGTTCTGCTTCTATTTGAGTTTTACTGCGAGAATGCTTCAAACGTAAAGAGAATGTTTACATTTTACTCGTAAATATTGGTCGCCCTTTTTTGTTTAGGCATTTTTCTGTTGTTTTGTGTTGATTGAAAAGTTTAAGCGGTTTGCTCAAATGCAAACTTTTTTGTAGTAACTGTTGTTTTGACATTGTCGTCTTTCATTGACCAAGGCGTAAAGCAATTTTTAAAGCTTTGATTACATATCAGTTTTCTTTGTTCTTCGTTGAACCCTTATATGTTGTGTAAAGGATACTCGAACTTTCTTATAATTGATGAATGTGCCTTTATTTATCCTACTAATATTTTTCTATAGTATGTGACTTTGGATAAAAATAGTAATAAACCTTAATAAAACTTAATAAACCCTGATAAGAAAGTTCCCATTGCCCTGTACCAAAACATCCGCATTTGAAATTTATTAGGTTCTCTGTCATCACAATGCATTAGAGGAAGAAAGTGAATTGGTTCCACCAAAACCTTTACTTTTGCTTTTAGTCTGGTGAAAATAATTATTCTCAAACTGTGCTGCTTGTTTTGCCAGTGATGAAATGACTTGCCTTGTGAGCTATCTTTGTGTACGTTTATATTTTTTGTTTATTACTGGAAAACCTGGGAATTTACTGAAAATTTTAAGATGCTATTTTTTAAAGCCCTTTTAAGGAATTTCTCTGTTGCTTCGCAGTAATTCGAAATTCTGAGCTTTTAGAAATTGTGAGCATTTTTCTTCAATGGTTCCTTTTTCTTGTTGTTAGCATTATTACCGTCGTACTTGATTGACCGAGTGGCACAGTGAATTTATGGATTTTTCACATTATGTTATTTTTGCTTTGTCGTATTTGTGCCAAATCTATTTGGTGTAAGATCCTTTTGGTTTCTGGTAATGGATGGATTTACCTTGATTGACCCTGTTAATACCTTCCTATAGTATTTGGACTTCTATGTAAATATGCATATTTAACTAGAAATGATGCCCTAATGAAGCCTAATGAAACGGAAATACGGAGAAAATGCTTATTGCTTTCATTCAGGACATTCCTAGTTTTTCAATTCGTTGCACTCTAGTAGTCTCAAAGTAGGAGTGGGCAGAGTAAACTGTTTATGTCTGGTTTCTTATTTTTTGCTAAAGAATAGTTACGTATTGTTTCGTTTTTTATGCTCGTTGTGCTACTGACCAAGCCTTTTTTCCTTTCAGTTACACTTTGTTCAAGCTTTTTTTGGATTGGAAACTAGACTTAGTTGTTACATTCTTTGTTTTGTTCAAATTTTTTTTGGAGTTCACAAATCTTTGCTTCTTTTGTATTGTTCCGAGAATTTAAGTGTTTCGTTTAAATGGTACCCTTATGGTGTCATAAGTGTAAGGCGCGAGCAATGTACGTGAACAAGTCGTTGCAACAGTAGAGCAATCTGACACTATTAACATTTTCATTTCTTTGTTTTTTGCTGCGTTCATTGTTGTCTTCAAGGATTGTCCTCCTTTTTTCTACTTTTACTCCAATGAGAAAAAAAAGTATTTTTTCTTCTGTACTTTAATGTCATATAGTTACTAAATTCACTTTCATCAAAAGTATTCTATTTTTTTCTCTGTGAGCAGTTCGCTGTAACTTTTTACTTCGTTTCACACGATCGACAAATATCTGCAGGACAAGAACAGGTTCAAGGTACTGATGATGTAAGAAACATGTAGGATATGGAAATTCTTCAATGTATTCTCAAGTTTCTATTTCTCAAAATTCTTATTATACTATGGCTTTCTTATAAAATTGGTATTTGTATTGTTTTTTTTGATAAACTTTAGAAACAAGTGTAGCCCTTACAATGCAAAGATTGCCTATTCCCCTTTGATGTATTGCATAAACTTCTCTTCAATACCTTTCCATGATGCCAATGTAATAGAACTGAAACTGAACTGCTGTAATCTTTTTCTTCTTTCTTTTAATATTGTCATAAATTTTATAAATTCTTGAACTTTTCTATGCATTAATGACACAGTAATGTTTCTCATAAATTTCTCTTTTCATATAGGTTTGTATGGGTACTACTTAGTAACGATATTGATATTTCTTTATTGATGCTTCTTATTAAGATCGTTGCTATCTTCAGTGCATACATAATAATAAGAGTTCAATTTGGATAGTTTCGAAACTTCTGTTTCGATCGTTTTACCAAGACATTTATGGTTGAACCTTACCCTATGAAAATCGTCGTGAAAAATCTCTCTTAGCAAAAATTTAAGTCCCGTAATTTGGTCACTTTATTGTATTCTACGTTGCAGTGTTATTGAAAATGTAAACATTTGGTGGGTAGTTTTTACTTTCTGACGGCCTAAAAGTACTGCTTGTTTCATTCTGTAAGTACCCTTAACTTGAAATATAGTGTCGCTATACATATTTAGCAAAAAAGTATACAATGCTTATGGTATTCTTGGATTTTCAAAAGCAAAACATTGTGTTTCGGTAAACTTTTCGATCCGCCTTTTATCTTTTCTCAACAATGCCAAACTGAGAATCAATTTGTTGGTTTTTCAGTGTGAATTACTATGCCCTAGATTCTTGCTCAATTGTCGTTTTCTAAGAATGATTGAATTAGGAGATTCAATCGTCGTATAGACTCTTAGTTCACAATTTAAAAAATTCAGTCTTTTGCTCCTTTCTCTTCTAGTACTACTGTCTGTTTTACTTTTGTGTTTTATGTCTTATAACCCTAGAATGTGTAATGAAGCTTTTCTAGGTTCTATTTCACCTATGTACTAAAATGTTCGAGGTGAGAATACATTGATTATTTTTATATACAGATTTGTTCTACTTTTCTTTTTACTAAATTTTGCATTATCACCTACTATTTACCCCTGTGAACAACTACGAATACTGATGCCATAAGGACAAATAATGTATTGAAATTCTTCAATTTTTTCACTTGGGTCGACCTCCCTAAATTCTTTCTTATTTCATAGACTCTATTCGAGACGATATTTTTATTGCCCTTCTAATGAACCGTGGATGATTTCAGAAAAACAATTTTTTTTATTTGAAACCACACGAATTTTCATTCCTTTTTCTAAAAAGCATGTGTTTTTCTCAATTCACTAGATCGTCGTAAAAGAATCTAATAGAGTATAATATAAGGTGGTTTAGATTCGGTTAAATACTTTTGAAATTGTGTCAATATTCTTGAAGATTTTTGTGATTTTGCTAATTTATCTGGAGTGACAAAGTAATTCTTTCTTTGAAATCTTTTGGGAATCACCCCCACAGTTGTATTTGTATTGCTATGTAAGCGATATTCAATTGTTCCATTTGTTTCACTTTCATTGAAGTTTTTGATTCTTTGGGGGAGCTGAGCAATTTGGTTATGAATTTGATATATGGCGAATCTAAATCTGGTAACTTTTTACAGCTAACATATGGCATGGCTTGCTTCACTATAGTCGTTTTCGATATTGAAAGGCGACAGTTTTTCGAAAAATAGAATCTTGGGACTGTTGGTTGTTGCTATGTTGCATCTTTTATCAGACACCTTTTTTTGTAAAAACCTTTTTTGCTTTCTTGTGGTAACTGAATTCATATTGTTCTATTTTATGTTGATCGACATAATATTATACACGAATTGTACTGTTGATATATATAAGAAAGATAAAGCAAGCCATGCATTTGCCATAAACAAGCCTCAAATGAATTAAGTAGTTGCAATCTAGCCACAAAAGTTCAACTTTTTCTGTAGCATCTTGGACATTATATGCTTGATGTCAGTTTGACTATGCTTTGAATAGCAGCTTGTAGGGAAACATATCTCTCAAGAGCACCTTTCCTCCATGAGTTTGTTATATTTTGATTCTTGTTCTTTGGAATCATCCTGTTGTTTTTGTTTCTTTCCTTCTTAAATATATAAAATTTCTTTTAAGTATTTCAATTTGACAAAAGCACTGAATTGTTTCCGACTGAGAATAAGGTAGGTTTTTCTTTGAACATGCATTTTGGACACTTCTTCTTACTATCTTTTGCATT
The DNA here is from genome assembly GCA_025991245.1 of Galdieria partita. Taxonomy (NCBI): domain Eukaryota; phylum Rhodophyta; class Bangiophyceae; order Galdieriales; family Galdieriaceae; genus Galdieria; species Galdieria partita. Next base: position 7,717 of record BQMJ01000054.1, read on the forward strand.
ATCGATCAATGTCCGTTGAAGAAAACAATTAGAGATATACTTATTCAATAAGGACAAGTAGTATATGAGAATTCTTCAGCTTTCTAGAGATTCTATTTCTCTTGCTGTCTTTCTTCTCTCTATAGGTCATTTTCAAAACCGGTATCTTTATCGTTCATTTATTAGTCTATAAGTGCACGAAAGAAGGAAACGTTACAAAGGTCTAATAAAAAAAGAATTGTCTAGTGTCCTATGACATACGTCATGTGCTTTCCTTCAATGAATTATGTTCTCGTGAAACCAATGTTATACAGCAAAGAATTATTTAATGATTCACATATTTTGACACAACCTTGTTGCTTTCATATTTGGTAGTTTTGAAGTTTTGTTTTGTTTGTTGATCCAATCGTGTCAACTCATCTTCGCCTATGAAATCTTCATCCTCTAAAATACTCGTGCACTTGTACCGCTTTTGACTGATCATGAATTTTCTCTAGTACTTGTTTTGGTGAAACGTTTTCATTTGTTTGGAGCTAACATAATTCATTATTTACTTGAAATCTTGCAAAACTAAATTGGCTCCGCTTTCCGTTTTTTGCAACAGTACTATTTACCATCTACTGTATCAGAGTCTTTCTCGATTCGCTGACAGTGGTTTGAAGAGTACAACCTTGTTTCGCCCTATTTTTCCCTTATGTAGTTCTATCTATCACTTAGCAATTTGGCAAAACAGGGTTTTATTTTCTTATGATCATTGTATACTCCTTATTTCATTCTGTGAGTATCTTTGTATACTATAATGCTACTTTGAGGATGGTATACACATAAAACCAAAAGTAAGCTATACCATACATATGCCATAAAAAAGCCTTCAACTGAAATAAACAGGAAACAATGACGACGTAGTTATTCCATCATGTCTGCTATTCTTCCTCTTTCTATTTGCTTTATGTCTAGATAATCTATAACTTTGAGTGGTAGCTATTAGAAGAAAGTATCACTGAGTAGCATTCTTTTTTATTGGTCATATTGTACTTTCATTCTTTTTCTCTACAATCAATTCGTTCTTCTTTGTTTTCTTATCTTTAAATACTTTTTTAGTCTTTTAGTATGCATTGCATAATATTTTGGTTTCTTCCTAGCTCTTTTTGCTAGAATTTTCTATTTGAAACTCTTTGTTTGGGAAGTCCTCCAATCGAAATTCTATTTCTTCCATTGTTACCATAAGAAATTTCAATGCGTTTTGCTTTTCATACTTATCTAGCGTTTAAATTGGTACTTGGCGAATAGAATTTAAATGAATGCCTTCTACTGAGGCACATATTCATTTCTATGTTCTAATAGGGAGCAAGAGCAAGATTGAGACTAGCAGTCTTTGTTAACGGCTCAACTTGAAATACTGTAGTATTTGAGACACTGCAGAAGAAGCTCTACTTGTAAATATTCTAGTGTACTTGCAAACTGGATCAAGAATTTCCAACTATGTCATGTATGCAAAAATGCACCATAGAGATTTTGAATCAATCGTTGGTCTTTCCTCAGCTTTTCCAAAGGACAATGGAATATGAAAGAAGAGCTTGGTAAGTTCGATTCTATTACTCCTCCATTTCTGTTGATTTCGACCACTACTTATTTTTATATTTACAAATAAATAGCACTCTAGCCATTTTTTAGACAGTTGGAGCTTACTGTTGGATAATCGTGAAAAAGTTTATATGAAACAAGAAAACACAAATTAGTATATTCAAACCAATTTCTACAACTTTTTTTCCACAAATATCTGCTTTAAAAGAATTTCGAAAAATTTTTCAATTTTGTCGGCTACACAGTACAAGATATAGCCCATGACAGCCAAAAGGCAATAGAGAAAAGTGAGGGAAAATGAATCAATGAACCCTCATGTGAACTCAAATAACTTTTTAGTGGCTTTCCCAACGACCCAGCTTGGATTCTAATTCAGCCTAGTAAAATCTACAATGCAACAAGTTTTTCATTTGCAACACAATCTACTAAGGTTGTATATATTATTTGCTAATGTTGTCTTCATAGATATCACTTTCTAATTTAGTCTCTTGTAAAGAATAGAGGTTTCTTTGTATAATTGTATTTCTTCTTGTTGAGTGTGTATGGTTTTTGAATATGTAGTTTTTTCCAGGTACTACTTTACGTATTTTTTATGTTAATCCTTTTCCTCTTTCACATCACAGTGTAATTGGAAATGATTTCAGTATTGTGCATTATAGACAACTTTATAGTTTTAATGTATTTTATTCTGAACTTTTGGTATTGTCCGTTTTTAAACTTTTTCCTAATTGTTTTAATTCGCCACTGGGTTATATAAAATTCGTAAACTTTTTTCTTCTCCTAGACTTCCTGTAATTTAGAAATTTAATTGTGTTTGTCCTTGTTTTGGCTGTGTAGTTCGTTTTGAACTGATATTGTTGTTGCCAGAAATTTTTGGGTTTTCTCTTTTCAATTGAATATTCTATGTGAAACTCTCACAAGGACATGTTGTCTTCAATAAGTTTCTGTGATAAATAAAGCTTCTCATGTCAATTGTATTGCATCTCTATTTATTGTTTTGATTAATATTGGGTTGCTTGAAACTTTTAAACTGTGGTCTTAGAAGCATTTTTGTATAGTTGTTCTTCATAATAAAGTTTTTCTTATGAAGCGATACGAGAACTTTCTTCTTTTGGCGTTGGTTTATAGCTCTACTCCATTGGTCCCAGCTCTGCACAATTATGAATAATTCTGATTGGCTGATTGGTAAAACTTGAATGGTCAATTCTAGTCTTTATCTTGTTTTAAGCATTTGCGTTGATTCTTTGAAGTCTCTCTGTTTACAGCTTTGTGACTCAAAGTGGCTAAACGTTGAGTCTCGCCTCTACTGAATTGGGTTAAAGCATATGCAAATTGCCAAGATTCGATTTCTTAGATGTTATCAATTGTATTTTCCTTCTATAATGGTCTTTTTTGGTACTGTGTATTGCAGTTGGTGTTTGTCTTTCTTTCTTGGCTAAAAGTCTTTCTCATTTGTATATAATTGACAAGGTAATTTGTCTATAAATGAAATTACGATAGTGTACATTTTTTATTATCAATTGAATAGAAAAAATTCCTTGCCTTTCAGACATTTTTATCATTATGACGATCCAAATGTTGGAGAGAGTTCTTCTTGTATAATTAACTAGTCACGAAATTAAGCGTGTATTCATTCACGGACGCTAGACTTCTACGAAAATAAAATTTTAGCAACCGCACCCACCAGTATGAAGATCGATCGTTCAAGTAAACAAGGCATCAAGAATAAAATATTCATGTCTTGCTCAATTTTGCTTTGTAACGTAGGAAGATCCTGGAATATCTTGCACATATATAGGAATGTTGCTCAGTAGAGTAACTTACTATGCTGAAAGAATCGCTGTCTAAAATGAGCAATGTATTTATAAATTCTTGGACAGTTGTCAGTTTGTATACTTTGTATTTGTCAGGCTTTTTATAGAATTATACGTTGTATAGTTGATTGTGATTTCCCAATAGAAAGACGGGCCTATTTAAGTGCACACAGTAATACTATTCAAACAATATACTTTCCAAAACTGTGTCTCACAAACTGTCAACTGCTGAGTATTTATAGACTTGAGCACAAAAGACTACGGTAGCTATTCCAAACATACACTATGCCGACGAGTTTCGAGGCCTCTCTTTTGTGAAAGTTTTTCCCATCAGACACTCTTTTTCTTCCAAGTTTTGTTTCGAATTTGCATCCTTCAAGTGACCTCGTCAAGTAAGTTTAGCAAACAACGACGTAAAGATGCTTCAAAGTGGGTGTACAAACTCTGTTCACGTCCGTTTTCGAAACAGCAACTCACAGTTGAACTGCGCAGTTCAGTTGCCACGAGCCAATCTCCCCTCTCCACTCGGACAATAGATTCTCAATAGACAAAAACTGACAATGACAGAAATCGTTTTTGTGAAGAACCGAAGAGAATCAACCCAGAATATACTCCGAATGTTACAAACGATCTTGGTGATTGTTCCACAAGAGACAGTCCTCATCTTTTGTTCACAGGACAACAATTAGTAGTACAATTCACTTGGAAAAACCAAGTTACATTGGAAGACTAGAGTGGGACAAGGATTCAAGGTCAAAGTCTACTTGGAGCCTTTGTGCCCACTGGTTCCCCACTACTCCGCAGGGTCAACGTCTCCAAACAGACTAACAAACAGACTAAAAACAAAGGATCAACGACTCTCGAACAGAACCTACGTTGCATTCGACAAGAACTTGGAAGCGACTTAGAGGTTCAAGCCAAGTTGTTGACAGGAAACGAACAAACCAAACAGGGCCTTGGTTGGTATTTCAAAAAGTGCGAAGTCATAAAACTTCAAAAATTTTTTCGTACTAAAAAGTCGTCCTCTACTTATATTTTCATAAAAAGGAACAATTTTATCCACTTCAAAACAGATGGTAACAAAGCAACTACAGCCACAGTTGAGCAAAACAACCACAAAAGGAAGATTGGGAATAGTTATGTTGAAGAGCTCTTTGCTCTGCCTGTTCCAATCAAAGCAATCCTCTCATGTCTCCTCTTTAGTTGGATAAGAGACTTTAAATGGTCAGAAACTCACAAATAAAGGAACTGGTTGTTTGAAGAATACAAGAATCAAATCAGAATGTCCTTCGAGTGCTACAAAAGACCTTGATGAGTGTGACACAAAAGAAGATTCACAACAACAATTCACAAGACTTTGTAGTATACTTCGACTTGAAAAACCGAGTTACACTACAAGACTGTATAGGGAGCAGGGGTTCAAACTTAAAAAACAATTGGAACTTTTTATACCGACTTTTATTTTTATAGCACTCTACATAGTAAGAAACGCCTATAAAGTTACCAGAAAGTGAAGAGCGACAGTTTTCAACAAGGATCCAAGTTGAGATACGTTCAACGTGAACTTGGACTAAAGACACATATTTTTCAATATTTATGGAACTCAAGTTTCAAGTCACTGAAAGTTTACGACCGATACTAGCAGGTCTTGGATGGCAAAGTTTGGTCTCGAAGAGTTTCACGTTGAAACCCACTGCTTAATGCTTTAGGCATTATTGTCGAAATTTATCTTTTGCTGTTAGGCAGTATTATTCCACTGAAGCGGAATTATTTTACTTTGTTCGAATCTTGAATCTTTACATATCACAATGCTACTCTCCAACAAAATGAATTAAGTAAATACGTAGTTTCTTTTGTGCTTCTATTTTATGCTTGAATTGTTGTTTGATTCAAAATTCATCTGTCTATGGTCCCGATTCTACTATATTTATATCCGTTCGGGCAAGTATATCGAACGAATTTGAGTCGAAGCCCAATTCTTATTTATAAGGGTGTTTCGAATCCATTTTAAATAGAAAAACCTTTACAATTGTCGATTGTCAAATTCATTCGAGTTGAATCATTTCTGTAAGCTCCAAGTACACAATAATTATTTCCCGTTGGTGACACTAAAATGGCCATGATGAAGATAATGATGGCTATTACACTGGTAGTCTTGTTGAATTCCCTAAAAGATGAACTTTGTGTTCTGGATGAAACATTTTAAGTCTCTTTTTTATCTATTCTCAGCAGGGTTAAACTAAGAATCACTTTGTAGTCTTCTCAATATGTACCCTTATAAATTTTCTTGTTCAATTTTTATTTAAGAGTAATTGAATTAAGAGATTCATTCATCAGCTAGGCTACTTTGTTATATATTGAAAAACAGTTGATTCTTTGTTCCTGTTTTTTGTAGTACAACTGTCTTCCTTCCTTCTGTGTTTAGAAATAAAGTTGGACTATAGTTTGAATTCCATTCTTTCTCAGTGGCTTCTCCTTGTATAGTATGATGATCTCCATTGTGCAATCTCTTGGCCCTTTTTTGTTGTTACTTTTTGCAACTTTTCACTATTCGAAAAAACCAATAATTTCCCAACAATACTTGATCTTTTGAATAAAATTTATCAATCAACAGAATAATTCAAGTAAACTCTTTTTGAATAATAACTCATTGAACGGGTCATGTCCTCCTTTCCTTTACCACATTCATTTTTTTGCATACATTCTTTACATATCGCGGATATCGATAAAGGGAACCAAATGAAAAAATAGAACTTGTGTGATTGACAAAACTCAATGAATTGTGTTGGCAGATTTGGTTTCAAACTATTTCCCAAAACAGCTTTAGAATGTGAAATGTTCATCAAATTTGATACATCTTTGAAAGAATCCTTTTTATTTCATCTCATGCACTCAATCCTTTTCTAGACAACTTGTTTCGAAGACAATATCTTTCAAGATCTCTGCACTTTGTCAGTTCAACATACACTAGTCTACCTGATCATATTGTTCAAGGTTTGGTTTCGTAGATAATACTTGGTCCCCTGCTTTGGTTTTGAAAATACTTTGGATATTTACCAAAGGTTCAATTTAGTCTTTGCTTTTATGTTTTGGCTAATCTTAGTGAAATAAACTTTTCCATAAGTATGTATATACAACTCGTTCAGGTAAAAAGGTGCCGATAATCACTGCTACAAATTATCCTCTTTTACACTATTCTCATCTAAAGAACCAAGAATTCTCAAAGCAATGGTAGTTGTTTCCAAAGAATCTCCCTTTATCGATCGTAATCAACCTCTCCCTTCAAAATGTTTCTGCAGATAAATCACTTTTGAACTCTGTTGTTAACCAACCACAAAGTTCAAACCTAGTGGCTACGAAGTTACGACCAAAACAACCCAGGTTTAAATAGTATCCAAAAAAAGAAAAACTTTCTAGTCTATTCTCAAGATGTTTCTCGTTGAAATTCAAAAAAGTTTTCATAGACATACTTTATCCGCTTTGAAGCGGGTTGCATAACACAACTATTAGCTCCTGTTCTCAACCAATAAGTTCTAACGAAAGAACGTTTCGAAGAGCTTAGAAAGGAGGTGGTATGAAAGGGTGCCTTTAAAAGGTACAAACTATATCGTATCTTGTATACTTGTAGAGAAATTTCCAAAAGAACCTTGCACTCGAGAGTTCAAAAGACTGTTGATGCTCTATTCTTTCTATTGAGGCAAATGTATCGTTGGAATTCAGTTACAGACTTTCCACTGTTGTACCTGATAATTCAGAATTCGTGAAAGTAACGAGAAAAAAACTGGAGAGTTAATAGAATTGGATTTGACTTGTTGTTGACAAGGAGTTTTTCTTTGATCTCACAAGCCCAAACAGAACACGTTGAGTTTTAAGATGGTTAGATTCCAAATTGTTTGAATTGTAAACACTTGGTTAACGTTTTGTGAATCAAACGTTTTCAACAATTCCAGCTATACCTGTGGTTGGGTTAAATAAGGACTCCAAAAGAGTGCTGATTACAGTTGTCAAGAAGGGAGTTTTTCCCATACCCTAGGATGCTATCATAGAAGAATGTAGTGAGGAATGTGAATCAATCCTTATGTTGCTGAATTCTACCCTGCGTTTTATTTTTGTGAAACAAGGATCAAGAAATCCTAGACATATGGACGGTAACTAGTACAAGCAACTTTTACTGAGATTTTCTCGAAGGTGTACTTTGAAGCAGACGGTGACTTTAGCAAAGTCAACGATAGTATATAGTGTCACAAAATTCAGCAGTCAACAACCGACCATCCTGAAAGGGTTCCAAGAATAGATAAGACCAAATGAGTTGTACAGTCATTGCTTCCAAAGAAAAATTCTTTTTTGCTCTAACAAAACTTGTAGAATGCTACAAGAGAAGAAAGCAACAACAACTCAATGAGATACTTTTAAAGTATACAAAGTACTTTAGCAAGACAAGAAGCAAGATTCCAAGTTACCAATTCGACTTGAATTTCCATTCTCATCTCACAGTTACTCTGAAAACAACGCATCAAATCTACAACAATTTTGTTAGAAACTTCACTGTCTCGACAAAACTAAAATTCTGACAGTATCCAAAAATATTTCAAATTGTAAAGCCAAATCCACTTGTTCAACCTTTGAAACTTGGATTCTCAAAGGAGGAGAGTAAATGTTTCAATGCCCATAGCTCAGAATTGTGAACATCATACTATCAATAACTTTCGATTGAGACTTCTTTCTTGCAGCGAGTAACGAAAGTCGCAAGCTCTGATAAATTGGTGTGTTCCATTGCCTCTTTCATAAAGTGTACGAAAATTTTGAACTCAAAGGTAACTTTGCACGATATCACCTTGAGTAGTTGAATTATTTTCAGCCAGTCGTTCAAAGTTCACATATATTCGACAATGTTCGATTAGATAGGTGAAGTATCCACAAGGATAGATTTCAAAAGTAGACAAAGTGTGACCCTTCAAAGAAAGCATTGAGTTGAATGGATTCTTTCTCTCGTCTGTATTGGATAGCAATCTTTGATGTCTAGTACTGTGAAGATTCTTTTGTAGACAATTGAACTTCTTTTAATCTAGTGGAGGTCTATATAGTCTGGCTGGTGGAGAAAAGACAAGCAATGGAATAGTTTAAACTGGAAGAGTGGAAAACAAGTATTAAAATCTCAGAGTATCTAAATTTTCCTTATCCGGAAGCACTGTTGATTTCAAAATATCTCTCAAGTCAATGAAAGAAATTATTCAATCATAAAATATGTTTCTCAAGAAGTCACCTCAAGTTCATGTATGTATTCTTTCTCTAATCAACTCCATATCAATGTTCCATAGGAAACAAAGAAACACTAGATTTTTTGTTTAAATTCTAAAACATAGTTGTGACACAAATTATACAAACTATACAACTCTACAAATTGCAAAACTTGTTTTTTACTATTGAGACAAAATTGGAAGGTCGTGTTGGTTTGTGACACAATTTGATTGAAGATCATCAATTGATTCTCAAAGGATGATTAGTGAAACGCCTTTAAATATGTCCAGAGAGTTGGTTAGATACGAAAAAGTAGCTTGTCTTAAAACGACTCAGAGCACCGATTAGGTTTGCTAGCAGTTGAATCTAGATCTCAACTAAATTTGTAATACAGCAATAGACTTCATGAAGACATACAGTGTCATTGACTGTTCAAATTGAAGTATATACAACTATAGTTCGTCTTTTTCACTTTCACAAGAGTCTCTCAATAGACAAAAGTTGGCATATGGACATTGCAAACTATTCAACGAACAAAAGACATAGCTGAGAATCTGCTTGGATCACTGCAAAATATCTTCAAAGCGGAGTTTCAACCCTATTTCACAAGACTCTGTATAGCAATTCCGTAATAAAACTACTTTCAAACAACACCCCATCAAATAACGCTGACTTATAGCAGACTTTATTGGATCAATTACTAAAACTCCGTGCAAATTCCGAATCTTTTATCAAGGCACTATTCTCGAAACACACACAGCTAGTTTTCACTCAAAGACCAGAAACTACAAAGCAAGTCGTCTCGTTAGAAGTGTTTTTCGCAGAGGTACTTAGTATTAGAGAATCCAAGGAGTCACTACACATTTGAGAGAAAAACAGTGTTCAAAACGAAACTTGGACTGTCAAAAAGAATTCAAACTGAGGTATAACTAGTAAAGTTCCATCTGTACAGCCTAAACAAAGTCCTCCTTGGAAAGTGCCAACAACAAATTTCGAAGCAAGCTTTATATCCATTAAAGTGATAAACACACTAAACGAAACAAGCAAACAAACTATCTTCTGAAGATGACTAAGTTTCCAAATATGTTTTTCTCCCACTGTAACCATACAAAGTTCTGGAAGTGAGTTAACAAGTTATCTGTATCCACTGTGAAATAAATTCACTTTGTCGAAAAAGAAGCAACAAAGTCATCTGCAAGCCGAACAAAAATATTAGCTCTTATACATAAACTATGTAATACTTTTATTCGTACAGAACAACAACTTTACATTTGAGATTCAATTTGTTGTTGGTGGTTGGTTGCGGCGGTTGTTGTGAGAGTACAGAATGGACGTCTTCTCTTTTAAAAGTGTTAAACATCCCCTTGTCAATCGTGAGTCCGCAGTGTTGCAAGTTATAGAAGCTTTTCAAGCCTCTCATCTTTGCGATAAGAATGGTTTCTCTGGAGTACAACGGCCACACGTTTCTATCGCGCCCCAAATGTATGGGAGTGGCAAAAGCACGTTCGGCCAAAACTTCCAAACGTTTGTATCGATCAACAAAGAGTTTTTGTTGCACTATTTAGGTAAAATGGGTCTCCCTGGTATTGCAAAAGGGTACAATATAGGAGAACGTTCTCTAGACGCACTATTAAACGAGACTTTATATGTTGTGTTGAATCTTCTCGATGTTCCTGACGGGAATCGCTTTCGAACTACGCTTTTTGAATGGATAAGCAAGGAGGCACTTGCCCAGTTTCCAAACGGTGCAGATCTACTTTCTCAAGTTCTTTCCTGTATTGGTAGTCCAAAGGAATGGTTTCAGAAACTCTTACAAGTCACCAAGAAACGTTATTTATATCTGTTTATTGATGAAATTGGAGCTTTGGAAGGAGACAAATTCACCATGTTTAAGGATTTGATGGTTACACAAAGAGGAAATCGAGTGCACAACGTCTATTGTTCTTTTTTTGGAGTCTTATCAACAATTTTACGTCAACCTTTTGTAATTTGTGTTTTGGCAGGGAGATCAGATGCTGTCGTAACTAGTCAACGAGATGCCCTTACTTCCCCAGTCATTTTATCCTTTCTTCGTTTAGATCCTTTTTCAGAAGCAACTGTCAAGTACTTTATACAAAATACCACTTATGACGATGAACCTATTCTAAAAATATTATTTCCTAGTCATCCTGAGGGACACGATTGGTTCTTCAAACAAGTATATGATTATACAGGTGGTGTTCCTTACTATGTTGTTCATGTTTTAAATGAATTGGGAAACAAATGTGAACGTTGGAATAGTTTTTGTGATCTTTCAGAGGATGAAATGAAAGAGAAAATGGAGAAAATTGCTCCGAATCTCGTAGTAACTCTTTCTCGTATGACACCCGAATCAATGATTGTTTTTTCTTCAATGCTTCTTGCGAGTATATTTGAATTTCGTATTCCAAAGAGAGAGACTCTATTTGGTGGTTTAGGAAGTTATCCTGAATATGTTTTGGATATTGCCAACCATTTCGGTTTTTATTATGTGAGTTGCTCGAGAAATGAACAAGACGAAGCAAGCAGGACACCCTTTGGATTCAGAAATGAAACATTTTTCAAGTTGGTTTTTCCAAAGATTGTACTAAAGCATATTCAATCGCGATATCGGAATATTCCTCCTTTTCGTTTTGTTTGTAGTTTGTTTTCATCGATCAGTCGATTGGATTCACTTTCTAGTCGTGGTTTCAAATTTGAAATTATATTTACTCTTATTCTTTATGTTCGATGGTGTTTCTGTTCCAAACTAGGAGAATTGAGTATATTTCGACATAGTTTTGTCGAACATATATCAATAGAATCTACTGAAACCATTGACAGTTTAAAAGTGGATCCTATTCCCAATTATGTTCCAGCATTTAGTTCGACAGTGAGTAGAATCCATAGTGCTAACGGAGCAACTTACCATATCAATACTTGGAAACCATTTTTTGAAAAGTATTTATCAAAAGATGGAATATTTGTTCCTATTCGACAAAACTCCAATGGACCTGAGGTTCTTATTCGAGTCACAGATATGAAAGACAATTCTTTCCTTGCTATTCAAGATGAATCTTCTTCAGAGCAAACACCGATGGAGACTGAAACCACCAAGAAGAGAGTATATTTGATAGGTATTACATTGAAATGTTTTCAATTGTCAAGTTCTGGTGTTGGACGTTCAATGATTAAGGCAGAAGTTGCCAAATTTTTACATCCAGTGGCGTCACAGCTTGAATTGGAACAGAATGATTTAACAGCCATTCAGTTGATTGTAAGCAACAAGTATACTGAAGAAGTTTCCAGACAATTTCGTGATAATCAGAATTGGATATTGAATAGTGGAGTTTATTATGAAGACAATAATAATAATATTGTTTACAGTTCTATCAACTCTGAGATACAACCACAGAATATACGAGAAGAATGGTTATGGATACCTCCTCATTGTCAAGTTGTAGTATGTTCAACAACATCTTTGCAAACCTTTTTAGGTCGCAAGGCTAGTGAAGAACTTGAAAGAGTGTTTGGAGACAATGTTGGATGGTTGGAACAACTGAAACCACTTTATGATTTGTTGAGCAATTCGTTTGTAGATTTACTAAGACGTATTCCATTTGAAGAATATGAAAGGAATAGTGGAATGATGGAAAGAAGAAGTACTCGTCCAAGGATGGATATGAATGTGATGCAAGTGGAAGATACTAGAGGAGAATCAACTATTTCTGTTCCGAGCTCAGTGCAAGTTTCTTTTGACTGGATGAACTTTTTGAAAGTATATTGTCATTTAACTGAGGAAGAATCAACTCAATGTTACGAATGTCTATGCAAGTTTTCGGAGCGAGACATGGGAGTCATAGACTCGACCATATTAGAGCAGATGGGTATTGATGATTCCTTGTTACGAGTCAAAGTTGTTGCTGGTATGAGAACTTATATAAAAGATAGGCAAAGTACCTGAGTTTTTTATATCCAAGTTTCGCTTACTTTTGATTTTCTCTGTCACACTTTATGATCTTTATAGAGTTGAATGCATGTGGAGGATATGACAAAGTTGTCAGTTGTTCACTTCTTATATAATACTCAACATCTTGTAGTGTATCATACAGGAGAATGACTTGGAAGACACAAGTTCATTTGTTTCAACATTTATATCTCTTTCTCTGAAAGTATTTCACATATGGTATTCGCTATTTGAACTATGCAATATTCTCTTTTTTTGACTGAAATGGTTCTCGTGACGATATCTCTCAAGCCCTTTGGTCTCTGTTGTGCTACCCTTTATGGAAAAGAACAGTTACTTTGATCAACCGAAATTGACAAAAACAGCATAAAACAAGTTTCTATTTTCTATTGCGGTTGTAAAAAAGTGACAAAGAGATCAAGCTGCAGTGGAAACTATTCCGATTGGGACCTCTATTCAAGGTTTCCTCGAGTGGGCTTGAATAACATCTCTTTATCTAGATAGTTCAAGATATTTGTACAAGATTATTTGTGAAAACTTAAAGCGCTATAAACGAGGTCTTTGAAAACTGGTATCTTCCAAGAGAGAGACACACACAGGAGTCAAAGTAGTAAAGTACAACTGCAGAGAAAAGTACCTCATTGCAAAGACCAAACACAGATGTCTCCAAATACTATGCTACAAGGTGATATATCTACCTCTTTTGATCTCGCATATCTACTATGAATACAAGAGTCGTTCTCGATAGAGATATATCTCGTTCTTAAAGCCTAATAACTGTTGAATACAACAGCTGGAAAGGTTTTCGGACGAACGAAGACACATCACAAGCTTCTGCTCAACATATGTTTCAAAGACACTCTTTCTGAATTCAACAACAGAAAGTACAACACCCGATGCACAAGTATAGAACTAGGTGTCCTTTGGAATATCCTTTTTGACGTGGCCCCAAAAACAATCGTTCATTGACAACTTATGAATCAAGATGTATGGAAACGAGAGCTTTCATGCAAAATATCTACACTGTTGCATAATATAGAAAGTTCAAAACATTATGTCACTGAAACTTGGAACTCTGGTTGCTCTCTACAAGAACTCATGAAGAAGGGTGAGGAATTGTGTTCTAGTTGGACCTCTAGAATACAAGAACTGGAAGAAGAAACCGTACGATTACGAAAAGAAGCCAATCGTTGTCACTCCAAAATATATCAGTTGGAAGAACAACTAGAAGAATCCCGTGTAGAAGAACAGACTATGCGTGAAAACTACGAGTCAGAGACCTATAAGAGGAAACAAACTGAATATAGACTCCAACAAATAGAAAAGCAGCTAAAAACTCAGAAAGAAACTCTACAAAGGGAAACTTTAGAAAAAGATAGTGCTTTAGTACAAATTCAAACGTTACAGTTAGAAATTGAAAACTTGAAGAACAGACTTTGTACTAGTGAGACAGAATACAAGTGGCTTCAGAACGATTTTATTTTGCTCGAGCAATCACGAGATGAAGCACTGCAACACTTATCAAGAGCGAAAAAGGAATTGAAAGACTATAGAGAGTGGAGAAGGCATTTTGAACAAAATTATGAGAGTATTCAAATGCGTTTAGAGTCCATGTGTGAAGAAATGAAGCAGTTGCAATGGAAATTGGATAAAGCAGAGAATTTACAGGACGGTTCTGAATATTTACAAGTGCAAAGCGAGGATACTGGGAATGCTGACTTAGCAATGGGAATGGACAAGGGCGATATTGATTCTCGGTCCAGCAAGGTAGGAATCCGTATAAGAAAAGATAATCATCTCTTTGTATAAGATTTTGTTTTATAGGAATCTTCCGAATGCGAAAGTTGCTTATACAAGTTGGATACTCTTGTGCAACGTGTTTCTTCTCTATCTTTAGAAGATAGAAATGAAGTAAAGTGTCCTATGTGTGAACAGATGAGAAATGTTCAAGACAATTTACAACATGAGAATGAAGAATTGCGAAAGAAATTGGAGCGAGCAACCTTGTCCATGGAAGAATTATTGCAAGAGTTGGAGAATAAGGAATATTCCGAATGGACTTGCGGGCTGCAGAATGCTTTGGATGATGCTATGATTATTATAAAAGGAGAAGTATGCATTTTAGTTTCATGTTGCTTGGAGTTGTTACTTTTCTACTTCTGTAGGTTATAACTTTGGATCAGCAAGGAATGGCAAATATTTCAAAGATGGTTTCCAAGTTGGAAGCTTACCATGCTTCTTTGAGAAAAGATCCTAATCATTTATTCAAAGTTGCCCATGCCATCATTAAAAAGTCTATTGTAGATGTACAGTATCAGCCTTCCAAACCAGGCGAATTGTGGCAAGTTAATGATGAGTCTCTACAAAAGATTCGCGAACATGACAAAGTTTACTTGTTTCGACGTTTACAGGTACCTTATATATCTACAGTTTGTATTAGGAAATGATTGATGATCTTGCAATTGCAAACAGGAACTTGTTATTGCTTATGATAATATGGACAAAGTAGTTCGTGATGATTTGACAACTGCAAAAGAAATAGTAAGTTGGATGAACAGTTCGACGCTAACACTGAACTGAAAACAAAGATTGTCAATGCACGAATTCTTTTAAAGTTAGCTCGTCTCTGCAAGAAAGCATTGGTCAATCGAAAGGGAGATAGGAAAATTTCTAAAAATTCGCAAGTGAATGACACAAAACTTTGTACGTCCTAATTATTGTCTTATGAAATCTTACAGTATGGACAATCAATTGGGCTCAATAACGATGAGAGGATGCTCTAGGAAATGAAAGATGTACACAGCAGCCTGGTAAGCCCTTTGCTTCTTTCCTTGCCAACTTGTGGAGTTTTCCTGGAGAAGTAATGCTGAGGCTTCCTTTCATTTTCTGTACCATTTCGAAAGCAATAGATAGACCAAGACCATTTCCTGGAGTTGTTGTATTGGAAACTACGTTGCTTGCTCTATATCCTCTGTCCAAAACTTTTACAAGTTCCACTTGAGGAATTCCCAAACCTGTATCACAAATATCAATCGAAACACAACTTTGCTTACTATTCTATAAATTGACTATCAAACATCATTAAAAAAACTGGTTTATCCCAAGCTTACCCAGTAACAATCAACTCTTATGACACCACCAGTCGGTGTAAATTTAACAGCATTCTCACAAATGTTTGAGATAACTTCTCTAAGCATTTGTTCATCTACTAAACAAGGTGGCATGTCTGGCTCTAATTTGGATGAAAATCTGATCCCTTTTTCTCGAGCAAAATATCGAACGCTTGATAATACTGGTTGAATAACATCTTTGATCCAACAAAGATGCAGATGGATACTATTTTGACTTTTCATATTTTCCGTTTCTCCACTATCGTTGGAAGCCTCCAATTGATTGGGAATAGTTGAGGCAACTGAACCTGATGCTACATTACTCAGCAATCTTTCGTTTACATTTTGTAATGGAGAAAGCAATTCTTGCAGTCTATCTGCCTGAAACAGAATGTTCTGGACTAATTCCTTATTGATGTCTTCATTTGGAAGTCGTTTCAATAGCAACTTTGCAAATGTTTTCATTGCCATCAAAGGACTTTGTGCTTGATGAACTAAATTTGAAAACAACTTTTGTATTTTGGGTAACTGAACTGTTGCTGTAGGATTCATTTGCCATCTCAAGTTCAATGTACAAGCTATGGCAACAGTTTTGGCAGATTGAAGAATTTGATATTCTTCTTCTCTAGTCCAAACATGTTTCCCTTTCTTTCCTATTAATAATAAACCCACAACGACTCTATCATAGTGAATGGGTACAGTTACATAACCATCTTCCAAATGATAGATGATTCCTTCTCGAAATGAAACAAAAGGATAATCAGGTAATAAATAGGACGGTTCCATTCCTCCAGGTAAAGGAGGCGGTTGATGCAAAATAAAAGGCAACGATCCCTGATCCTTCTCTACCACCCAGATAGAGCTTACACCTGGAAAACTACATACAGGTATAAACTCAAGAGTCCCAGAAAGGTCACTCTCTTTTCGAAAAAATAATACAAAATTATCGACGGATAAGGATTCTTCTAAAATCCTAAACTGGGCTTCACAAAGGGAATGGAGCTCAGAACTCAACAGTCCCTTTGTCCAGCTTCCACTCTTGTTGGATTGTTCGGATATTTCAGCCAAAGAATAGAAACGTAATATCGGAGAACTTTTCTTTAGACAAAAATACCTCTTCCATTGACATCTACTGCAACTATTGGATAGTCTCTTCAAGCTGTATAGTTGCTGATGAAAACTTACAGTCCAAGTAGGAAATGCCAACATAAATTCACAATTGTGAAGGAATATTCTTGATTAGAGGAAATGAGTTGTCTTCTGAAAGAACCAATCAAGTTTTCAAGGCTTGCTTATTGTTCAGTAAGAAGAATCTCATTGTCAAAGGCTCATAAACAGGAAAAAGTAACATTCTGTACACAAGAAGTTACCAAAGATAGTAGGAGTCAGGACCACAAACCACAACTTTCTAATGAAGAAGCCACCACAGCCGCTGCTTTGCAACAGGTTACAACTTCCTATTCAGACAAAGGATATGCACTGGATGTGACTGAAAGAACAGTGCTCGGAAGGCCTATTTATCTTGACGCGCAGTCAACAACTCCAGTGGACCCCAGAGTATTGGACGCCATGTTACCCTATTATGTGTCACAATATGGTAATCCTCACTCAAGAACACACGCCTATGGTTGGGCAACAGAGGAAGCAGTAGAAAAGTCCAGAGCGAACGTAGCTGCACTTATTGGCGCGGACGCAAAGGAAATTATTTTCACCTCTGGAGCTACCGAAAGCAACAACACTGCAATTAAAGGCGTGGCAAACTTTTACAAGGAGAGAAAGCGACATATTATTACTACACAAACGGAGCATAAATGTGTCTTGGATTCTTGTAGACATTTACAACAAAACGGCTTTGAAGTTACTTATTTGCCTGTAAATAAGGAAGGTTTAGTCAATCTAGAAGACTTGAAAAACGCTATTCGTCCAGATACGGCTCTAGTTTCAGTAATGATGGTAAATAATGAAATTGGAGTCATTCAGCCGATAGAGGAGATTGGGAAGATCTGTCGAGAGCACAAAGTCTTCTTTCATACGGATGCGGCTCAAGCAGTAGGAAAGGTTCCTGTAGATGTCGAAAAGATGCATATTGATCTTATGTCGATATCTGGACATAAAATTTATGGACCAAAAGGTATAGGTGCTTTATATGTGCGAAGAAAACCTCGTGTTCGTTTGGAGCCGATTATCAATGGTGGAGGCCAAGAACGAGGCTTACGAAGTGGAACTCTTCCAGCACCACTTGTTGTTGGAATGGGTGCAGCTTGTGAAGTTTGTATGGAAGAAATGGAAAGAGATTATAAGCATGTCTCTCAATTGGGTGAACGCCTGATACGACAAATTCGTTCATCTATTCCTCACGTAGTATTGAATGGGTAAGTTGAGATAGACAGAGTTAACATTTTGATAAATGTACTTTTGTAGTTCCGAAATTCATCGATATCCTGGAAATGTCAACTTTTCCTTTGCATATGTAGAAGGGGAATCCTTATTAATGGCTTTAAAGAAAGTAGCAGTGAGTAGTGGAAGTGCCTGTACATCAGCCTCATTGGAACCTTCTTATGTGCTTCGTGCTTTGGGTGTAGATGAAGATATGGCACATACAAGTATTCGTTTTGGTCTTGGTAGATTCACGACCGAAAAGGAAGTAGACTTTACAGTTGAGTTGGCAAGGAGACATGTTGCCCGACTAAGAGATATGAGTCCTTTGTGGGAGATGGTTCAAGAAGGCATAGATTTGAAGAGTATTCAATGGACACAGGAACACTGAGTGTGTGAATAATAAAATTTCAAAGAGCATCATTGGATTTAATGCTAATGAACTCATCAGGAAGGATATCTGGGTTTGCTTTCTACTCATACAGTTATGCCAAGACTAACAAACAAAGTGCAACATTCTCTTGCTGTTTCAAAGGAAACTTGCATCACTTATCGCTTCTACCCAAAACTTGTAGTAAAAGTGCCTACTTCTTCCCAAATCACTTTCAGACAAGACTCCATACGTTGAAGAAGCGATCTCAAATACCCCAGGATAGAATGGTGACAAGAGTACAGATGCAAGTTATTTCTACAGAAGAATTGAAGAAAGCTGTAGGATACAAGGCAGTTGATGATCACGTTCGCTCTGGTATGGTTGTAGGTTTGGGTACAGGTTCAACTGCTTATTATGCTGTGGAACGTTTGGGTCAAAAGATAAAGAGTGGTGAATTTGTCGATATCGTAGCGATACCAACTTCTACAAAAACAGAGAATCAAGCAAAGACCTGGGGTATTCCTCTAGTAACGCTGGACACCCATCCGTCTCTTGATATTGCCATTGATGGAGCTGATGAAGTGGACAGTCAACTTAATCTTGTGAAAGGTAGAGGTGGAGCACTATTAAGAGAGAAGATGGTTGAAGTGGAGGCCAATAAATTGGTCATTATTGTTGATGAATCGAAGCTAGTAACCGGTCTAGGTATAACGGGAGCTATGCCTGTAGAGGTTACACCTTTTTGTTGGAAGCGAACTATGCGTCGTTTATTACAAGTTGAAGCATTTCAGGATTGTCAAGTTTCTGCCAAAATTCGTCAAGAGAAAGACACAGTTTATGTAACCGATAATCATAATTATATCGTGGATCTCTTTTTCCAGAAGCCCATTCCAGATGTATCTTTAGCAGCAAGACAGTTAATTGATATTGTGGGAATAGTTGAACATGGTTTGTTTTTAAATATGGCAGATATTTGTATCGTGTCTGGAATGAATGGAATTCGAGTGATCGAGAAGAACAAGTGAGATTTTCTTCCTTTGGAAATTTCTCTTCATTTGGGTTATGAAAGCTTTGAACTTGAAATTGGGTTGTATTATGAAATTTCCAGATAAAACTATATTTCGTTGCTTTTCTCAAGTTTCTCGAGCACCGGTTCTTCCAACAAAGGAAACAGAAGGCTATATTGCTAATAAATTCTATGCAGATCGTTTTTTTCCATATCCACGGCAGCTAAGATATAGAATACCTGGAAAGGAAATCAAGTACAGGTCTCCGGAAGAAGCTGTATCTTGTGTTCGTACTGGGGATAATATATACATACAGAGCGTCGCAGCAGCTCCACAGACTCTAATAAAAGCTCTTTCGTCAGTTGTCGAGAACTCAGATAGGAAACAAATCAATTTATATCATATTCTCATAGATGGAGAGTTGCCCATCTTTACACCAAGCTTCTCTGGGAAGATAACTTCCAACTCTCTTTTTATTGGTGGAAACTGTAGGAAACACGTAAACCAAGGAATAGCTGATTATACACCAGTATTTCTAGGCGAAGTTCCTTATCTATTTAGGAGGCGTATCATACCTGTCGATGTCGCCTTTGTTCAGGTATCCACTCCAGATAATTTTGGTTATGTCTCTCTAGGAGTCAGTGTGGATATTACATTGTCAGCCTTAGAAGTTGCTAGAGAACGTGTAGCCATAGTCAATCCCTTCATGCCACGCACTCTTGGTGATGCACTGGTGCACATTTCACAACTGGACCACCTGGTTTATGAGGAGAAGCCACTTCCAGAGTTAAATTTGCCTAAAGAGGATCCTTGCCGTACCAAAATTGGTCAATTGATTGCAGAACATCTTATTCGCGATGGAGCCTGCCTTCAGACAGGTATCGGCGCTATTCCAGATGCAATATTGAAATATTTAAGACATCATAAAGGTAAATATTAAGGATGTTGTTCATATTCGAAACTTTGTAAATTTGAGATATAGACTTGGGTGTTCATACTGAAATGTTTAGTGATGGATTGATAGAACTCGTGGAAAATGGCAACGTGACCAATGAATTGAAGACAGTAGAACCTGGAAAGATCATTTCTAGTTTCCTTTTAGGCACTTCACGTCTCTATCGCTTTGTAGATAACAATCCTTTAGTTTGCATGAGAGATGTTACGTTTACCAATGACCCAGGAGTAATTGGTAAAAATGACAATGTAGTGGCAGTGAATGCTGCCATTGAAGGTATGAAGAATTGAATGTGTATGAAACACTAATAGCAAATTATTTTGATGCAGTGGATTTGACTGGTCAGATTTGCAGTGATAGTATTGGAGAAACGTTCTATAGCGGTTTTGGTGGACAAGTGGATTTCATGAGAGGAGCAGCTTTATCAGAGAATGGAAAGGCAATCATTGCTCTTCCCAGTACAGGTGGAAGACATCATTCAAGAATAGTTCCTAATATCAAACCGGGTGGAGGTATAGTAACCACTCGGGCACATGCACATTACATTGTAAGTCCATAACTCGCAATTCTGGAATGGATAAATTGACTCTTTCAGGTAACTGAATATGGAATTGCAGAATTAAAAGGCAAATCCATTCGTGAACGAGCAAAAGCACTCATCAGTATTGCACATCCTGATTTTCGTGAACAACTGGAACAGGAAGCGAAACGTCGTTCTTTGCTTTGATTAGCATTTCTAAACCAAGTAACTATAAATGCATTTTGAGTTTTATGAAATAGAATTGGAAATTCTACTGGTCACTCCTTTTCAAGAAGTGAACAACATCGGATTTCATGTTCTTACTAAACAATTTTTACAATTCAGCTCCTCTGTCTCCTTTCTAAAGAAAGATACGAACATCAACCCTATAAAATGATATGAGATATATTCATATACTATGTTTATTAGAACAACAAAATTCTAATTCTTATAGAAAGCTCAAATCGACAGGTGAAACTGTAGGGACCCTTTCTTTCTTCCAGCAGTCTCTCCATATTCTTTTTGTCTTAACAACGACATTGATACAAGCAACATATCATACTTTAGATACTTCTACCATTGTGTGCATATATATATATATACATTTATTTACAAACTTCAACTAGAGCTCTGTCAAAAGGTTTTCTAGACTTGAACAATTGCACAAGCAAACACTCTCCATAGTAGATGGCAGGGGCTTTTTACAGTAAACCGAATCTTAAAACATTGTACTTCAACTTCCAGAAAACTTTATGTGGTCATTTAACAACGACGTATTCTTCCAAGACCGTGGTGGGGGTATAGGTGGTAGATTCCACCATTGCTTAGTTCTAGAAATATCAGGATTGCGATTTTCTTCAAACTCCTGAAAAAACTTTTCAACAAGTTCTGGTGGCATAAGTTCTTCAAATAAAGGACGAACTGTTTTGACCTTGCGAAATTCAATTTTCTTTGCAGTATTTTTGGAAATAAACGGCTTCAATATGGACCAAAGTGAAGAGAACACTAAAGGAGCATCCACCACCACAGCAAGAAAAAGTCGTTCAGGGTAATGATCACTAAAAAGTTTCAAAGACTTCTTTCCCACCGTAGGATTAAGATCTTGAGCTGAAAAACCAACAAAGTCCAACACCCAAATATATGATTCTGCAAAGGAGTTTGTAAAGATTGTCTCCAAATAGTATATAAGATGCTTAACGTTGTTGTCCGCGTTGCGATCTTCAAGACCAACAAAACAAGAGTACATAACTGGTCTTCCAACTTTGTCAACTCCCAAAGGACGAAAAGTATGACTTCGAGGGTTATGTAAGCACATCTTACAAAGCATGCGTTCTGGACGCACTTCTCTTCTCCACTGTAACGTTTCCACTAACATATCTCTAGCCAATCGGAGGTTGTGATCCCTTGCACCTAAGGAACAAAAGGTAAGAAGAATCATTTCCAACAACCTCTATACTTACGCAAATAGCGAACCAACGTGAAGGAAGAACAAAAGGATTCATCCAAAGGTGAAGTGTAACCGTCTTTTCTAACAAGATCTCTTAGCTGGCGCGCCAAATTTTTCTCTTCGCTAGAAGGAACTTCCGCCCCTACATACTTGTCTTTTGGAGGTTCTGTAGAGTCCGATTCCATAAAAACGAGTTGTTCAGACTACTTTACTTGGAATAAGTCTATTCTCGGAAGAGCCCTGAGGTACTTGTGGTATTCTTCCCCACCTCTTCCAAGGCCAAATGATAAAACTGACTCGGCCTTCTATAAGCGCTTGAGGTATCTATTTGCAGTTGAAGAAGCGTTCAGTAACTTTCAAGTTCACTGGAGTACATAAGAGAAGCAACTCACTGGACCTAACTGGTTGGAATCTGTACTTTTGTCTCCTTCATCGCCTTCTACCCAACAATGCCCAAGAGGTATATAGGTTAGTCGGCTTTCCGTTCTACTCCAAATATGATCTCCTTCTAGAGCCACAACCCTTTTGATGAGCTTTCTATTTTTGTTATACGGGCATCTAAATGAGTTAAGCAACTTAGTTTTCTCAATAAAAACCAAGACAGTTAACGCACGCAAGAACAACAACTTCTCCACGTCTTATATCTTTAAATAATAAAGAAATTCTATCAACCCAAACCAAATCTACGTTAGTGCCAGCTCTAAAGTCGCTATCAACAAGAATCGACTAAAACCACAACAACTAACTTTGGATTGACTGTGGGTGACATAGAGTATCCCTCCACCTTCGCAACAGTACCAATAACGTCACAAAAAGTTATAGTGATAGGTATGGACCATAGACAACCTTTTATCACTTCTTCAAGTGCGTGCCAAGAAAGCCACTTCATTCAAAAAGTACCCAACTGAATTGGCCAAACTTTATTACTGCCATCGTAAAGAGAGCGGTACTATTAATAGACATAAGCCTTCTCAAAAGTTCCCGTCTTGTCTAACGTAGGCTCAGAACCCGGAACATATTTCCCCAAATTAGCTTTCGAGTTAGCTCGAGCGCGTGCAAGTAAGGCTTCTTGAGCTGCCCTTACGTTTTCCTGCTTACCCTTCCAACTCTTCAAGCATGATTGTTGCAGAGCTCTACCATACGAAAAGGACAAGCTCCAAGGGCCTCGACGCTGTATCTTATTCATAACGTTAAGATACACCGAAGCTTCTTCTTCAGACATACCACCAGAAAGGAACATAATTCCAGGAACTGCAGAAGGCACACGACGTTCCATTGTTCTGATTGTATAACGTGCTATATCTTCCGCACTTACTTGTCGTTTACAATCTGCACCTGGTACGGTCATATTGGGCTTCAGTAAAGAGCCTTCCAGTAAAACTCCATTACTATCACATTCCTTGTAGACAGTTGCCAGAACGTGCTCTTGCACTTGTGCTGTACGCTCAATATCGTGATCACCATCCATCAAAATCTCTGGCTCAATAATAGGAACTAAACCCTGCTCCTGAACAGTTCGAGCGTAACGAGCAAGGCCACGAGCATTTTCTTGAACACACAATTCTGTAGGTGTTTCTGGAGATATCTGCAAGACTGCTCGCCACTTGGCAAATCTGGCACCTTGTTTGTAGTAGGCTGCTGCTCGTTCACTGAGCCCATCAAGTCCAGTACACCAAGTTTCAATATTTTCTCCACCAGGCAACGGTGATAATCCTTTATCTACCTTGATACCAGGAATAACACCCACACTTCTTAAACAGTCAACAAAAGACTTGCCATTACGTGCGTTCTGATATAAAGTTTCCTCAAACAGGATGGCCCCTGATATATATTGTCCAAGACCCTCACAAGTAAACAACAACTCCCGATAAGCTTGACGATTTTCCTCTGTGTTTTCAACCCCAATAGAAGCTAAACGCTTTCCGATGGTCTTTGTAGACTCATCCACTGCCAATATTCCTTTGCCAGGTGATGCTATGGAGCGAGCAGTTTCAACCAAGCTATCTGCAAACTTTTCCACACCTCCCTTAACTCCCCAGGAAAGACATACTATATGAGATTTCCCTTGGGAAGCATTCAATTTCACTCTAAAAACTTGGAGTCCTGGAGATACGGGAACACCTAGAAAGCTCCTAGTTAGATTACTAAAGAGATAGTTAGCAGATATAAGGAAACAAGTTCCAATCGTACGAACCCATGCTTATTTTTGGGTCGGAAAAGGTTTCCATTGAAGTTTATGGAACTAACAAAGGTAAGAGCCATCCCACGTGTTCAGGTGGTTAACTACAAAACCCACCAACCAGTCAACTGTCCAACGTAATCTCAAGAGGTATTGGGTTTCCATTCTTGAGAGACAAACGGACGGTCGAAATTGACCAAAAACGTGAATTTAGAAAAATGCTTCGATGGCGCCAAATTTTTGCGAAATTCTTTGCAGTCATGCTTAACAACACGTTCTGTCGCTATTTTGGTTTTATTGTAAATAACTGGAAGTATGTCGCAAAAAGTTTTCACTTGTGTCGTCGGCTTCTTAACAATTATCGTAGTATGGAATCTTTTCACTTTGTGCGGAATGCAGAACAAGGTATCAGACAAACTCTTCAAGTTCTCATGAACGACTTCATTAACATTGCGGACTATAAAACTCTAGAATTCAAGTAATCAGTGTATAAAAGCTTATCAAACTTTTCAAGGCTTCAATAGGACAAGGAAATTCGAATTTCTCATTGATCTTTATTTGAAACCTTGGAAGGTCAATGAAGCATTCGGGTTTAACGCCAAAATTTACGAGGATACCTTCAATTACATGGAACCTCTGCTTAGAATGGGTGGTTTCCGAGTGAGACTTCATAAACGACGAGTGTTCTATAGAGTAACTGGACATTGGTACCAAACCTACAGAAACCAACGAATGGAATGGCTGTTAAAATTTTTTGCTCAGCTTTTGAATCCAACAAATGAAGTTACTATGTCCAAAGCTCAGCAAGCACTCTTAGAATATGATAAACCTATCGAATTCTTTGTAAATGTAGGCGACGGCCCACGTATAACCATTGACTCTAGCTCTGGCTCTTTGGCAGGTTTTCCCATATTTTCATTTCGAACTTCTAGTCTTCATATTGATATACCAATCCCAGATCCTGTCGAGTATGGAAGTAACGGAAATTATGCCTGGGATGATTTTGAAGAAGATCAGGGAAAAAACCATCAAATTTTCAATAATAACTCTAACATTAGTCATACAAGTAATGAAGTCGCTTGGGCTAGAAAGGAAAGTAAAGCCGTATTTAGGGGATCTTCATCCTGCTTTCAACTTCATAAAAGCAATTGGTATCTGTGTCCCAGGATACCTTTAGCAAAGTTGAGTGTCTTAAAGCCAGATCTGTTGGATGCAGGTATCACTTCTTGGATTAAATTGTCTCCCAATCTGACTATCGAAGAAATCGAAAATAGCTTGGGACTTGCCTTGAAGCAAAGTAAGACTCATCAAGAAGAAGCTAGCTACAAATATATCCTAGACGTCGACGGAGGTTTAGGTTCATCTAGAAAAAGAGGGATTTTGGGTTCCGGCTCAGTACTGCTGGCACAAGATTCGCCTTGGAAACAATGGTATGAGCCACTGTTGGTACCATTCTATCACTATGTTCCCGTTGCTCGAAGTTTGGAAGATTTGTTAGACAAAATAGTATGGTCGAAAGACAACGATGTCACACTGAAGAAAATTGCACAACAAGCAAGGTTGTTTGTCCTAGAAAACACGAGTCTAAACGCTATTCGTGAATACTGGTCCCTTCTGCTTCTTCAGTACGCTGAGTTACTACACGGCATTCCTGTTTTGGATACTCCTGTTCGATATAATCCTTGCCTATCCAACAAAAGTCTGGTACGAAATGGACCGCTAGGATGTATAAAGCAGTGGTTGGAGTTCAAAACGAACGACACAACAATACCATTTGGATGTCGTTTTCACTCTCGCTCTTCAAGCCATTTTTGTTGGAGACAAATACCAGGTCATACCAAAGAAACTAAATACGGCATAGAAACTCCCTATGATTTTCAGTAAAAGGTTGTGAGCAACGGACTGCCTTTTGAATTTTTCCACAGCAAGGATACCAAAAAAGCCGCCACCGAGATTTGAACTCGGGATCTTTGGTTTACAAGACCAACGCTTTAGCCACTAAGCCATGGCGGCAATTATTGGAGGTAGGATAAAATAATTTTTCAACGCTAGGAATTTTAGTGGTGTCCAAGGTAGTGTCTTCTTGACAAGAACCAGAGATTTAACTTCAATACATTCTTGTTCGTCGGCTGAAGGATGAGTAGCTCAAACGGTACTGATAGTATGTTTATTGGCTCTATGTTTAGAGGCTTCGACCATGTGCACTTTTGGGTCGGTAACGCACTACAAGCTGCTTCCTTCTATATTACAAGGTTTGGTTTTGAACCTTGCTGTTTTAAGAGTTTAGAGACCGGTAGCAGACAAGTCATGACACAAGTGGTCAAGCATGACAAAATTATGTTTGCATTTTCTAGTTCGTTGGAACCGGTTGAACATGATATTGGGAAATTTGTACAAATGCACGGAGATGGCGTGAAGGACTTGGCGTTTGAGGTAAAACTTCCCCTTCGTCGAGTGACTTGGAACTTTATTGACCGCAGCACTATTTTAGGTTGTTGATTGTGAGGCAGCATTTCAGGAAGCAGTGAAGCGAGGAGCTAAAGTTATCCAGAAACCTCAGAAACTCGAGGATGAAAATGGTGAAGTTATCGTGGCAACTATTTATGCTGGTTATGGTGATATGCATCATAGTTTGGTAGAACGCAAAAACTACAAAGGCCCATTCTTGCCTGGGTACAAGGAACTTACAGGTGACCCACTAGTTTCAGCTCTTCCAAGACCTTCTCTTCAAGTAATAGATCACTGTGTTAGCAATCAACCTGACGGAGAGATGGAACGTGTAGTTGAGTGGTATACCAGCACACTCGGGTTTCATCGTTTTTGGTCAGTGGATGATAAGCAGATACATACAGAATACTCAGCTTTACGTTCCATTGTGGTAACTGACTCGAAAGAAAGAATCAAGATGCCAGTAAATGAACCCGCTCCTGGAAAGAAGAAGAGCCAAATTCAAGAGTTTGTAGATTACTACGGAGGTCCAGGCATTCAGCATATAGCGCTTCATACTATGGATATAATTGGTGCTATAACGTCCCTTCGTGAACGGGGTGTTAGTTTCATTTCAGTACCAAAGACCTACTATGAAGATTTAAAGAGTCGGCTTGCTAATGCATCTATCAAGGTAAGCAACCTTGTGTTTCATTTTTTTATAAGCCTTACTATATTCATTTAGGTCAAAGAAGACTTGGAGAAGATTGAGAAGTTAGGTATCCTTGTAGACTTTGATGATCGAGGATATTTACTGCAAATCTTTACCCGACCTCTTCAAGATCGTCCCACATTCTTCATCGAAATAATTCAGCGTCATAATCATGCTGGTTTTGGTGCTGGCAACTTTAAGAGCTTGTTTGAAGCTATTGAAAGAGATCAGGCCCTAAGAGGCAATCTGTAGACTGTTGCTTTTGTATGTTGATTGATTAATAAATATCTGTGTGTTTGTTCAATATTTGAATTTTTCCTGATAATAACTTCTCTACTACCAAAAGAACCACTGAGGCTCAATACATCCGTTCCTTAACCATTGAAAATAAAAATCCATCAACATTTTTCTTAATAATGTTCCAACATATAAAAAATTCAGCGACCCTATAGACGACGAACTTGTCTTAGCCCTTTGACTGTCTAATTCAGAACACGTCAATAAATAGCTCCTAATGATTTCAAATGATGCCGTTTTGGTCAATTCTTTCAACTATGAAATGATTAGCAAGCAACAGGAAATGAGTATATGAATCCAGAACGTACCAACTCATGATCTTTCAGCAAGGATTGAAGTAATTTCTCAGGGACGGATGGTTGAGAAATATCCGTGTTGCAAGTTTCCATCTCAATGACTGAATTCGGTGTATGAAAATTGTTTTGTTCATTTTCTTGAGTCCAACATTTGCTGTCACTCTTTCCAAAGAACTTGGCAGCCTTGTCGAGAAAACCTGGGGCTGATGTACCTCGAGAAGACTTTTGCTCGTTACTTCTTGTCTGCTTGTCATTCACTGCACACGTCAAATCCTCAGCATTTTGCTTTCGAAAGAATGGCAATATGAACGAGGCTGACTTTTCGTGTTTCTTGGTTGGACTTGTAAGATTTTCTGCAATACGAACATTTTCAGGAGTACTCAAGCTTGTTGATATCATCTGACTATTATCTGCTCTATGGGTGCGATCAAACTTGCCTAAAAGTGAACCAGAACGTTTCTGAGTACTTTTTATCGCCAACGGTACAGCAGTCGCAGTAATAGCAACTGCCAAGTCAATCATAAATTTTCGGCCTTCATCACTTAAAGCCATGTCTAGAAGAGCCTTTACAACGGGAGGAAAGTCATCTGTTTGTTCCTTGTCTTTCTTGCTACCTCCCACTTCGACAGTTCTATTATTGCCGTTTCTCCTTTTCTTCAAAGCATATGCAGCTTCACGGTCATATCGCTCAAAAACTGCGCTTAATCCTTCTTTTACTGTAGTAGAAATGATCAAAGACACAAGGTGCTCTCCACTTGGGGTTGTAAAGACTTCCAAAAGTTTTACCAGTGAAGCAACCCTTTCGTTGGGGCCTCTAGTGACGTTCGAACTTTTCTTTCTACCGTCACTTTCACGCGAAATTAGTTCACGACAAACTCCCTGGGCTGCTCCTGAAGAAATATTTCGCAATATGGTTGCAAAATCGGGACTAGAAAATATACGAAGTAGTCGAATAAAACTAGCAGGAACCTTGCCGACAGATTACCTCTTTTTGGCAACATAAAAGATATAATACTTACCTCTTCAGAGGCATTGCCTTGCAAATAATTCTTCAAGTCGTTAGTGGCTTTCAAAAGGCAGTCACTGCCGTTATTTAAGGCATAGGCTAGCTGTTGAAAGGTATGCTGCCAACTGCGAAAAAAGTTACTAATGCCTTTTCTATTTCTATAGATTGCATAAAGTAACAAATACACAGGAATAAGCTTAACATCTATATATGTTTGGAACCACTTTTGCAGACAACGATAACGTGAGTTTCTCATTTTCTCCCGATTTCTCTTTTCAGTTCATTGCGATTACTGAAACTTGGTGTGTTTAGAAGCAACGAAGAGATGATTTTTAACTATGACTATTTTTGGTATCCAATTCTCTTCTCAACGTGAGTGTTTTAGATATATGAATGACTCTATTCATAGACTTTTGTTTCTTTTGCTTAGGATTCTCAAAACAAGTTCTTCTGGAGCTACAACATAAAACAGGGGTGAGAGAGCAATCCACTGTGAAGAGTTTTTTTACTATTGGTTGGACAAAGACCTCCAAATTCTGAAACCAACTTCCAACTAGCTGTATCACTTGTCAGGACCGTCTTGTCAAAAGGGAACTCAAGTTGAAATGATTGTTTCATTCGCAGTTTTCAAGTCCACAGGAATTTACAATTCTTCTATATGGTTTTAAACAACTGTTCACTCTTCCTCCTCTGGTGTTGCTTCTTTGGTCCAATCTGGGAATAAGGACTTGTCTTGCTTCTCATTTTCTTCCTCTGCTTTTCTCTTCAAAGTATCTGGATCAAAACCTGGCCAAGGCTCAATCATATCACCACTGATATCTAAGTCATAAGGGTCACCATCCCAATACTTGAACTCCTCAGGATTTGGCAACTGAGAAGTAAGAGTTACTTCAGGTTGCTTCAATAAAGAACGCATAATATTATCCTGATTCGAGCATAGCATTTAGTTTAAAATAGTCTAAAGACTCGTATGAATTTACCTTTAACATAGTCTGTTTTACCAATTCTACAATCATGGACTGACATTGTGCTGGAGACATACTTTTTACTTCTTCGATATATCTACGAAACAATAACTGTTGGCTTAGAGTCAAACCTGTTGGAAAAGTGGAAGGCAAGTTTTCAGGAATGTCTTCAGAAGAAGACATGCGCAAGAAATTCAATTGAGCTCTTGAACGAAAGCAACGTCTATCATTACACCAAAACATTTGGCGGAGTTGAAAATAACCGTAACTGGATCCATAATATGGTGCAATACGTCTCTTATCACTTTGCCCCCTAAAGCTTCCCAACGTTGGATAACAGTATGAAGAATGAGATTTGTTATCCGAGGTTGCAAATCCGTTGCAACAAGTCTTGCAATCTAGTTCACCTACTATATAAAAAGTTGACTGGGCTGCCATGATGATTGGACAACCTGACGAGGCCAAAAATCTCCAACCGAGAAAATATTTCAGTGACATTTTTCATTGCTGGTTGAAGTTTTGCAAATGATTTCGAGTCACACACCTGTTCAATATCGTATATGGAACAAGTTCTATGACTATTCATTAGGCAAATAGATTTTCGTCGAGCAAAAAGAAGATGATTTCTATTATTCCACCTGCGACTTGGTTCAAAAGCTGTTCGATCACTGGAGAGAGTTATACTATTAGAAGTCAAAAATAGTTTCAGTGAAAAGCGCACTATAAGCCATTGAAATTCTCAAAGACTTGAGATTATTGACGTGACTTTGCAATAGTGCTGATCAGACATCCAGTTATCTTTTACTCCTTTCTTGTTATACAGACTCTGTCAAACAAGTTCGGGATACCATCCATTTCAAGATAAACAGGCTTCAGAACCACTTGTTCTGTTTTGGCCCAAGGCACTGTGAAGAGCTATTCCTATTACTGTAATGAAGGAAGACAGGTTTTCGGTTCCTGCTCTCTTCTTTTGGCTGTCAGGAGAATATGAAGACTCAGTTGAATGAATCAGAAACACCGCACATGACTCTTAACTGTGTCATTTTTTGCCTGAATATGAGTCAACAAACGGACATTGAAAGTTGGAACAACAATACTTGCTCATCACCTCGTCAGGTACAACTTCAACTACTCTTTCTCTAGTGAGTATTCAAGGTAACAACAAGTTGCATGTTGGTTTTTTGTTTATAGTTGAATGATGCTTTTCTGGGAGTTATCAAGATCTTGGTTGTTCGACCAAACAACAGAAACTCAACCTCCCAGCAATCTCAAGTTAACCATTTATTCGGAAGATAATAATAATATTACTCTCTTAAACGTACAGAAACAAAACCCTCAATGAATGTTAACATCTTTCAGCTATCACAAACCCAAAAATTCACTCGATGGTAGCATTTGGAACTCGGTATAATATGTGCCATTCGCTGTCATATTCCAAGTTTCCATCCAACTCTCATTCTTTTGATTATAACCCCATCGCCTTCCCTTTTTCACAAACATTGTGGCGCCTCTCTCTTCATATCTATTGTTGACATAATCATAACAATATTACAATAGGAATGAACATACCTTGTATATCCAAATCACGTTCCAACCACCACTCAGCCCAAGCAGAACCATCATTATCCACTCCATATTTATCTAATGCATTAAAAATTCAATAAACTTCTCAAAATACCATATCTACCTACCTCCAAAACGACAAGTTTTATCCAAACTACAACCCCATCTCTCCGTCCACCAGCCTCCATATTCGTTAGTTCTCACATCATGACCTGTCCACTGATGATGTTCTGGGACCTTCCATACAAGAGGTGGCTCCCATAATGTCCTTCCTAAACTTAACTTATTTTGAACTTGTAGAGATTGTAAGTCACTCTCAGAAAACTCCTCACTATTATCTCCAACATTCTCTCTTTCAACAACAGAAGAGGAATCTTTATCTGAAACTGACTGGACCTGATTGTTGATACTTGTATTCAGTTCTACACTTTCAGCTAAATCTGATGGGTTCATTTTGCTTTCTTTACAACTTGTAGAATAATTCGGCTTTGTACCAAATACCCCGTGATACATTGAATAATAGTCAGGCTCCATAGAGGAAGATGACATATGATAGGAACTAATATTGTTCCGTCTTGTTTGACCTACTGATACATTACTTCTTGTGGATAGTTCATAAGCCCTATTTCTTGATTGTTCCAAAATACCACGGCCTTGTTCATATGAGGATGAATTGCGGGAACGAGGTAAAGGAGGTAACTGCGAATGACTGTCAACATTCTTCCTCTTAGAGTAGTCTTCCGCCAATTTTTCCAAAGTTCTTCGAGATACACGAGATGAGCCGTTACCATTCACTTTTGTTGCTTTTTCTACCAGATCCCTTTTATTTTCCTCTGTGAAACACACAGCTTCTAATGGCTTGGGCTGATGGTAACAATTGTCCTTCTGACTGTCCGAGAAGACTATTGTACCAGCTTCCTTTGTGAGCGTATCTTCCAGTTCTTCCTCCACTTCTTTAATGGTGGCCAAGTCACTCTGTGAAAAACTTCTACTTAAACTCCTTTCTTGTCTATGTCGCAAATATTCCAAGGCACCTCGACCTAAACGAACCTAACCAAGTTTCAACCAACAACCTCACCAGATTTGAGTTTACTAACCTTTTTCCCTTCCAAAGCGTCCTGCTTTAACAACAAGAAAAGAGGGCAGCTGTGTGTTCTTCTCAAACCACGGGTATTTTGGTTTGCGACACTCTGTAGGCTTCCCTCGTGTAATTTATTTGCGCCTTTCAATTGGTTTCTGGTTTCATGGTCATCAAATACACTCCTTGCTCCATTTTTCCAAGCAGAGTATCTTGTTTCTACTAGAACACTTTCTGAAGCATCCGACATTTCCGTTCAGTGGCTTGAGTTCTGAGCCACCCAAAATGCCCCCAACTTGTGAATCCCCCAAAGAGATAATTTAGCTCAGCAAATGGTGGAGATGATGATTTTGCTTAAAATGTAATAAAAGCGACGACTCGACTTTTTCACTAGCAGTTTGAACAACTTGTGAGAGATTATCCACAGCTGCTGTAAAGTCCTCCAATTGCTTCGATAGCCAATGCACGTTCCGTTCTGCACTTTCTAATATATTCACAGCATCCCTTATGGTATCCAAAGTTGATGAAGGAACACTTGCCACATGGTCATCCTTTATATTCTCCCACACTAGTCGTTTGAAGTGTCTTATTCTCTCTTCTGTGACACAAAGCTGTTCTTGAATATCTAACTTGCTAGGGTGACTTGACGGTTCTGTTTCAGGTAAAGAACAATCTTGGCCTGTATGAGTCAGCGAATGAATACTTGTGACCCAATCCCTTGAGACGTCCTCCTTGGACTGATGTTCCTGCATTCGTTTCTTACCCTCACGTTTCTTCCGAAGTCTCTCTCTTTCCCTTGCTCTTCTAGTGTCTACATAATGGGGGTCCGACGTCTTTTTCTTTTCTATAAAGTTATACCAAGCCATGTTTTTAGCTTTCTTTGTATTCTTGCAAAGTCTAAAAGTGTCCTCCTTAGTCGGAACAAAATATTTCTGAAACTCGTTTTGTTGTTCTTCTTGTTCTTCCAATTCAGAAAGGTATGACTTGTCTTCAAGGTCTCGTTCTATAACGTCGTTGATGGATATTTCTGCACTCGGTTCCATAGCATATTTCTTCTCCAAACAACTATGAGTCTTACTGAAACTCTTTCAAATAAAACTACAAAGGCATACAAATGTCTATTCTCAATGAAGCAACCAACCCATCCATCCATCCAAAAGCAAAAGTTTTTTATTGAGTATCTTGTCGCTGTTTCTTTAATATATCTGCAATTTCAAACGCAAGTTCCAAACTTTGCGAAAGATTGAGACGAGGATCACACAATGACTCGTATCTCTTTGACAAAGACTCGGCGGTTAAATCCACCATACCTCCTACACACTCGGTCACTTCCTTGCCAGTCATTTCAAAGTGAACTCCTCCGGCCCGAGAACCTTCTGCTCGATGTACAGCAAAAAAGTCTCGAACTTCTTCCAAAATATGATTCCAAGACCTCGTCTTTACTCCAAAGCTTGTCTTGTAAGTATTCCCATGCATTGCATCTGTTATCCATACCACATTTTTACCTTCCCTTTTCAGTGCTCGAACTAAATAGGGTAACTTGGAAGCTAAATTCTTCGATCCCATTCTCGTAATTAAAGTAAGTCTTCCCATTTCATTTCGTGGATTCAACACATCACAAAGACGCAAGAGTTCATCAACTTGCATTCCGGATCCCACTTTCACTCCAATGGGATTTGCGACTCCTCTTGCAAACTCAACGTGTGCTCCATCCAAGTCTCTCGTTCTTTCGCCGATCCAAATAAACGCTCCAGAAGTAGCATACATATCACCTGTTAACGAGTCTTGTCTACATAAAGCTTCTTCATAAGGTAGTAATAAAGCTTCGTGGGAAGTGAAAACTTCAGTAGAGTAAATAATCGGATCCCGCACACTCACTCCGCACGTCTCCCAAAAACGAACTGCTTCTTCGATTCTTTCTGCAGTGTCCAAATAAGCCTTACCCTTTTCTGTATTGGAAGCCCAATCCATTCCCCAAGACTTTACATTTCGAAGGTCTGCAAATCCTCCAGATGCCAAAGCTCGTACGAGATTAGTGGTCCCTGCAGAATGTTGATATGCAGCTAACATTCTATTCGGATCAGGCGTCCTACTAACCAGATCAAATGAGGAGCCATTTATAATATCTCCACGATAACAAGGCAGCCTTTGGCCATCACGTTCTTCCCAATCATCGCTTCGAGGCTTTGCAAACTGGCCTCCAATTCGTCCAATCTTTACAACGGGTTCTAAACTACCCCACATAAGAATCATTGCCATCTTAAACAAAGCTCGTACAGTATCTCTAACTCCATCCGTACTCTCTTCCAACGATTCAGCACAGTCACCTCCCTGCAACACAAATCCTCTTCCTCTGCATACTTCACTTAGTCTAAAACGAAGCAATTTGGCTTCTTCTGCCTGTACCAAAGGTGGTAAGTGCTTGATATGGGAAACTACCTTTTCTACTGCTTCTTTATCGGGATATATAGGTTGTTGTTTTGCGGGTTTGTTTCTCCAAGAAGATGCCGACCAATCTTTCGGAGTCAATTGTTCTTTCTGCTTTGTACCAACGGTCTTTCCTGACAAGTTGG
The DNA here is from genome assembly GCA_025991245.1 of Galdieria partita. Lineage (NCBI taxonomy): Eukaryota > Rhodophyta > Bangiophyceae > Galdieriales > Galdieriaceae > Galdieria > Galdieria partita. Next base: position 43,180 of record BQMJ01000054.1, read on the forward strand.
GAGACGCTATTCCATTTTCTACGACACACTCTAGAAAAGAAACCTTTGTATTTGGTTGCCTTGACAAATATTTCCTTTTTCCGCGAAAAGGTCTAAACTTGCTATTCTTTTTAGAGTATTCTACTTTGTGTGTTACGAAGCCGACGGTATTCATCTGTTCCATTGCTTTTACCGGCCGATTTTCACAATTGCAAAGACTCATTGGAATGGGAGATGTTCCTCGTAATGACTTTGAGAAATCCTAGTCTACATTCAACTAGTTGTATTTCATAGATCAGCTATCAAGTACAAATACTGAAATGTGAATATCAAAAGAGTAGTAAAGAGAGATAGAGAATAAAGCCACTGAAATTTGGATGAGAGCCAAAAATAGAAATGACCGCAAATTCATTTTCTGGAAAATTGCTGTGGAAAAAGACAATTGCGTCATTTTGGGTTTCTTTGGTTGTTGTTTAGTTTTATATGAAACGATTCCCCCAAAGAAAAGTGGAAAAGAGTGTATCTACTTTCAAAGTCTCTATGACAAGGCTTTTTGTAAGGTTGTTACTGGGAATTTCTATATTTCTTGGTCTCTGCTGTTATTCTGAAGGACAAACTCTACGAACCAACTACAACAACAGACCTATGCAACGAACACTTAAGCAAATTGGAAACGAATTATTCTTAGAGCCACAGCATAATATTTTTCAAGTACAGAACGATGATAGTGAAACGGTTATCATTCCTTTATCCTATCGTGTGCCTGTTGGAAAAAAGGATATATTGAGAAATATTTTGACTAGTGAAAGTAGAAAAAAACACTTGTTGGGAAATAGTAGAGGAAACTTACTTCGACAATTGGAACAATCCATCATCCGAGACAACAATGAGTGGGAAGACACGCTGCAACGTTATACAACGAAACAAAAAGATATTGGAATTGAGAGATACTTTGAACAAGTTGTTCTAGGAAATGTAGTCAACAGTGAGTAGGAAGCTTGGTAACATCTGACACAGGCTAACTGATTCTAGTGGCGGAGTATTATGTATCCTTACAAGTCAATGGAGAGAGTTTTTATGTGCAACTGGACACAGGAAGCTCCAATTTATTGATTTCAACTTCCAATTGCAGTCACTGTCAAGCGAACAAAAGACTTGAATTGAATGGATTGACAACTGTTTCCTGCAGTTCAAGTGAGTGCTGCCAACAGTCCTCATCTTGTTGTTCTCAACAAGATCCATCCTTGTGTGGAGTATTGGTAGAGTATGGAAGTGGCTTTGCTTCTGGAGCACTCGTAAAAGGCACAGTTACTATCTCCAATATTTCTGTCTATACAACTTTTGGAGGAATCCTAAACTCTTCTTCTGGTAAGAGGACTAGATAGAGTGCAATATTTGGATCAATTCTTCTTTAGATTTCGAGCCAACTTCAGTAAGTGGCATTCTTGGTATGGCTTCTAGCCAACTATCCTGTAATCCTACCTGTGTTACTCCTCTATTTGATGCCATTGTACAGCAGAAATCCATTGCCAATATCTTTTCAGTTCTTCTGAATCCAGACAATGGTGTTTTGGTTCTTGGAGGCGTCGATGGAAATTTCAGTAATGGAAGTATATCATATTCAGATATGCCATCCAGGTAAGGATTGACAATATTTCTTATATGAAACTAAACTGAAATGTGGTTGAATAGCGATCCTGGTTATTATGAAGTAGTAAGTAGATGAGATAACCATGACATGATCACAAACTAACTTGATGAAGAGTGTGAACAGTGTTTCAGTGGATGGAGACGACATATACCCAACGAGTTTCACAGCAGTTGTAGATACTGGAACTACTTTGGTTTATTTACCGGAGACTTGTTACAACGATATAATTAAATATTTTCAGTCTCATTATAGTAACTCTTTTTGGGATAGTTCGGTAAGAAGACCAACCTATTGATAGTTATCCGCACTGCTAATAGATGTTATCTATCATAGGGAGCGTTATTTGGTTCCTTGTCTTCAAGTTATATATCTAGTCTCCCCAATATCGATATTCATTTATCGGGTAATGTAAAAATATCCATTCCTCCTGATAGTTATCTCGTATCTGTTGGAGGTGGAAATTACATGATGGGCGTTCAGTCGTCTGGAGGTTCCTCATCCATTTTAGGTGATGTCCTGTTACAAAATTATTATACGGTTTTTGATCGTGTCAACTCTCGAATTGGTTTTGGACCTGCAGTAGATGTGAAAAGTGTCAACTTGAGTAATGTGCCTGGAGTTGGTAACATCTCCATCCCCAGTCCAAGTCCAAGTCCTACATTGCCTACTTATGGTATTGTGTTGATTGTCGTTGCGGGAGTCTTGGGAGCCATACTTTTATCTATGGCTGTATTTTTATTGGTTCGACGACGTCGAAAGATGACCATTCCAACTACAAATGTTTGGTCTTCACAACCATATGGTGTTTATGGAGATTCTTATTACTATTATCGTTGAATAGTTTTTTGTCCGTTGGAAGAATTGTGTAGAGCCTGTTTGTATATTCTATAAACTGAAAACAACCACTGGCAACCATTTGTTGTTGGATGGATTGGTTATAGAGAACAAAGTCTTTATTCTCCATAGATGATTGCCAATTTGGAATAGGCAAGTCAAAGTTTCTTCCAAAATACAGATACTCTAAGAGAAAGTCATTAGAGAATACGTCGGAATCATTACCGTCACTGAATGCAATTCCATTCAACACTTTCTACTACAGCAGTGTGTCTGTTGACAACGTCGTATCCAAATTCGTTGTTTAGTCCCATTTGGTTTCGTCATTGGCTTTCAAGACGTCTTGAATATGCTTTTCACGCAAAGCCTTTCGATCTCTTTCTCTCTTTCTTCTCGTCAAGTAGAGAACATCAGTCCATGCATTTCGAGATATCAGTAGGATTAGCCAGTTGACCATATGTCCTATCACTTGTTTGCTACTCACTGGATAACCATATACTGGAAAAGGCCAAAGAAGAGTACAGAAAAATAACAGATTAGGTGACAATAGGGCAAGTACTCCTAAAATGAGTAATACATGTCTTCCTCGTATGAAATATTCCCACAGTACGGTTTCCATCAAAGCATGACTCAAACACCCCAAACTGACGCCATAGAGTATTTGTCTCAAAGAGTGATATCCATGAAAGAAAGTACGGTAAACAGTAACTGTACCGCCAACAACAAAAGTATACAGCAGCAACTTGGATACATAATTTTCTAATATATCTAAAAACATGACTTTCAACGGCTTCCCTCTCCTCAAGTCTCCTCCATAAAGGTGTTTGACTTGGAATAGACTGTTCAGACTTAGAAAACAAAAAGTAAAATAACAATAGTGACCACTGATACTATTTGGCTGACCTATAAAACGTCCAAAACTACAAGTTGCATCATCAAGCCAACCTTTGACCAATAACAGAAACCAATATGTCAAATGAAACCATATACTAACAAAAGATACCAAAAATATCGCAGCTCCCTTCTTCGGACATGTCAACGTGAATACGACAAGTAATATCCATAACGCTATGACTGTAAAGTTGTGAAGTAACGTATCACGGATAGGAATAACAAAACTAGTCACTGGAGGAAGTTGTTCCACAGCCCTGTCGACTACACAGACATCCAACCAGTCTCCGTAAGAGCTCTCTTGTAAAAGTCTATGTTCTAGTTATACGAAACAACTCAAACAGAGATATTGAAGACTCACTTTGTTGTCACCAAGGCTGCCAACGACAAATACAACCCTTTTTTTCTCAAAAGTGTACCAAAACACGACATTTCTGAATAAGCAGCTTTTGCAATTGCAAGTGGAAACACTTTGCAAATTGGAACAACATTTTTTTGAACTCCAATAGTCTTCTTCTCATATATTTATTTTCATCACTTGCTTGGATACTTGTCATGATAACAGAATAGAAATGAGAAAGATGTATCTTTACAATGCTAAGAACAATGTAGAATAGTCTCAAGTTGTTATTCACTCATGAATGTACACATATGAGAAAGTTGATTCTTGTTCGAAACAAATATGTAATTGAGAAAAAAGAACTTGATCTGCACTTGAGAAAAGGTCATTCTTCAATACCTGTTTGCTCAAGTGACCTACTAATGACGATTACTATTTTCTTGAAAACATTCCGTTGTATGGTTGGTAGATATACAATCGTCTATGAAAGCATTTTCTATGTTGTCAAAGAACAACGCAATTCCCTATTTTCTATATAGAAATGTGCTGCATTAAGACCATTCTGATAAAGAGAAACGTTTTATATATATAGTAGCCTTTCAACGATTCTCAAAAGTACAATAGAATCTTGTCAAGCACTGAAACTAAATTGGATTGCTTATCCTAGCAGTTGACAGGGAAGAAAATCCATTTGTCGCTTTCCCTGTGAAACGACACAACAACCCCTCAAAGCCAAGGGAGGCAAAGGTTGTGCTCAGTCAAAAACGGAGGTTGATTATAACGTGTCTTGCTTTTCGAGTTGAACAATAAAGGTCTTGTACCACGATTATGCTTGCTAGCAGATGGACTTGGCAGTGACCCCAATCCTCAACAACGAAAGCGACTGCAGTGCTAGTACAACCACGAAAAACTCTGTAGCAAGAACATTAGAAGAGCCAAATGACGATGTCATAGATTCTTTCTGGGACTGGCATATTTTTAGAAGGATACTCCATCTGGGAAGTGGACTTTTTGGGTTTGAAGTCCCAGGTTCTACCCAGGACAGTATGGAGACACAGAAAAGAACGGAAAATAGAAAATACAAATATAGGAATGCTGCAACGAAGCAAGACAATAATGGTCAAGTGGAATGTGAAGAAGGATACAATTCTCAACACTATGCAACTGTGACCAACACAAGTGTGGAAAACAGGGATGGGTTAGAAGGAAATAAGGTAGAAAATGAACCCACTTCAGTTATTCCTATTCAAGTGGCCAAATCACGTGGACGTCGCTCCTTTTCGCTTCCAACCAATGTGGCCGATTTAACAAAGAGCAACTCAACACAGTCATTTTGGAGTTTTTGGAAACGAAAACATCGGTGTCTTAGCTGCATAAAGAGGATACAAGGTACTGAAGGCATTCCCAAAAACTTGTTGAGTATAGCAGTAACACAAGACGATGAGGTGGTTACCACTCAAATGCGCAAAGCAGCCAAAGCAATGAATGCTGAACAAACGACTCCTTTAGATACTTTACTTCAGACAAGCGAATCCAACGATGTAGCTTTGGTGGCAAGTGAAGGGGAGACAACTGACTTTGGTTATCTTTCAACCTATTCACAACGTGGAATCACTCTCTTTTTGCTGGATTGGGACGATACTTTATTTGCGTCAACTTTTTTATCATCCTTTGATAGCGTAGAATTGCTTTCTACTGAAGAAAGAGATAATCTGAGCAAGTTGGAGTTGATAGTAATGATCTTTTTGAATGCTTTGAACGCTCGTGGCCATATTGCCATAGTGACGAATGCAGACGCTTATTGGGTGGAAATGACTTGTCAACGTTTTATGCCAAAGTAAGTTTTATTCATTATTCATTTGACTACTTATTCCTCTATAGGGTTTATTCTTATATGCAAGAATTTCAAGTGTTAGTTGTTAGTGCACGAAATCTATTTGGAAGTGATTCACGTGCACCTATTTCCAGTTGTCCCTCTGACTGGAAAGCTGCAGCCTTTTTAAAACTGATGATATACTTTTTTTCATCTACAGCCACTGATAAGAAAGAAATCTTGCAACTCAGCCATGGATCTTCTGAGGATACCGAACAAACAGCAGATATACCAGGCAGTATTATCAAAGAAGGAAAACCTCCACTTTACATGAAATATAGCCTTTCGCGTCTTTGTACTCACCGCAGCTGGACAAAAGCCATTCATGCTTTGGATATATTTCATCGAAGAAGGAAGAAGAAGGAGAAGCAATCGTCGAACATAGTCATCTCTCAAGTCTATACGGATAATTGGAAATTTGAAAAGGCTGTTTTGGTAGACAAAGATTCCTTTGCTTGCCATCATATTATTGTGATGGGCGATGCGTGCTTTGAACACAATGCAGTGAATACATTACGAGCACAATATCCACAAGCACACTTTAAGTTTATTCAGTTCATTTCTGAACCCACCATGGCAGACTTGTCCCAGCAACTCAAGTCTGTTTACGGTGCTTTGGATGAAATAGGCAACTTTGCTGGTAATTTGGACGTGAGACTCAAACCTCAGTGAAAGATGAGGTTATAGAAAGGCAGCTATTCTTTGTCTTTTTCTTTCTTGTATTTATGTTGTATGAACTTGGACAACACTAAAGTTTCTTATCGACTGTTATTTTCTGAAATGTGAGTTTCATCCAAGACCACATCTGTTGACTGCTGCACGTGATGATCACCGTTGCAACCAACATTCCTATAATGATCAGTTGCTGGTGAGTTGTCCTGATTTCCATTCATTTCAGAATTCCAAAGACTCTTTTCTTCATACTTTTCATAGAAACGATTCGTGGAATGAGAATATTCGAGTTGTTCACAAGCTTCAGCAGGAGTTTCTACATCTCGCAGTTGACGAGACCACATATGTGCATAAGCGCTATCCGGATCTTCTAAAAGTTCCATATGCGTCCCTCTTTCCACAATCCTACCTTCCCTCAATACCAATATTTCATCAGCATCTACAACAGTAGAAAGTCGATGAGCAACTACAATGCAAGTTCTATTTTGTCCCAGTTGTTTCAATGCTTGAGTAATTTCCTGTTCCGTTTTGCTATCCAAAGCAGAAGTTGCTTCATCACATAATAAAATAGTTGGATTCTTCAACAAACAGCGAGCAATAGCCACTCTTTGTCTTTCTCCTCCCGACAAGCGCGCTCCACGTTCTCCAACAATCGTTTGATAACCATCAGGCATCCTCAAAATGGTATCATGAATTTGTGCCAATTTCGCTGCCTGTTCCACTTGCTCTCTAGTAGAGTCGATCTTTCCGTATGCAATATTGAAATATATGGTATCATTGAATAGCAAAGTATCCTAACCATTCAATCAATCAAAAATGACAACAGTTGGAAGAACAACATAATTACCTGAGGAATCATTCCAATGCAGCTCCTTAATGACTTTTGTGAAACTTGTCGAATATCTTGATCATCAATCATAATACGACCATCGGTGGGTTCATATAAGCGATACAATAGTCTCAACGAGGTGCTTTTCCCTGAACCACTTTCGCCAACTATTGCCAACGTCTTCCCACTAGGAACACTAAAGGAAATGTTCTTTAATAATGGCTTAATTTCTGGTACAGCACTATTTTCCAAAGGATAAGCAAAAGACACATTTTCGAATTTCACCGTTCCACCTCGTAATACTATATCACGTGCATCTTCCTTGTCCGATATTTTAGGTCGACGGTTGAATAGCTCTAATAAGTTTTCCATATCAATCAAACTTTGTTTCAATTCACGATATTGCCAACCAATAAAGTTCAAAGGTACCCACAATTGTTGTAACATTGTGTGAACCATCATCACATCACCTACAGATAAGAGCCCTTGAAAACAAAGAGAACAAGACAGAACGAGGGCTACTGAAAGACCCACACAAAATATGGCTCCTTGTCCAGCATTCAGAGACGCCAACAACTTTTCATTAAGTACAGAAGCTTCTTCAAATGCAGATAAACAAACATCATATCTCAATAGTTCAAAATCTTCATTATTGAAAATCTTCACAGTTTCTGCACTAAATAGTGATTCGGATAATTTTGCTGAACCTTCATTGTCTACTGCATTCATAAGTCTTCTTACTCGGGCCATCTGATTGTTAATATGAACGGTATACCAAACATAGAAGAGAAAACATAGAACAGTTACTGCTGCCAAATGCCAAGTAAAACGAAAAGAAAGAATACCACATACGAGACCTAATTCAAACAAAGAAGGTACAAAGCTAAAGATAAGAGCTCTTAAAATCATAGTTATAGACTTGGTTCCACGATCGACTATTCGAGTGGTTGCTCCTGTGCGGGAATTGTTGTGGAAGGATAGATCTAAAGAATGAAGATATGCAAAAGCTGCACGAGTAATTCTTCTTCCGACTCCCAAACCCACTCGGGCAAAGAGTGCATTACGTAGTTCATGAGTTGCAATTGCTGCTATGCGAGCTACTCCATGACCAATCAATAACCACATAACGAGAGAAGTAGAACGCGCCCAAGTTATTTTTGACTGAAATGACTTTGTCAAACTATCTACTGCCAACTTCAAAAGGAAAGGAACCAGAATATTAAGCAATTTACTCAAAAACATGAGTACAAGTGCCAAATAGAGTCTCCATTCTAGACTTTTATCTGCACCCAATACTTGACGAACAAAAATCCAACAGGCGTGCAGTGTTTTACTGGCTCTGGCAGCCTTCAAGTTATCCAGCTCTTTTCCTGCTGCTCTTGCTCCATCTGGATTCTTAGCATCGAGTGCTCTCACATTTATCTTTCCCTGTAGACTGGTTGGAAAAGAATTCATAGTTTCACTTTCACTGTACTCGATATTTCGCTTGAGTTCTCTGAGGACTATTGGCTGACTCTCGAATGGTAAGGTTTCCATATCTCTCCAGTCGCTTGCTCTTGAAGCTTGAATTATCCATCCTAGTCTCTTCTTGTACTTTTTGGCAGGTCTTTTGTTTTTTATGCCAAGAAAAGTACAGTCAAAGTCAACCCATCTTTTCTGCCAACAACTGGCACAAAAGTTGTTGCTGTTGTTGGGAATGTGCCGGAAAACACCAAAAGATGGAATGAACTTTACCACATTAGCTTGTCTTGAAAAACATAAACGTTGATTGTTCAATAGTGACGGAGGTGAAGTATAGGAGAAGAGACCGGTCCTTATCAACTCTGACCTCATTTCTATGAACAAGTCCTTTCAGTGCCCAATATCCATTCAAGGCCATGTGTGGAGTAGAATGTTTCTCTGCTTTGGAAGAAGCAAGTTACTAAGAATGGAGTATTACAAGGTATCAAAAGGGTGAATTGGTTGTATATATGTATACAGGAGTCATCATAGACTTGTTTATTTGAAAAAGTTCTAAAAGATTCCAAATAGCATCATTCTTCCTTCTTAAATGTGAATAAGGAGCGGGACGGACACGTAGTAGAAAATTTCTTATTGTTGGTTGAAAGGATGCCTCCCGTTACACCACTGTTTAGCACTTCACCTAAAACTGTTAATCGTGAAATTGAACATTGGATGAATAATCTCAATGAAGTTCAAAGTGTGATAAATACTGTGGAACCCAAATTGAGTGCAGCTCCAACCAAGTGGAAAGGTAACTCAACCTCCTATTATGAGGAAACGAGTGATTCTAAAATAGGATAACATTAGCGGTTTCTCAACATGTCAAGGAAGTCTCGGAAGAACTAAGTCAGATTTTCAACAAAGAGGATCCTCATTATGATGTCATCGTGGCTGGAGTTAACGCCGGTAGAAAATGGGACAGCGTTCAAACAGAGATAGCAAAGGTAGTGTAAAAAGGTACTTTTGGTGTTATGGTGACTCTTTTTTGTTTAGACTGACAATGTAAGAGATCGTGCTATGACAAGGGTGAGAAAGTATCGGGACGAAATTGAAGTTCTTAGGAGAGAATACAAAGAAAGAGAAAAAGTGAGGGAAAGGTATGACCACTATCGCATTAAATTGGACAATCTGGAGAAAAAGGGAAAGGATCAGCCAAGAATTGAACGAAATCAACAAAAGCTAAAGGATGCTGAAGATGCCTATCACGCAGTAACAGCTGAACTGATTCAGAAAATGGAAAATTGTTGGAAGAAACATGTGGAAATATTTGCAGAGGCTTCTATAGCTTTATGGCATATGCAAATGCGTATGATAGATGAGTTTTCTCAAACTTCGGAAGATGTTCGACCTTTCGTGGAGGACTATTTAAAGAATGTCAAGAATACTTCATTCCCTAGTCAAGATTATATTGGAGATGATTCTTTAGCAGCCAATCATACACAAAACCCAACGGCTCATAATAATGACTCAACCTTGGACACTTCTGATTTAAAGAGGACTCTAAGTGCAAACTCAACGGATGCTTCCCCGACTTTTGAAGAAAAGGGCAAACAAGGATCAGCGCCGGAGACGTATCCTTCCACCCAGAGTTTGTCAGCTTAGTTTGCTCTTATCAGAAACTGCTTTTAGACCCATTTTGTGTGTTTGGAATGAGAATCGACGCCTATTTTTATTTATTGGCTCAATGGACATTTTGCATCCTTCATCCTATGAAAGTGAGGATACATTTGTAGCACATTTTGGGTTTCTGTTTTTTCTTGTTTGTTTGTGTGATTCTTTTGTTATACGTTGCTTTTAAAATTGGCGAGTTTCAAATGGTTGTAATGTATTTTTCAGTTGTTTCTATCAGAAAATGAATTCTCACAAGATCCAAAGAATACTTGTGTTGGAACACTGCCACTATATACATTTGATAAAGAAGCACAACTGGAGTCAACCCATGACTCTTCTTCTGGCTCGACTTTCAATTCTACTCTGACTTCCTCGCAGCCATAAGCACGTGGAGTCAATTTGATAACAACATGAAGAGGAACTTCCAAGTTGGGACATTCTTCTTGTCGCTTACCAATAAGAAAACCATAAATAGCTCTACCAACTGTCTTTAAAACTATTGAAATGAAACCAACAACGCTTACCTTATCACAGCATTATGACTCACAATCAGAATGGACTCTCTTAAGCGTTCCATTTCCAACATAACCGGTTCGAGTCTTTGGATCACATCCACATAACTTTCACCACCAGGATAACGAAAATGGAGTTTATCTTTCATTCTATCTTCGTATATTTTGGGATACAACTGTTTCACATCGTTCAAAGTCTTGCCTTCACAAACACCCGCATTGATTTCATTCAAAGCTCTCCAACAAACATTATGCGTTGGAATGAACTCTACGGTATGGCGTGAGCGACGAAGTTGCGATGTCCATATTAAGGGAAGTTCCTTTCCTTGGGCAGTAAACTCCTTATGAACATATTCCGCTAATTGTGCAGCATAGCGTTTTCCTTTGGGTGTTAAATCTGGATCTCCTCCGAGTCTTTCTTCCACATTGTATTCAGATTCCCCATGGCGAGTCAAATAAATACTTCTCGGTAAAGTATGCATATTCATCAAATAGGAAACTAATTTTCCTTGCAAATATCCTGTCAGTTGATGCAACACAATGGTTCGACCTAGGTTGATTATCTTAATATAGGATGCCATTTCATCATCTTCAATAGTTTCGTTGGCTACTTCATAATTAGCAATCCTTCTTTGAAAGTCTTCTACTGCACTTTCAGGGTCCATATCTTGATAGTCTGGCATGCGCAATTTTGTTTCCATAACATTGTGTTCGATGATGCTTTTATCCTCACAAATACTTTCCAAAAAGAGCACTCGTATGCACTCTCCTTCCAACCTCTCTTTTACATACTTCCTTCTTTCCTTTGTATTATTGGTAGCATCATAAATACCTACTTGTCCATGTTGATGCTTTAACCAAGCAATCATATCATCCAAACACTTGATGGCTAGTTCCCAACGTGCTTGTCTTCCTTCCTGGTTGTTGGGATCAAAAAACTGGGCAGGTTGACTTGCTCCAACTAGTTCTCTCCTATAGTTGCCAACATTAAACACTCGTGTTGTCCGTCCCAACCAATTCAAATATCTTGCAATATATCGAGCAATGTGAGTCTTACCTCTAGCGGGTAAGCCTACCATCACAATAGCCAGTTTCTTCATAGGAAAAGATTTAGACTCTTCTTCTTCATCCGAACTATTGCTTTCTATATGACTCGAAGAAAGAGGCATAGATACAAAAGCAGCAACGTCATTGTAGCTAACTGCTCTCTTCATTTCATATGCAATGCTTTCTCACAAAGATCCATTCTTGGGTAATCACTTTATTCACTTGCTTTAGAAAGTAAGGGACACAATGTTGTAAGTTTGTGGATATTGGAATATGAACTGATTGGTTACTAGTCACACTAGTTGCAAATACGAGATATTAAGCCACACGGTGATCATATCCATTCGGGCAAGTTTCTAAAGGTTTCACCCTATCGTGACTACACAAGCAAAGCATAGTTTGGACTTTCATAAGCTAAACAACAAGCAACTTAGTCTTGCTTCATGGAAAGCTGCTTCAAAAGAGCTACAAGTTCTTCTTCTTCCTTTTCAGACCTTGTCGTTTTGGACAAAAGATTCAAACTTCTTTCAACAACCTGTTTCCTATGTCTTACATACGCTGATTGAGTGGGTAACTTTGCAAGTTTCTCTTGTTCTTTTTCAAGTCGTTGAGCAAGCGTAACACAAAAGGGCATCCAATTTACAAAATGACAACCCAAAGAAACAAAAACAACAACATAATGGCAAAAACTTTCACAATCAACCAACGATTACTCGATATTCTGTGATAATATCTTAACAATTGACTTTGTCCTTGTTCAACTTGAAACAAAGTATCCTGTACATTACTATCGATTCTTTCAACCAACTCTCCCTATAACCATGGTCAAATGAATATTCACTTTCAATATATCTATATTCTTACCTGTTCGGATACCATCGTTGCTAATTGTTGAAATATCTGACCCAACTCAACAATAGTACTTTCTACCTGTTGTGCAGCCGCTGCTCTTTCTCTTCGGTAATCGTTATCTAACTGATAGCTTTGCAGCATCAACGCTTGATTGTTCACTTGATGGCTCTCATCGTTTTGCAAAAGGTTGTTATTACCCAAAGAGCCACTTCCCAAATCAACGACTACTGAACTCCCGTTCATCGCTCTTTGAGAATCTCTTTCAGGAGCAACCTCAATAGGACTATCCGAAGCTACAAACTGTTGACGTCTTTGTTGTTGCTTTTGTAACATACTCGTTCGCAATTGCAAAACTTTTTTAAATTCTTTAGTAGTGTTCATCAAGTCTGTCTTCAAAGTATCCACTACAGACTCTCCGTGTGAGACAGCTTGCTTATGAGACGCGTTTCGCTGCTGTCGATGAATAAGTTCCAGTTCTTCCAATTGTTTGTTCAGTTCGTGCAGTTGTTGTTTCACTACAAACGTCAGTTGCTGAATTTCCAAGGAAGCGTCATCAAATAAACTACTTTTCTGACATAACTGAGTTAGCTTTTCCAAATTCTTAGAAATAGATTCGATTCCTTGAGCAATATCTATTGCTTGTTTGGTAAAAGCGGACTTGGCGTATGGGTTGGTTTTCTTTGTCTGTATACAGACTGCAAGTTAGTCAACCAACACAGCAACACTCTCAGAACTTACGTGGTGGTTTCCTCCTTCTCTTTGTTGATAACTTTGTGCTGCAGATAAAAATTCGTTGGTACGGTCGCAAATGTTTGTGCTTTGCATAGGGACAAAAAGCTACCCAAAGTGGTGGTGGCACATGGAAGAATTGTGGGTTGACGAATGAACGACTTTCCAGTGGATCAAGTAGACTCTGTGGTTACGCCTTGGAACGTGTCTGGAGTAGTTGACTATGACAAACTGATTGAACAGTTTGGTTCCCAAAAGATCGATCCCCAGTTGTTGAAAAAGTTCGAGTCGTTGACCGTTGGTTGCTTTTGGGTAGTTGCTATGGATGATAATTAGATTATCTTATTAGGGTCGACCTTTGCATCCCTTTTTGAGACGTGGTATTTTCTTTTCTCATCGAGATTTGCAAGAGATACTTCAGTTGTATGAAAACGGCACCAAGTTTTATTTGTACACCGGTAGAGGACCCAGTAGTGATGCTTTGCATTTGGGACATATGATACCGTTTCTTTTTACACAATACTTGCAAGGTAAGTAGGAAGAAAGTGAATATATGTATGTCAAAACAGGATTGAAATAATATCGAATGTAGAGGCGTTTCAAGTGCCTTGTGTTATTCAGTTGACGGATGACGAAAAGTTTCTGTTTTCAAAAGACAACAGTAAGAAACTGGAAGACTATCAACGACTAGGTTGGGAAAATGCCAAGTAAGTAATCGTTCATAACGACAACGGAATATTATTCATTCGCATATGGTTAGAGATATTTTGGCGGTTGGATTGGATTGTGAACGTACTTTTATATTTCGTGATACGGATTACATTGGAACGATGTACCCTAATATACTGAAGATTCAAAAAGCAGTGACTTACAACCAAGCAAGAGCCATATTTGGTTTCGACGATAGTGACAATATCGTAAGTTTCGTATTCTATGCAGTTCTAAGAAACCGTCTCAACAGTCCTTCAAAGGGAAAACATGGCTTTCCAGCAGTACAAGCAGCGCCATCCTTTTCATCTTCTTTTCCACAATTGTTTGGTCCTCAAAACAATCTTCCTTGTCTTATTCCTTGTGCAATTGATCAGGATCCCTATTTTCGAATGACAAGAGATGTCGCTCCCAAATTAGGTTATCGGAAACCGGCTTTGATTCATTCCAAATTCTTTCCAGCGTTACAAGGAGAGAACACCAAAATGAGTGCTTCTATGGCACATACAGCAATCTATGTTTCGGATAGTGCGAAACAATTGAAAACCAAAGTGAACAAGTACGCATTTTCGGGAGGAGGCGCAACCATAGAAGAACATAAAAAATATGGCGGCAATTGTGATATCGATGTAGCTTATAAATACTTGAGTTTCTTTTTGGAAGATGATGAACAACTCGAAAAAATAAGACAAGAATATTCCAGCGGTAAAATGTTGACAGGTGAAATCAAAGCAAAACTTATTCAAGTATTGCAACCTTTCTTGGAACAGCATCAACAAAGGAGATCCCAAGTTACCGATGAAGTAAGTAACATCCGATATAGACACATTGTATAACTAAAACATAATTTGCAGATGATTCGCAAAGTAATGACACCAAGAAAACTTTCCTTTTAAGCATGGCGCATTCTTCTAGAGAGTCTCCAATCATTTTGGTTTTGTGCATATCGATCAAACAAGGGTTCTATCTTTTCCTTACGTTTGGTACGCGAAACTTTATGGGGATCGGCTGTTTTAAAGTATCTTGGAGCTAATTCAACCAACCATTTGCTTTCTATCGCCAATACTTCTCGCATATATCTGAATGGGACATAAAAAATCTTTTTTAAAGCAACAAAAAGCAATCAACTTACTCTTTGGTTGTTTGTACCAATTCGTGATAAATAACCCAATCCGGCTGAATATGAAATAGCGATGAAGAAGGATGAATATAAACAGGTTGTCCTTCTGCAATCGTGCGATATCCTTCTTGAGGATCTTTCTTAGCTGCGTGCATAAAGAAACCCGACACAATAGCCTTTCTAATCTTATTATAGGCTCTTCCAGCTGAGACCAAATCCAATCTTTGACGGTCCATAATGGCTACCAACTGTTTTCGAATGTCTTGAGCTCTCTTCAAAGAACGTGCTTGAATAAAGTTTTCAAAACACCAAGCCGTTGAATAATTATTGGCTTTCCATGCTTCATATACAGAAAGTAAGGTGAGATGATCTCCTTCCGGCTATCGTCGTTCCCATTAGACAATGTGAAAACATTTCCCATTTCTTCTTCTTACCTGATGAAACTTTGCCTTTTTCTGATCAGCCAAAGCTTGCTTATCTTTAGGACGACAGAATACATTTTGAACACTAAGCATTGCAACTACGGTAACTATTTCTTCACTACAACCCAAATCCACACTAGCCAATAACATTTTACTCAAAGGAGGCTCCATTGGAAATTCTGCCATCTTCCTTCCCAATCTTGTCAACATTCCTTCATCATCCAAAGCACCCAAACAAAACAAGTTTTCCATAGCAGCAATTAAATGTTGTGTTGGAGGTGGATCCATAAAGTCAAAATGAATCAAGTCATTGATACCCAATGCTTTCAGAGTAAGTACAGTATTGGAGAGATTAGTGCGTTGTATTTCTGGTACACTTGTTGGCAGCATTTCATTCTTATATGCATGTTCTGTATAAAGACGAAAACATTTTCCTGGTCCAGTACGACCTGCTCGACCAGCACGTTGACGAGCACTTGCTTGAGATATCGGAGCCACAACCAAAGAATCCATTCCAAGTTTTGGATTATAAACCTTTTGCTTAGCAAACCCAGGGTCCACTACATAATAAATGCCATCAATGGTCAAACTTGCCTCTGCAATATTGGTTGCGATGACGCATTTTCTAGTATTGGGAGGAGCAGGTTCAAATATTCTGGTTTGCATTTCACTCGGTAAAGCAGAATAAACTGGAAGAATAATCAACTCTGGAACTTGAGGACCTAAACTCTTCATTCGTTCATAAAGTATTTCTGCAGCAGTATCAATTTCTTCCTGTCCTGTTAAGAATAATAAAATATCTCCAGGAGGCTCTGACAAATGAATCTGCATAACAGTAATCAATGCTGCGTCTAAATAATCAGTTTCAGGTTCCTTTGAATATAATATTTCTACAGGATAAGAGCGTCCTGGAATAGTAAAAATAGGACAATTAAAGAAATACGATGAAAACTTTTCAGCATCCAAAGTAGCTGAAGTAACAATCAACTTCAATTCTGGTCTCTTCAGAACACAATCTTTCAACAGACCAAATAACACATCAGTCGATATCGTCCTCTCATGAGCTTCATCCAACATAATTACTGAATAGGCACTCAATTCAGGATCCAAAAGAGCCTCACGTAACAACATTCCTAATCCCCATTTCAACATTGGAAACATCTAAAGTAATATTACTTTACCATCAGTCATATATTTCAATTTAGTTTCCGGACTCGTGCAGTCTTCAAATCGAATCGAGTACCCTACCAACTCTCCTAATCGAGTCCCAGTTTCTTCTGAGACACGTTTGGCAACAGAAATTGCAGCAACTCGTCTGGGTTGCGTACATCCAATCTTTCCCATCTTGGTATACCTGTCAACAACAACAATAATAAATATATATATGCACTAAAACTTTAACGACTACTTACCCTTCCTCATGAAGATATTGAGTGATTTGCGTAGTCTTACCACTTCCAGTTTCACCAATCACAATTAGAACCTGATTTTGAGTAATGGCTTCCATTAACTGGTCTCGAAGACGATAAATGGGAAGGCTTTGACGTTGTTCAGCTATTGTTTTGTCTGCCTTCCTCGAAAACCCTAGAGAAGGTGCCGTACCTAGAGCTTTCTTTTTCCAATCTGGAATATCTGCATTGGTACGATTCCTAAAAGAATTTGAATCCTCTGTTGCCATCAAGGGGTCCTCCCATGCACGATTAAGCTCTTCTCCAGTGCCTTCCACAATAGCCCTCTTTTGTTGCTCTCGCATTTCACGTCTTTCTTTTGCTAGATTGGATTGAGTCAAAGCAGCTCTCTGTAAAGTTCCATCGGGGTTCTTTACAATACGAACAGGACTAAGAGGTTGTGCTCTACTCGTCTGACCTTTCAGGAATTGTGGTTCTTCTTCATTCAACTCAATTTCCAACTCTTCCTTTGGTTCTTCCACATGATGAAGAATATCACCACTGTCCTCTTCATCACCCGTTTGCAAACCTAAAATTTTATTCATTTGTGTTTCAGGTATAATGCCTGCATTTCGTAGTTGTGTCAATTCCCACGCTTCTGGAGAAGGAATTCGTCTACGAGGTCTTCCTGTTTCTTCATCATCCGCAAATGAAGCTGGGATTCCACTCATTAACTTTCTCGAATGATGTTTAGATGAATAGGAAGGAACTTCAGGATTGGAAGACTTTGTTTCATATGAGGACATGAATGTATTTTCAGTTCTTGAACTGATAGATGTATCATTTCCAGTTTCTTGATCCACATCTTTCATAGATAAACTAATTCGACTTCCATTAAGCGACAATACTTTTACAAAAACTCTTTTTTCTCTTTCCAAACCCGCTTCGGAAGGATGAGCAAGTCGTCTCGTACTCTTTGCAATTTGCGAAATATGAACCAAACCTTCAGGTCCACGATTCCTAAAACTGTGGCTTCTCTTGTTCTCAACGCCTGGGGGCATAAGTACACCTTCCAACTCGACAAACGCTCCAAACTCTACGACATTTGTTATTCTTCCAGAATAAATAGCACCAATTTGAATTTCTTCTTTTTCTCTTTTCTTAGCAGAACTACTTTTCTGCACATAACGTGAAACTTCCCTTTTCACCCTTTCACTTCCGGAGTGCTTCCAACTCCTATTATCTTCTTTGCTATCTGAATCACTCAACTGAACTTGAATGCCGAGGAATTCGCCCTTTGTGTAAGAATCTTTCCCTGTCAAGTCTTCCTGTATTCGTTTCTTGGCTTCCTCCCTATGGTCAGGTAATGCCAAACCAGGAAAGTGTTCAGTTCTCTTCTTTTTTTCTTCTTCAAGTTCTTCTTTCTCTTGTTGAATAGTCTCTTTGTTGTCGATATGTGGTTTCTCCTTAGAGGTGGCCATCCCTTTACGCAACATGGACACACTTCGATATAAACTTGAACATAGTGAAGAAGGCCAGTTTTCTCCTCCGTTTTCATTGAGTGCTTGAACAAAAGTTTCCAAAGTCTGGTGCTTATTTCCCAAGTCGATTATGAATTCCGCCAAAACCTTTTACCGTCGGTTCAACAGTTTCTAGTCGATGATAACTACTTACTTTATCGCTGAACCCCAAATGGTTTTCGAGTTCCTTACAAACCTTTGAAACTATTGACAAATAGAACAACTTGGAAAGGTCATTCATCTATGATCACCCAACACCGAAAAACGCACAATCAATACTTTATTGTAACAAAGGAAGCAACACTTGACGCCATTCTGACCAACGATTCAATCTTGGCACTCCTTCACCTATTCACGTATCATAAGATTGGAAAAGAGAAGCGGGTCTTACCTTGTCTATGTAAATTGTATGATCTTGTAAAGACAACGTGTTTCCATTCAGGTTGACGGACTATTCCTTGTACCTGAGGTTTATCATCTACAAGAATATCACCTTTTACCAACGTTTTGTCTCGAACAATCATAAGACGCTGTAAGAAATCTTCGCCAAAATATCTTTTCAAAAGCTGTCAAAAAAGAAATATGGATATCCCATTCTTCCTATATACCTGCGGACCCATAAATATTTTTCCTTTACACAGCTTTCCCACTGAAAAGGTAACGGTGCTGAGCAAATTCGAACATCCAGTCCTTCACGTATCATCTCTTTACAAGATTCGATAGCTTCTTGTACCGGAGGAAAACTCAGAAAGAAGCCTTGGTTCATTCTGGTACACTAGTTTTGAAAAAAGGACAATCATCCTACCTTCTTCACTCATCAAAGCAATAGCTTCCTCTTTCTCCTCATCAGGGAAGTTTTGTTCCAATTCAAAATATTTTCTTTGAGAAAGATCAAAATCAGCTTGTTCAGGATGCCTTTCTTTCCATCTCTTTACAAACTCAGAGTCAAAGTCTGCCAATACGTTGTCCATATCCACCAAAACGACTTTTGATGGTTTGCAATGTTTTTCTCTTTGTTTCTTTTTTACGGTCCAACCAACCAGAATACCAACAAGCAAAGTAGCAACGCAGGTTGACATCATTCAACTGTTGGAAAAGGACGTTTGTTGAAAATCGAATGCAGTTGGTACGTGGTATGGGTTTGCGATCACTAGCGGTTACCTATTATCAGTTGGGAAATAAAAGATATTTTAGTCGTAGAGTATCTCGCAGGTTGTTGGAGCAAGATCCCTTGGATATGCACTGATGACTTGTTAGGAGACATGACGACGAGGATGACTTTGAACCAAGAAAACTTTCAGCGTTTAATCTCTATATGCAAAAGATGTTGCCTGTTATGAAACAACAACATCCGGAGCTTAGTCATAGAGAAGTGTTCAAAGTAAGTTGAACAATCTCAGTGGAATACAGTATGAAGTATGTATGCATATAGATGTGCGCTCAAAGCTGGAAAACTGCTCATGAAAATCCCAAAAATACTCGAACTTCATCACATTGAGTGCAGTATGTACCGTTCTGTTTCGTAGCCAAGGGAATGCAACTTGTCATCCCTGGTTGTTCAAAGACGGTGTTTTCTATTGCTATAGCGGATAGCTATGGAGATTGAAATGTTCAAATAAACCTATTTCTTACGTGGTTATTATTTTCAATCTGTGAATAACTTTCCGCTCATTGAATATCAACAAACGTTACTAAAAGTTGTATATTTAATAAAAGTATTGTTCTCCATCAGTTGAGCTGGGATAAGAACCATAGTGAGACAAACTACATCCCCTCATCAACGTACCAGTAGCAAAGCACTCCTTCCCCCAAGCTCTCTCTCATCATACTGAAGAAACAATACAACACTTACACAACTCTCAAACCCTTTTCCCAAACACAAATAGTTCGATATATCTATGCTTTCACAACTTTCTTCTAGCCTTCAGTTTTTCTTCCTTCTTCTTTAACCTTCTAGCAAAGCGATTCATTGGAGTAGATTGTTCTTGACTCTGCTTTTCTCCTTTTTCCAATGGCGTAATGGCCTCTTTCTTCAGTGTTCTATCTCTCCATTCTGCCAACGTCAAAAATACGACACCCAATGTTACCACTATTCCAAGCACAAAGGCACCGCTAATCAAATACTTTTCCCATACTGCAGGCTCTGGAGGTAGACCAACTGGTGGTGAATTGTTCAAAGTTGAATCTGTTGTGTCACTCAACAAAACATAAAAAGGTACTGAATGCAGTAGCTGGTTCGTTTGGTTCGTCAAAGAAGCCTGGCAACGGAAACAAACCGTATAGGGAGTACGTCTACACTGTCTTCTACTCCAATGAAACAAATTGTTCTTATCTACAACAGACAGTTTGTTGGGTTTTGGATACAAGTTGACACTTTCAACCGTTAGAAATAACATAGCAAGGCCTTGTCCCCTCCAATTACAAAAGTCGCTATAATTTTTGCACCGAAACAAATTATTCATAGAAGCATACCAAAAAAGTTGCAAATATTGATTTCGTATAGATTATGTATCCATAACTTGAATGTGGCTCCACTTGTGAATAACAACAACTGTTCGACAAAATGGCATAGGAAATGGAGAAACTCTTTACATATTCTTATTTCAGTAACAACATTCTACAATTTTGGCACAATATATATATATATATATATAAACAGATTATCTATTCTTTGCTATTGGCAATTACATTGGAAAGATAATAAATCAGTTGCTTCCGAGTTACTTCCGTTTCTGTTTTCCCATTCAGACTTTTCACTTTCAACACAATGTCACCAGCATCCAAACGAGAATCAATGACATGATCTCTTAATAAAACCATCCAATGTGCACCACAAGACTTGGCAGCTGACATCTGTTCATGAAGACTAGGATTGGCTACAGGAAGAAACTCAGTCCTCTAAACAAAAAGATAAAAATTCTCAAGCTCGGATGAAGTTACTTACGATGTTTCCTGCACGCAACTCTGAAACTATGGCAAAACGTAAATCCAATAACCCATCACCTCCAATGCTCATGACAAATACATCACAACCAAATATATTACAAGCTCTCATAGACTCTCTACACATTTGCTTTGCCAACTTTTCTAAACAAAATGTCATTCCTAGTGCTTCCCAACTATCTTTGGAAACATTGGAATGCAGATAATAAACAGACTCTTCCGGAATAGATTCTCTCCAACTTCCTCCATAACCAACAAAAGTATAGCTAGGACGATTGGAGGTTCCGCGAGTTACTGCTTCAAATATTATACCTAATAGTTTGTCGGAAATGAATGAAATCAAAATCACATAATTATTACCATGAAAACAATCAGCTCTTTTGTATAAAACAGGGTCTAAAGTCAACAACTCAAACTGGAATCCTGCAATCTTATCAAGGGTTAGCAGTACATCTACGATGCGCTCCAATGCCTTGGCTGCAGGTGCATATATCATCGCATTGACAACTTGTTTCTTTTCCATGTTAGAATGTCGATAGGAAGGAGAACGATTAGAAGATAAGCTACTTCGTCTCATACTTTCCGTTTCAATAAATGCACTCAGTTTAGAAGCAGGAAGAAAAGGTTGTCCAGGAGATGCTTCCAACAAACGCATCAACTGAGCAATAACCGTGCGAGGACTACCTCTTAGACCAGCAAAGCAACAAAGTTTCTCTATTGTTCTTTGTATGAGTCGTTTTTGATGGCTATCAGAATTGGACATGATATTCTCACTCGACAAGGCTATCATCAACTCTCTTCCCACCAAGTTGTTACCTTTGTAAAATGATGACGACAGAATGGAAGAAACATTTTGAATCAACTGTTTAGAAACTTCTTGTCTAGGACGAAAAACTTGGAAAAAGCCAGTATGAGCTAAAATAGCAGGCAATAATTCTGCATGCGAAAGTCTAATGGAAATTGGTTTCCCATAATGCGAACGAAAATGTTGACACAACTCTGAAACTAAAAATAACAACTCTGCATCTAAGACAACATGTCCAGTTGAATAGAATGAGTTTAGCTCAACAACACGATAACTTCGAATATCTTTCACATTAGAACTGTACATTTCTGATTCATAATGATGCCAATTGTCCCAAAAACCATCTTCTTCCAGATCCCAAGCCTCACCGAATTCGAAAAGTCTCAAATTTTTTCCTAAACTAAGATATTCTCCCAGCATATGACGCCTAAATGAACCACAAAATGAAATCTTTTTTCCAGAACGTAACAATAATTGAAAAGAATCATTATCTTCTGATGATCTATTCTGAAGTTCGTGAAGAGCAAAAGAGGATACATTATGTTGAAAGGGAACAGCGCCATACTTCTGGAATACACTTCTCAACGTATTCTCCAAATTATCCAATATTTGACTATAACATAAATAAAAACTTGATGAGAAATTTTCAAAGAGTTTGTTTGGAAAAACCATCAAGCTTTCATCACTCAAACTGTTTCGATTCCAACAAGGTGCAGAATCAAATATGGTCGACAGTGCCTTCATATACAAATGAGAAACAGGATCGCCTATCCTCCTCATGACTTCTCGAACATATTCATCTTCCACTTTGGGAGGCAAAAAATCTACTAAAACTTAGTTTGCACCATGTAATTCATATATTAACTAACCTCCATCCAAAATCTGTCCTGCATCGGGTCTTTTCTTCGGATCCTTCATAAGAAGACTACGAATAAGTTTCCCTTGCCTTTGAAGACGTCTTTGAAAGTCATCATCGGGACTTCCTGTCTCTCTCAACCTCATCAATACTTCATGTCTTTCCATTGCAGTCTCAAACGGTCCATGCCACAATTCAAAACTAAAAAATACATTCGATGTCTTCCATCTTCATAAAAATGGTAAAACTTACGCAATTATGCCAAGGGAATATATATCGACTTTGCTATCATATGTAGGAAATTCATTTTCCTCGAGTTCTGGAGCACGATAATACAGTGTACCGACACCTCCAGTACGGTCGTTGCCAAAGGAGTTACTCCAATTTAGCTTGCCACTCGAAGATACAGTATCTACACGTCTGTTGTCTGAAACGGACAATGTGCCTTCCTGGGTAACAATTTCTTTAGCAAGGCCAAAATCACCAATCTTGATTGTTCCTTGAGCATCAAAGAATATATTTGTTGGCTTCAAATCTCGATGTAAAATACCACAATGATGAATGTGGTGCAGTCCTTCTACAATCTGTCTAAAGAGACCCCAAAGATCCTCGTTTTTATCAATGACATGATCTATAAATTCTCTCAAAGTTCTTCTGCAGTATTCCATTTGAATATATAAATAGGCAACAACCTTTGCACCATCGGGAGTTTCCGTTTGCTCCGGAGAATTTTCAAGAGACTCGTTGTTTTCCAGCCACGCATGATGATAACGGACAACATGAGGATGACTCAACCTTGAAAGTGTAGTGACCTAAAAACTTGTGAGCTTATCACTGGATAATATTCGGAACCGACCTCTCTTAGAATGTGGCGCTCTTGTAAGAGTTCTTCCGTTAAAGCAACACGTTTCAATGCATAGATGCGACCATCTAATTTGTTACGAACTTTCATAACAGAGCCAAATCCTCCTCTACCCAACAAACGTAAGTATTCAAAATCTTCTCGATATCTTGAAAGAAGTGGACGGAATCGACTAGCCAACTGTCTTCGTATAACGGAAGAATTCATTAAAATGGACCAAAAAATATTTTCTATTCCTCTCTTTTTACTTGCTCTTCTCATTTGATTCCAAAACAAACGTCTAAATGCTTCCACTTCCGAAGGATTGTTCAAATGATCCAAACGGATATCTCCAAATACTTCTTCTAATATCTCAACGTGGGAAAGATCCATTTCTTCATCTCCAAGATTCCTTCCATTAAAATAAAACAACGAACGAAGCAGATGGCGAACAAATATCTCTTCCTTACTAATATTCAGATCAAACTCTGCCTGTTCCTCCTCCTCTTCCTCTTCTTGACCATATGATGAAACAAGAGCTTCTTCTGAAACGTGGTCTAATATCAAACTACTCAACTCATCCATTCTCTCTGATCCACTACTCAAGGGTTCTGAGAAAGTTACATCATCAATATAGTCTGATACATCCAAATGCTTTCCAGAAGAACGTCGCCTAAGACCTTCCTTTGCAGAGCTATTGGACCGTAAAAACGACTCAAGATCCAAACCTGTATCGGGGAGTTTCTTTCTAGCATTTCTTTCTGCTGCATATTCCTCTTCTGCTACTCTTTCTTCCTCTTGCTTTTCTAGTAATGCTTTCGTATTTACTTGCACTTCTGGCTCGGTTGTAATCTCGCTTTTCGGTAAACCTTCACTGGCAGAAATGGTTCCTTCTATATTCGCTGTCTTATCATGGGATAAACAATACTCTATAATTCTTTCTCTTACAAACTCTACAATATCGTATACACACACTCTTCCCTTGTAGGTAAGTGGCACCTGTGAAATTTCCTTTTGAAGCTCTCTAAGTTTCCTTTGGCTTAAGGGCAATCTACCCTGTACTTCTTTCAGAGATAATTTTGGAGCCTCACCAACAGGATATTTCGGACCAAGTCGAAACTGTAAACAAACAACGACTTGTTTGGTTTCAGCTTGTCCGGTGAAAGGGAATAGTGAAATTTCCAATACTTTTCTACAAAGTGTTTATAGACTTGGGAATAAAAGATATAAGTAACCTACTCTTTCTTCCTCTGTTTTTTATTGTTCTTCTTCAAGTTGTTCACATTTATTTCCTTCAAGTCCTCACCAAATATTGCTTTGAGTGCTTCCAGTTCTTCATTTCTTGCTCTGCTCCAAGTGCACTCCATTTTTCCATTCAAAAATTCCACAATAATAAATATGTCTGCATACAACTGCGCCTTTACCATTCGCCTCCGTAGCCTCTCGTTCCAGAGCGATCAGCCAATAGACGATCTTGTGCAGCGGAACCAGTAATACCTAACATTGTTCTAAGTTTTTCGGCTTCCAACTTGGGACATGCAGTAACACGATGCCCCAAACCACCACAATAAGCACAACCGCGGACGCCACCAACGTCTTCCAACGCAAAGTTATGGGCATCCAAATTTTCTAAAAATGGTGCCACTTTCTGCTTCGCTTCAATCAAAAGCTCTTTCAGATCTAATAGTACACTTATGTTACACGTCGAATTGACAAAGGTTGTAGCCAGACCCGTTTTACCGCGTCTGCCAGTTCTCCCTATACGATGAACATAGTCTTCAATATCTTTCGGCATATCATAATTAATGACATGTTGAACTTCAGGAAAATCTAGGCCCTTGGCTGCAATATCCGTAGCTACCAACACGTCCTTCCTTCCTTTGCGGAAATCTTCCACAGCTTTCTGTCGCTCTTCTTGATCTTTTCCTCCATGAATCGCTGCTGCGAAAACTCCTTTCAATAACAGGTATTCATGAACATCATCCACATCATTCTTATTCTCACAGAATATCAATACAGGAGGAGCAGTCTTCTGAAGACATTCCAATAAGCGACCAATCTGGTAACAACAAACTTAAGAAAAGATTCCTTGAACATATTCACACTCACCTTGGCATCTTGACTGACGTATTCAACTTCTTGTATCACATTAATATTGGCCGCTCCTGCTCGACCCACATTCACCAATATCGGGTTTACCAATGCTGTTCTTGCAAAGCTCTGGATCTTCTTTGGCATTGTGGCAGAAAACATCAAAGACTGACGCTGTGAAACAAAAAAATCAAATATTCCACGGATATCCTCTTCAAACCCCAAATCAATAAGTCTATCTGCTTCATCTAAACAAACAAATCTACAACTTTCCAGATGAAGCTTTTTCCTTTTCAATAAATCATGGAGTCTACCCGGAGTTGCGACGCAGATATGAACTCCTTCACACATGGTTTCCAGCTGCTCATGAATGCTCACGCCACCGATGGCTAAAATGCTTCGAATAAGGGTTCCATCATAGCTCTGAATATGCTTCACAAAGCACTCCGTATTATCATAAATTTGCCTCGCAAGTTCTCGCGACGGACATATAATCAGCCCAAGAGGACCTTCACCAGGTATCAGCGGTAATTTTCGTTCGGCTTCCCAAGCCAGCATAATAAGAGGAAGAAGAAACGCGAGAGTTTTACCAGAACCAGTTGAAGCAATTCCAATCAAATCTCTTCCTGCCAAAGCCACAGGAAGGCCTTGCATTTGAATCGGAGTCGGATGTTTTACTTTCATCTCTTTGAGTGCCGTTCTTATCGGTTTAGGAAATTTCATTTCGCGGAAAGTAAAGCACATAGGTGGAATCTCTTCGCCCTCTACCGAGACGCCGTACTTTTGTCTCAGAATCTGCCATTCATCTAAAGAGACTCGTTCCAAATACTTTGGAGGTTTCCACGAAGTCCTAATTGGCTCGGTGTAATGAATATTCTTGGCTATTTCTCCTACTGCCTTTAACGCCCTTCTTTGGTCGGTCCAGTCTTCTATGATTTTTGCTTCTTCTTCTGCCAACTGGTGCACTTTTGAGTTTTCACTTTCGTCTTCGTTCTTATGGCTTATAACTCTGTCCAAAAGTGACGTCTTTTCCTTTACAAAACTCTTCAACGAACTGTGCTCACTACCGTTTTGTACGTTTGCCAATGAATTTTCAGGTTCTTTAACGTTGTATTTCTCCACTTGTTGCAAACCTGGATTCTGTGTTAGCTGTTTTGCTTGTTGCAATATTTGTTGTCTTCGTTTCTTCACAGGAACGTATTCAGCATTGTCCATTCTTCCTCGATCGTTCTTTTTTTTTGGCGCAAAATTGCTCACTTTAACGCCATGTGAGCTTTAGGAAAATTTTGAGTGCAGACAACGAACCAATGCGACTTTTCTCCAGAGTTGTATAGTTTTCCAAGGCTTGTTTACATGTGAAAGTCGTTGTTTTTGGACAAAGTTGGCCTGTTTAGGCTAGATTTACTAGACAAAATTAAAAAGAGAAATCCCCCATAGGACTACTTGGAGCCCCCAGATAGGAAGCCAGTCTAAGTAAATCTGCGAAAACCCCTCCAGCTGTTACATCTGCCCCAGCTCCAGGTCCCTGGACAACCAAAGGTTGATTATCATATCGCCAAGTACGGAACGAAACTATATTATCGGAACCCTTGAGGCGACCAAACGGATGAACTTGATCATAACGACGAAGCTCCACCCGACAGTTATGTTGTTCGACGGAAACAACTCCCACGTATCTCAGAACTTGGTTATTTTCTTTGGCTTGCAGCGCCAACTATTTTTTCGTGGTAGTTAGTACAGGAATTTGGATAGAGGAAACAAACATACCCGTCCCAATTCTTCGTCATATTCAGGAAGACGACGTAGGAAGGTCTCAACATTCACTCCCTTGTCTGCTCTCAATTCTTCCGGCACTAGTGACTCTACTTGCAAGTCACTAAGCTCGAAATGCAGTCCTATTTCACGCGCAAGAATAATAATCTTCCGTGCCACATCCATACCGGATAAGTCATCTCTGGGATCCGGTTCGGTGTAACCTTTGTCCTTTGCTCGCTTCACCACTGTTGAGAAGGACTCACTTCCATCGAATTCATTAAATATATAACTCAAAGTTCCCGAAAAGATGCCTTCAATTTCTTTCAATTTATCGCCCGTTCGAATCAGGTCTCGTAGAGAAGATATTACTGGCAAACCTGCTCCCACATTTGCTTCGTACAGAAAATGTGAGTTGGCTGCTCGTTGTGCCTCTCTAAGACGAATATAACGCTTCATTGAACCCGAGTTGGCCTTTTTATTGGCAGTCACCAAATGAATTCCTTGAGCCAGCCAATCGGCGTATTTCTCTGTGACGACGTCTGATGCAGTACAGTCACAAATAACTGCGTGCGGAATAGAAGTGTCTTGTATATGTTTCGCAAACATGTCCAAATTACAACTTTGCTGTTCTTGTTCCAACTCCGCATTCCAATCCACGGTACCTTGTAAGGAGTCCACCAATAACATCTTTTTGGAATTAGCAATTCCCCGAATACGAATATCAACTCCAAACTCTAGTCGCAGCGACTCAATTTGTTGTCTAATTTGGTTGATGAGTGTACCTCCGACCGTTCCAGTTCCTATGTCGAATATGAAATACTATTCCTGATTTCAATCACATCATTACCTAATATTCCCACAGACAAGGTTTGATCGGAAAGATAAAATGCTGCGTGGGATGCCCTTAGAGCTCGGCTCTCGTCTTTGCTATCCACGACGATAGAAATGTTGTGTTCCGACGATCCCTGTGCCACTGCTCGAACACTAACGCCTACTCTTGAGAGTGAACCAAAAAGCCTCGAGGAAACTCCTGGAACCTAGAGAACATCATTACTACTAGTTCAAACTACCTACGAATGATAACCCTCACTTCTTGCATATTTTCTCCTACTACAGCTAAGATAGAACAATTTCTTAAAGTATCCACTGAAGAGACCAGTCCTTCTGCTAATTCTGTACGAAATGCATATCGAACGGCTTCAACAGCCAAGTCTGCCTGTGAACCTGGGACGACAGAACATATGGAATACTCGGAACTAGCTTGTGCAATCATGATAACCGACAGACCAGCCGAATACAACGCTTCAAATAGTCTTGAAGCAATTCCAGGCACTCCAATCATGCCAGTACCTTCCACGTTCACCAACGCAATATCTTTGACTGTGCTAAAACCTTTGACACCTCGAGAATTCTTGACATTGGCTTTGGCACTTGCCGTCGCAGGAGAGACATTAGATGGAGAAGAAGGAATGGTTAGGATGCTTTCCGAGACAGTATTACCTATTAAAGTTCCTTCGGCATGTGGGCGAAAAGTATTTCTAATTCGAATTGGAATCGATGAAAAAATAGCTGGCGACATGGTATCCGGGTGTAGAACATCGGCACCGAAATAAGCTAATTCTGCTGCTTCCTTATAAGACAGAAACGGAATAACTACTGCATCGGGAACAACTCTCGGATCTGCTGAATAAACACCATCCACATCTGTCCATATAGTTATTGATTCGGCTTCAAGTATTCTTCCAAACACTGAAGCAGAAAAATCGGAGCCATTGCGACCTAGTGTTGTAGGTACTCCATCAGCATCACAGGCGATATAACCCGTAGCCACAACTACTTGGGTAGGATTTTGTCTTAGCCAAGAGTCCAAACGCGATTTGGAAATATCCCAATCAATAATTTTTCTCGGTTGAGCAATCATCTTTTTACTGGTCTTTGAATCCGCTGTCAATTTGTCCAACCTCTTCTTAGGTTCTATTGTCTCCATTCCATTTACATTACCGAGGTCAGATAGTGTTAATTCATCCAGAAGAAACTCGTTGCGATTAGAAGTAATACTCGCTGTCCGCGTAACTAAAACATCTCTTGCGTCTAAAAAGGAACACTGGACCCCTTTCGATCGCAACAGTGCCCAAACCAGTTGTGCACACCACAACTCACCATAGCCCATAATAAGGTCCCTGATTCTCACACTTGCCGACCTCGCAATCCATACGGCACGTAAAAGATCTCTCAAATCCCGAAGATTGGAGGATAAAGTAGCTAAAAGGGAATGTCTTTCTTCTGGGGAAAGCAGTCTTTCAATCAAGTTTTCATGAATGTCTCGCAGTTCTTCTATGCCTTCTAGGTAATGTAGGTCTTTGTTTCTAGCGATTGCCGAATAGATGAGACGCTCTAAAATATTGGTTACGCCGCGTACCGCAGAGACGACTATGAAGAATCTTTGCTGGGAGCTTTCTGCTGTCTGTCCGTGTTGTCTTTTGCTTTTATGGGTAACGCTTTCCACGTTCGATTCCAACATCTTCTCTTGTAGCAACCCCGAGACTCTTTCAAAACATTCGACATTCTCCAGAGAAGATCCACCAAACTTGTGCACTTGCCAATGTCCTTCTTGTCGAGTTGAAGTAGTCAAAGGCACATGGGTAGATTGATCGACGCCAATAGAAGCACTAACGGAAACTGGATTTGTGTAAGAAACGGAAATAGAAGGCTTTTGTTGTGCCGGAGTCATAAAGGAACTTTTACCCAAGTTACTGAAACGGTTTGACTTGGTTATTGAAAACGAGGGAGATTTGAACTGTTCCTTGTAAGTTCGACAAGCGTGGTGGTTACTGCGCAATGTTTGTGTATTCAAAGGATGATGGCAACCACACCAACAATACTGTGGATGACTCATTCCAAACCCAAAATGTTGCAATGAGCATTGTGAAGTGGTGTTTCAATCTCTTGTGGGTTTTATTGTTGTACATTTCTGGTGAAAGGACGGGCCATCACTGTGGGCTTCTTATGTTCCAATGAACGAAGCACGCTGACAGTTCGTTCTGCTGTTGAAAATTCCACGTCAAACTCTAAAGTTCTTTCTAAAGTTCTGCTTTCTAAAATCTTATATGTACCTTGATGTGCAAGTAACAACCTTTCCAGCTTGCGTGTCCCACTTTCGACTTGTTTCTCTCCTATCAACTCGATACACAATCTACGCTTCGTCCTATCTTGGCGTTCTTTTTTGGCTTGCTGTGTTCTCTCTTTGACTACATCAGTTAAAAGTCGAGCAGGTATAGAGACATTCTCCATATCTTTCGGCAATGAAACAATCATCTCTTTTTCTGGATAATTGTCAACGGAAGCCGTTTCTAAACCAAACATTTCACCAAGTTCATGAACAAAAGCACGATAAAGCCTTGGAAGAGGTTGTGTCTTCATACGCCTTCCAAAACGACCTTGCAGCAACTCTCTAAGTGATTGTTCAAAAGAAGATACAAACTCCATATTCTGTTCACAAAATTCCATTAAAAAATCTGAATAAAAAAGATCAGAGTTGGAATGACTTTGCTCCTTTCCTTCCACACTTGGAAGAATTCCAACAGCATCTGCAAATGCTCGAGCGCGGTTCAAACGACTACAACTTTCATCACATTCTAGACGAACAAATTCACTGTTTTCTCTTTTGTCTTCCTCTGCAACTAACTGTCCACATATTCCTTCTTCCCTTCGCATTCCACAAGGACAAGTAATCGTCACTGGATGCTCACAAGGAACATTTGGACATGTACTCCCAGGATGACACTTGGATCGACAAGGGTGTCCACAACCCTTCCTTGGCAGTCTACATATATTTGAACAACCGCTTCCTTCTTCTTCAGCTGCTGCGTCATCACAACTATCCGCATGACAATTCTTCTTACAAATATGAATGCCACATTTCAAAATCTTCCCACAAACCCTTTCAACTTGTTGTCAGAATATGACAAAGATGCATCCTTGTAGCAGATAATTTACCTTCCACAAAATACTTGCTCTACAAAACATGGAATCATTCTAGAAATTCCATGACCTCCTAAACATTCCTTTTTGACCAAGACAACACAACGAGGACATTCTCCAAAATGACATCGATCAGGACAAGGATGTCCACATGGCCTAGTACGTTGACATGGACGATTGCAAACAGGAGGAGGAGTTCCACAACGAACAGGAGGAATAATGCGCTCTGCTCCACAAGCACAGGTTAAAGGCTCCCATAGAAGAATACCGCAAGGATAACATTCACCCTCATGTCCACAACTACGGTCGCAATAATGTAAACTACAATTTAAAGACTTGTTGCACTTTTGTTCACAAGTATGCGAGAAGCAATTCCAAATATTTCCCAAGTACTCAACAATTCTTGTTTCAAGGGATGGAAAAAGTTGTTCAACTCCATTTTTGGTCTTTTTCTTATTACCAGGACAGCAAACACGTTTACAATAATGTCGCTTACAGCTCAATGTTCCTCCACAAGTACGGTGACAAACAAGTTGCTCTAATATTGTCTCTCTTGAATCACTACAAGCAACTCGCTTAATCTCATTCTGACAGCGACAAGGAAGTTCGACCTAGATTCATGTTTTGTAAATAATATGATATTCAACTTGCAAATAATAAATGACTTACTTCATATTTACAAGGGCCACATGGACCCGAATGTCCACATACGTTTTGACAAACATGTCCAAGCAAGCAATTCAAAGTCATACCACATGTCTGACCACAGCTGGGTAAAGCATCCAGACAACTTTCTCTCACTATAGGAACTACATTCCCCAAATCTTCCAGTGATACTTTCCCACAAGTGCAAGTAGTCCAATTCCGTGGCAAATATTTACAACTCTTACACGGTCCAGAATGACAGATCTCTTCACAGAGATGGTTACCACAGTCTAAGGTTTGGTTGCATTTTCGACCACAACTAAAACCTCCACCTCTGCAATCCACTTGTACCAAATAACAGGGGAAGATATTGGTTTCTGAATTACAATAACAGCTTGTTTCTACTGGAACTTGACAAGGAGCACAAGAACCTTCATGACATACTTGTTCGCAATAGTGCCCACATTCCATAAGTTTTCCACAAGTCAGACCGCAAGAATAACCTTCTTCAGGAACAGGCTCTGAGCACCTCCTCACGATTTGCTCTTTCCCACAACGACAAGGCCTGGGCTTCTTCAACGCGGAACAAGGAGGACAGGGACCTGGGTGACAAAGTTCTGGACAAGTATGTGGGCAGTCTGAACCGTTCTTAGCCAGGCTTTTACCACAAATATTGCCACAAGAATGAGGAACAATTCCAGCTTCAGGACTAGGCTCCTTTTGTTTGCCACAAAAACAGAAATAGTCCAAAGAAATCTCTGTATAGTCCTTTCTGCAAGCAGGACACATCCATGAAACACCCTTTGAGTTGTATGGTTGGTTATTTTCCCGTTTCTGACTGGACTTTGACCATTTCCGAACACAAGAAAGGTGCAGTACCACA
This sequence comes from Galdieria partita, assembly GCA_025991245.1. Taxonomy (NCBI): domain Eukaryota; phylum Rhodophyta; class Bangiophyceae; order Galdieriales; family Galdieriaceae; genus Galdieria; species Galdieria partita. The sequence goes on from BQMJ01000054.1 coordinate 76,461, forward strand.
AAGCAGGTACCACACATCCAAGTCGCAGTGCTACGTTGAATATCTTCATAACACACCATGCACTCATAAGTTTCTTTCCACAAACATTGCTTCAAATAGTCTCTCAAACTTTCCTCTGCAACGCTGTGGTTCTTTTGTAGAGTTTCTCCTTTTACAAAGTTCTTCTGCTTCTGGTCCAAGTTATTCCTTCGTTTGCCAACAACGGTTGTTGCCGAACGTCTCTTTCCGTTCAGCGTAGTTGTGACTCTTTTTCTCTCTTCAAGAATATTTGAGCTTGTATCTTTCTTTTTGTTTGAATAGTGTGTCTGAGTCCTCTCTTCTGGCCATTCGCCGTTCCCTCTTTGTTGGACACTCGACCCTTGCAAGCCAGTTGGCAACTCAGTGTCTTGCTTATTATTAGTAGCTGTATTAGGTAGTACTGGTCTCCATACCAGTTTTCTACCTGCCACTGTTGCTCTTTGCTGTGTGTTCCTCGGTTGGGATCGCATGCGTCCTACACAGTCTTGACAATCTCTCAACAATTGTTTATTATTATTATCGTCTGCAACACTTCAATAAAATTCAAACACAGTGCACACAATTCCTTTCATTCGTGTAACATATGTAACACATAACTTAACAAGATTAAGTTACTTGTTTACAAGATTCTTTCTCCACATCCCTACTTTCCCGTTCTTTCCTTTCCCGTTCTAAATACCTTCTTGCAAGCGAAAGCTTTATATCATCAAAAGCTTGTTGAGAAGTTTGATAGAGGGTACTGCCGTTGGTCGTTTCATTAGGACTTGCAGTTATACTTGATAGAGGGGCCGATCTATTTACAGACTGATCACCAGTTGTCAGCAACTCACCACTTGCTGCAGCTCTTTTCAAGGGAGGTTCATTACATAAAGGACATCGATTGGCCGAAGCTAACCAATGTGTGATACAGCTAGAATGAAAAGCGTGACCACAAGGAAGAAGTCTCAAATATACGCCCAACTCTACAGTGTCCAAACATACTGCACAGACCTCGTCTGGTATCAAGTGTCTGCCCAAAAAAAACTCTTTCGTATCAGGTAACTTATCTCCCTCTAGATACTCAGATTCTTCTTTACTTTTGGTATACATAAAAGGAATACTTTCTTTCACAGTCTCCCAAGAGAGAGCAGAATAAGGCGCTGCTGAACTGGAAGAACCGTGGACAGTTCGAGCAACTTCGGAAGGAATAGTAATGGCAATTTGTCCATCCTTGTCTGGACCTGTCTTCATCTTTTCGTTGCTTCCTGTCGAAACCAAAACGGGTTGGTTCTCCGCTCCTCTGTATTCTATTTCTGGACATAACACTTGAATTTCAGCCTCACATAAACCTTTTGGTCTCTGATTTCTCCTGTTTGGACGATAAGCACGAACCGTTGGTGAATAAGCAAATAAACCGGGCCTCCCTCTTCTTCTTTGAACGTGATTATACAACCCTGTAGACAAACCAACGATAATAAAAAACCCCACTGCAACGGCAAAAGCGATAAGGACTTCAATCCTTAGTCCTGTTGTCATACCAAGACCATCCATAGTATATATCCGTTACTGCTCAATGTGGTTACGTTTATCCCTCTTCTCTCATTGACCAATTACCAAGACAAGCCTCCCTTTGAATGTTCAACCACCCAACTGAGCATATCCATATGGTCCAACCGTAGACATTCAACGTTTCCAGAAAATTACGCACCCTCACGAAATCAATGGTGAATCTCTTCTGGGAAAATGTGAAAGACGACGATTTCCTTCCAGTTCTTATGGAAAGTTCAGAAATTGTTCATTTTCTGTCATACGCAATTCAGACGTATGCTTGTCAGGAACAAATTCATCACGACATGGATAATCGTCTTTCCCAGAGATATTCATCTCTTCTTGATTATATCCACTTGTAAAACATCCAATTGTAATATATCAGTTTCACATCCCAGCAAACTACCCAAATGTGGACTCGTTCTACCCAAGTCTCCATGAACAAATTCCTTTACGTATGTACCAGCATCTGTTACTAAATCTAAAATAGCAAAATGAGGATTCAATAGCTTTAACCGAATATCATGAATCATGCGTTTTCTCTTAGCAAGACTCCGTCGATGAAGCACTCGCAGTGGAGTATATTGTTCAATAGTCAAAGGTGTTGAATATGCGAGATACTCTGCTACATCTGATTCATCTTGTATCGGCTTGGAAATATAAACAATACATCGATATGTTTTGCGTTTTGTCATTTCAGTTTCTTTCAAGAAAGCATAATCCACGGCATCCGAAACTTTTGCTTCCTCAAGTCGCACTTGTCCACCAGAACGAACCAATACTTGTCGTTCCCATTCTTTGAAAAAAGTTTCATGATTGATATAAGACTGAGTACATTTCGAGTCCAACAATTCTATGATAAATGGACGGCCTGAACCTAACATACGAACGTCAACATCTTCTCTACCGCCTGCTGTGAATCGACATTCTCTTGCTCCCATTTCACGCAACAAATAGTCATAGAGACATTCTTCTATCGAATCCGGAGCTAGACGAATATTATCAACAATCCATGGACTTTGAGATAGCTTTCGTGATAACTTGACATAACGACCTTGGACGTAAATAGGTGCAAGGACAATCGAAACCATACCATCTATGGACAACTCTCTATCAACCCGAGGTATTTCTTTCACTTGGATACGAATCTCCACGTCACTGTCTACAGCAAACTTCATATGGAGTTGTCTTTCCATCCAGTTTCCAAAAGTCCACTTGAAACACTTTTTCAAGTCAACTTGTGTTTCCTCCAGCTTTATTCCAGCCATGAGTCCTTGCAAACTGTTTCTATAAGATTCTTGTAAAGCAATAGTAATCCGGAAAGTATTATCAACTCTATAGTCTCGTAGTTTTACTTGCATAACATGAAACAGTTTGTTTAAAACTTGATCGGTTAGTAGACCCAAGCACAATACGCAGTTTTCTACAAAACGTTCAAATCAGGCTTCTTTTAGAACACCCTCACTAACCTGAACAAGGCTCAACGTTGTTTGCGATACAAAGAGGTTGCAAGTTGTGTTCTGGTAAACCATATATCTCATAACCTTCCAATCGAAAAGGCACTGAAAGTAATCGAAAACAACATCGACAACAGCAATTTCCTAACAATTCTTTGGTTTCTACACTAGCCTCTTGGAAATAGTGACACAGAGCTTGCTGAACCACCGAGTTGATCATGTGGGCCGAGTCAAAGACGGGGCTCATTGTTATTTTGCGATAATGGCTTCTCCCACAACTCAGCCACGCTCCAGTACGAGAGCTCCTGAAAAAGGAAGTTTTCCGTTGGACCACCAACATATTTGTAAAGAGTTTGCTGAAAAGTTTCGAACTTGCTTACAAGAGAATAATTATGTCACTGCAAAATGTCGTTCGTTATCAAAACTCTATTTGCAGTGTAGAATGGAGAAGTAAGTCTTTCTAGGTCAATGCTTGTCTTATATGAAAGGTTCTTATATGTAGTGGACTCATGACACCGGAAAGTTGGGAACGCTTGGGTTTTTATGATGATGACGAACAACGTGTTCCGAGCAACTTGGACCTGGGTCCAGAAAGTCATCAAACTTCAGGATATGTGGCAGGTCTGAGATATCGAAAGAGAAGAAGGGAAATGCGGTATCCAGATAAGGAAGACGCTAGCTAGAAACTAGCTCAGGTCTTGTACCAGTAGTGTATAGGAAGAAGCGCCATTCTTTTCAGATTGTGTAGGATTAGAACAATAAAAGTGAGTATAGCTTGGATGGAATAAAACGAATTGGAATGGCTATCAACTAGTTACCGTTGAGTTTGCCATACAGTTGCGAGTCTTCAAGAGGAATCACAACATGAGGGGACGTGTAAGAAATTTCCGAGAGGACACAATCTTTTCTTCTATCTCATCATCTGTCTCATCGACAGTGGATAGAGCTCACTTTGTTTTCTTTGGACTGGTAGAGAAAATGTCTGGCAAGATGAGAGCTGCAGTTGTAAAGGAGTTTGGGAAGCCTCTGAGTATAGAATCTGTGGATATTCCTTCACCTAGTCCTTCACAAATACTTATCAAGGTTGTGTCAAGTGGTGTTTGTCATACAGACTTGCATGCAGCTGAGGGAGATTGGCCTGTGAAGCCTAGACTACCTCTAATCCCTGGACATGAGGTTGTAGGAAGAGTTGTACAAGTCGGTTCTCAAGTAGATTTTCTCAAGAAAGGAGACACTGTCGGTATTCCCTGGTTATTCCACGCTTGTGGTCGATGTGAATATTGTATCGATGGAATGGAAACTTTATGTCCTTCTCAGTTGGATACTGGATATTTTGTGAACGGAGGTTATGCAGAATATGCAGTAGCGGAAGCTAACTATGTTGCACGTGTTCCAGAAGGAATTGATATGTATGGCATAGCCCCCATCTTTTGTGCTGGAGTTACAGTTTATAAAGGATTGAAGGAAACTCAAGTCAAACCTGGACAATGGATAGTGATAAGTGGTGTTGGTGGACTTGGACATGTTGCTATTCAATATGCCAAAGCAATGGGTATGCATGTAGCAGTAGTTGATATTGCTGAAGAGAAACTGGAGTTGGCTGGAAAGTTGGGTGCAGAAGTAAAAGTGAATGCTTCCAAGCAAGATCCAGTTGAAGCAATACAACGTTCTATTGGAGGAGCCCATGGCGTTTTGATTGCAGCAGCTTCTATGAAAGCGTATGAACAAGCTATCGGTATGGTACGCCGTCGAGGAGTAGTAGTATGTAATGGATTGCCTCCTGGAACTTTTCCATTATCTGTGTTTGAAGTTGTATTAAAAGGAGCAACTGTAAAAGGCTCCATCGTTGGCACTCGAAAGGATTTGCAAGAAGCCATTGCCTTTGCAGCTGAAGGAAAGGTAAAGGTCCATTATCGTAAGGAACCCCTTGAGAACATCAACCAGGTATTAGAACAGATGAAACAAGGAAAAATAGAAGGAAGAGTTGTTTTGGCAATGGAATAATGACAACATTCTGTTCTTTGTGTCCATTTGAATAAATCTTTTTCAATGACTTCTTTGAGGGAAAATGAATTGTTGAATCCACAGATGCGGACTTTATCGGTGGAATCCAACCAGCGCAAAGCTTATAGAGTTATCTTCCCTTTTATTGCAGTGTTTTGTTTCTTTTTTATCGTTTCACAGATTCCTTCAGGGTTATTTGGCTTTGGTCAAAACAGACTGGAAACCCTTTCCGGAGACTCGTGGATGACCGGAGAAGAAAGTGGCTTTGAACTATTCGGAATCAACAGAAGGGATAGACTAGACAGATGGAGAAAGTTTCAAAGAAACGTTGAACAGAAAATACAACACCAAGTGCACAGAGTAGAAGCTGTAGAGATGGAGAAGAATTGGAGCAATTGGTTGTCTCCTCGTTGTGCTGTCACTATATGGAGGCCTTATCGAGGCAATCACGAAGATATCGCCAATTGGAACGCTGTGAGTTGCTATCTTACTCACCGAAAAGTATGGGAACAAATTGTTCAGTTTCAAAAGCCGGGTATCGTGTTTGAGGATGACGCAGTCATTCGAAGGAATCATTTAGTGAGATATCAGTTTTTGGCAGAACTCGAACAGGTTTTTACCAGGTTTCCCAAAGCAGTTGTTTTTCTAGGTTACTTATCTACGCAGTCTTTGGAAGGTTTTCCTTGGGTGCCTTCTACGCAAGTATCGCGACATTATTTGGATATCACGGGCAATTCAGTAATGGGAACTCATGCTTATGCTATTTCTCCTCAAGCGGCGGAGTTCCTTGTAAATGTCTCGCTTCCAATAGAAGTACAAATAGATGCCTTTATTTGCAACACTGCTTTTCTTTATCCACATAAGTTGCAAATTTTAGTTCGTCGCAAGTCCAAGTTTCGACAAGCATTTCATGTGAGTGATATTCAGTCCATTTGTTTTCGATGTCTTTTTCCGTATGAGACTCCAAAATATCTTATTGCTATAGCTATTTTAATAGTATTTGCTATCGTAATAGTCTGTCTACATATTCCAGTTGCGAGGATGCAAGCTGTTTGTCCATATTTTTTGAAACGTTTTCCTCGTATTCCTTGTTGTTGGTTGAAGGATGATATTTACAAATGGTTAAGAGTTGTGCAGCGGAAGAGAATGATGGCCTTGGGAGAATAATCCTACGAAAGTGATGAATTGACCAATAAAAAATTGGAGAAAAGGGATTTTCGACTCTCTGAGACAGTGTCGCTACTTTTATTGGCCCCTTTTCATATGAAAGTGTCTTTCTCGTCCCTATCCTCTTATGGTGCTTGTAAAAGCTTTGTTTTTCGTCGCAACTATGTCCAAGCAGTGGAAAAAGGCACCAAACATACAACTTCCAAGAAACCAGTGTTCAACCATCTCGATGTATTTGACGTCGAATCTAGACTAACTGAAGAGGAACGCTTGATAGTTGCTCAAGTTCGCAACTATTGTTCTGACAAGCTGATGCCCAGAATCCTTGAAGCTTCAAGAAACGGACATTTTCATCGCGAAATTATGAATGAATATGGTGAGTTGGGAATCCTTGGCGCAACTATTCCGGAGTATGAGTGTCCTGGTGTTTCATCCGTAGCATATGGATTAACTGCAAAGGTAAGAGAACTGGCTTGAATGGACAGTGGCCAATTGTTCATCAGAGTTGTCGTATAGGAGGTAGAATATGTCGATAGTTCCTATCGCTCAGCACTATCAGTCCAGTCTTCTCTTGTCATGCATCCTATTTACACTTTCGGCACAGAGGAACAGAAACGGAAGTTTTTACCTCCTTTGGCCAAAGGTAAACTGGTAGGTGCCTTTGGTCTCACTGAGCCCAACCATGGTTCGGACCCAGGAAGTATGGAAACCAGAGCTCGTCGTCTTCCAAATGGGGGATACTCTATCACAGGAACAAAGGTATGATAACTTGAATATTGGAGTAGAGGTTTTATGAGAGATTCACCTCTAGACCTGGATTACCAATTCTCCTATAGCCGACGTATTCGTCGTCTGGGCAAAGGATGATGAAAATGTGATAAGAGGTTTTTTACTGGAAAGGGATATGAAAGGGATTACAACCCCATCCATTGCTGGCAAGTGGTCTCTTCGAGCTTCAGCTACTGGAATGATCATGATGGAGGTAACTATTTTGGAATGATGCATAATCAATAGCTTTATTATTATTGAATCTTTTTGAATAGGATGTTCAAGTATCTGATGAAAGTGTATTACCCAAAGTACAAGGATTGAAAGGTCCATTTTCATGTTTGAATAATGCTCGATATGGCATTGCATGGGGAGCATTGGGTGCTGCACAATTCTGTATGGAAACTGCGAGAAATTACTGTTTGGAGAGGACTCAATTTGGACGTCCTATCGCATCCAATCAACTTATTCAGAAAAAGCTTGCGGATATGGTGACGGAAATTCAACTTGGTTTGAATACATGCTTGGTAGCTGGAAGAATGAAGGATGAAGGAAGGTTGCCACCTGAAGCTATTAGTTTGTTAAAGAGGAATAATGCTGGAAAGGCATTGGATATTGCCAGACAAGCAAGAGATATGTTGGGTGGAAATGGTGTCTCTGATGAGTATCATGTGATTCGCCATTGTATGAACTTGGAAGCGGTCAATACCTATGAAGGTACTCATGATATTCATGCATTGATCTTAGGAAGAGCCATTACTGGAATCAGTGCTTTTACCAACTAGGATGTTTTTACACAAAAGGCAAACTTATGACCGGTTGTCCTCCCCTTGGACACACACACACACTCTCTCTCTGATATATACTCAAGTCTGAGAAAATAAACCTTTAAAAACTTCGCCTATCCAAAGCATCATTGATAGCCAGTTGAGCGGCTAGAAACTTTCTCGCATGTTCCAACAACTCTAATTGACGCTGAAAACGATCCTTGGTGCTTTGCGTTTGCAACAGCAGCTGCTGATCCTGTACAGGTATGTCCAATACTTGGCTAACTTTGTGAGAAAACATAACCAAACGATGCCCATCCCCTCTGCTCTCTGAATCCGGTGCTAAACGTTGCAACTCTTCACTTAGACTCACATTCTTTCCATATAGTTTGTTTGATAAAGAAAGTACTTGATTCAACTCGGTCCACACAGACTCTCCAAGAGAAAAAATGGTGTCGTCACAAGGTACATCTTCTATAGATACCACCGAAGCAATAATATACGGCTTGTCTTTTAGAATTCTATTCACACGAAAACGCTCCTTTCCCACGTTCACAGTTAACATTCTGCCATCTGGTAAAGGTTCAAAGCGAATCAATTCCATTAAACAACCATATCGAGATACACTATCGTTGTTTTTGTTGTATAAAACTATACCAAATACTCTATCACCTTCTTTAATACGGTTAAATAACAAACGATATCGCATTTCAAAACTAGAATCCTGTGAACCTGAAAACAATATTTAAAGACAACTTACATATGAAGAGGAATAGTAGCACCAGGTTGCACTACTAAAGATAAAGGAAACAAGGGAAGCAGCCTTTCTCCAGGAGACAGTTCCTGTTCCGCAACATTACTTGGTTCTGGAGTTAACGGAACGTACTCTACGTCACCGATATTAGAGCACTCAAACCTTACAAAGTTCAAGTTTTGACGTGTGCGCAGAAAGTATAACTTTTTTCGTTTACTGCAAGTATCTTGCGATAACGAAGTATGCCTTCCTATACAGAAACTACGGTGACAATGATGGAGCCAGTGACTGACAAAACCAGTGGACCAATGCATACGAGAAATTCAAGGATAATTTTGATTGCATTCGTATATTCCCAGAATTATTTAACTCTTGCACAATTTAAAAATTAATGTTTTATAGAAATTGTTTGGCTTGGAAACTTTTCCAATTGCAATGTGTAATAGCAAGGATTATTGACAAAACGCTTCCTCTAGTTTCTCATTCAACACTTTATTTTAATAATTGGAAAGAAGCTTTAACAGAAGTTTAAGGTAGAAAGAAGGTTTGAATTATATTTTTAAATTGAATTAATTTATTTTATCTCCATTGCTTGTAGTTGGAATAAAATTATTTTCTGCTTTTATTTGTATTTAAGGAATAGTGTTACAATTTTCGAAAATATAAAAATTCAGTTTTTTACTTTGAGGCTTCAGGGACACATTTCTTATAGAATTGCTTTTACTTGTGACTGTCAACGTCACTGCAGTCTTTGAAACTTGTCTTTTTCGTGTATCCGGTACTGATCGACCATTGACAAGCTGGAAACACAACCTACTTCGCAACTGTTTGTGTAAATTACAGATTGTCGGTTGATTAGAACTCTGCATGACAACTGATTTTTTTATTTTTTCGCAATTTAGTTGAGGGGAATTTTTGGTTGCAGTTGTGTAATTAATGTCAAAATGTTTGCTTTCGAAATAAAGTTTAAATGCGAGAACTTGTTTTTATTACTTTGAAGCAAAAGCTTTCCAATTTTGAATTTTCTGCTTGTGCGCGTGTTCCCTTCACCTACCACGGATTCATTAGAGGAAATTATTGAGGAACTGAATCAAGAGTTTTTATGCAAGTCTTGTGGTTTTGAGCTATGTAATCCTGTTCGTTTATATAATTGCGGCCATGTTTTGTGTAGTAACTGTGCAAAGCAAGGATACACAGAGTATTTACAAAACTGTCCGTATTGTCATGCGCCTGTCTTGAACGTTGTTGACGATCACTTTACTACCAATCTTTTGCAGTCTTGGAAAGAATTCCAAAAGGCAACCTATCTTGTTAGCGATATTAAGAAAAGAGGACTTGGTTTTACTTTGAAAGAAGCTTTTTCAAGCCAAAGTTTGGTTCCTTTGAAGCGTCGTCGACAAAACCTCTATGTTTGCCCTTTGAAAGTTAGAAACGAAGAACAAGTTCCTTTCGTTCGTGACCAAATAGAAGAGGAAGAGTCTAAAACACCCATTAAACCAAAAAAGCTGGCGTTTTCTGTTTCTCATTTCCCCGATGACGATCCAGTTTGCTGTCCAAGCAAATCTATTCACGAGAGTGATGAGAATAACAAGGTGAAAAGCACAGATTCCACCAAACTTTCATATTCTACACGTTATCCATCCATAGAAAACAAGGAATCTGCAAAGTCTGTATTGGAGACTCCATTTGAGTATATGAAAGATTGCGACGACAGTATACGGAGGATAGGAAACAGTTCCCTTGACGGTGAGTCGCCAGATGAGAGGATATGGCCAAGAAAGTCACTTAGCTTTGATGATATTGTTCCTTCATGCAGTAATGCGTTTGATGAATATTTTCCAAGTTTTCACCGAGACATTAGCCTTGAAGAATTGCATTCACTTGTCTATGAACTAAATGATATCCTCTTTCGGATTTCAAGAATAAAACAGTTTTCTATGTAATTCAAGAAATCGTTCAACGCCATTAATTATGAAGTATTACCACTCATTAGGTTTCTCTTGCTATGTATTATTATGTTTCACCAAGAGAGCATGTAAGAGTGGCACGTTGGCTGGGAGGCTTCAACGTCGTTGTTTTACTTGTTCTGGTTCCATTGCTATTCCAGGAAAATGGGACGCTTTTCATATAGGACATAGAAGACTTGTTGAAGTTGCCTCCTCTTTAGGTAATCCTGTGTTAGTCACCTTTGAAAATATGGCCTCTGTTTTGGGTTGGCCTTCAAGACCTCCTCTAGTAGCTCGAGACTTTGCTTCTCGAATACTTTGTAGTTGGGAAGAAGAGTTATCGTTGGGTCCCATAAAGTTGCAAGTTATACCATTTGAAAGAGTCCGATATATGGAACCAAAGTTGTTTTTAGACTTTCTTCGTTTACAACTTGGTTTTGAAGGTGTAAGTGCGCTGTTTGCGCAAAGTCACTGTTATACTTCATATTTTAGCTTGTTTGTGGAGAAGATTGGAGGTTTGGATATCAAGCTCAAGGAGATATTGATTTATTGAAAAACTATTGTGCAGAAAATAATTGGAAATATCGCATAGTTGGTCCAGTTTACGTCCATGTAAATATGTTTGGACTCGGCAGCTTTTCTAGTACTGATTGTTATTCATAGGATATTTTAGTATCTTCGACGGTTGTACGACAATACCTCGCAAAAGGACAAATGGAAGCTGTTTCTTTGTTGTTAGGTCGTCATTATTGTGTCGTTGGCAAAGTTGTGGACAAGCGGAAACGACATTGTTATGTATCGGAGTTGATCAATCAGTTACCAGCTACTGCTATATATGAGGCAGTGATAGAACAGCATAAGCATTGTTATATTCATGTGATAAATGAAGAAAGAGATAAGAATAGTTGTATTTTAATAGATAACTTTACATTGGACCATTCACTCCATTTAGGGCAACAAGTTGATATTCATATTATTCGTAAAGTTTTATCCCATTCCACAAACTATCTAAATATTATTTTCCAATTTTGTTTATATATCGAAGAACAACACTTGAAGTTATTCCTTCATGACAGAGTTTTAAGTCATACACCACAACAGCCACACAGACGGTGAATTATTCTTTGGAACAACGAAGGCTGAGGTACATTGTCCATATCGGCTTCATTGGTCATATTCTTTTGCCTATCTTTCCCACTACATTGAACAATAAAAGCACCATCTCCATCTTCCATATATCTGTTTGTCTTCAGTTTTTCAACAATACTTCACATGAAATGGCTTACTTATAATGTCGTTCATCAAGGAATCCTTTGACAGCTCCTTTTAAAACAGGCCCGTGTTCGCTATGGTGTCCAGCTCCAGTAACTACTTTAAGCCTTGTACCCAAGAAGTGTTCCAATTTGGACTGCAAACGGTTAAGTGCTTCATCTTTGTGTAGATAATGGAGGTCAATTTCATCATCGCTTAGTAAATCGTTTCTCTCTCTTATGAACTCTATCATTCCATATACCATACTAGTCTACCTATACTGACATACCTAAATATTTGCTCCTCTGCAACCTCATTCAATTGGTGAATCTTTACATCTTCTTGATGACCCCATTCGGATAACTTTTTAGCTTTTTCCTTGTCACCTTGATTATAAGCGTTCGTAGCTTCTTCATAATATTTGTTTCTTTGTTGTGTAGCCTATTTGTAGGGTCAATTTATCTATCGATTCATATCGGATTAGGTTACTTGTTCTGCTAAAGCTCTATACTGATCTCCCACGGTAGAGTGTGTCCCAATCAGGTTCAGTATTCGTTTCCTGGCACTAGAACGAATATTTCATAGTAAGGATGAGACAACCCTACACATACTTACCTAGCAACTGAAAGTGGCTCTCCAGTAATAGAAATGGTAGTTTCTGTAGAGTCCTGTGGAGGAACCTCGATTTTGGCATGGGTTTTCAGAGTCAGTTCGTGGATAGTACTTCCTTGGTGACCAATAACTAGGATTCCCTTTAAAGATTTGTTATGATAGATAGATTATATGTGAATTACTTTTGCCGTGTAAGTCTTTAGGAACATCGACATAAACGGTGACTTGGCCTTGAAACGTTTGAGAGCGTTCTTCAATGGTCATTTTCTACATCTCGTCTCACAATGTCTTGGAGTGTTTCTACTCCGTTTCTTTTGGAGAATACAAATCATTTGTTATGGTATTCTCAAGAATATATCAAAGAGAAATATATTCAGATTGAGCCTTCTTGGAATACTTTTCTATCCATCTATCCCGAAAGAAATGTACAATTGTATAGAAACCATCCTAGACGAGACCTCTATCAACTATGGAAATGGCTCCATTTGGGAAGCTCTGTTTGGAGTAGTTGGAATCTAGCAGAAATATTTCAACAAGAATGTACTTTGGATTCAGAAAGTGTAGTAGAACGGAAGGACTTGTTGATAGATGAAGCGTGGACAGAACTTTCAACGGAATTGACTCGTTTAGGTTTTCACCTGTCGAATGAAAAGTATATGATTCGAACAGCAGTTTGTCTGTGGATATTCCTGAAAGAAGAAGGATCACATTTGGGTTGTGAAGAACGTAGTGAACTTGCAAGGCTGAGTGTCTTGTTGCAATGCTCTTCAGAACCAAAGGGAGTGTTGAAGAGGAAGGATGTATTGAGTCGGCTATCTAGTTGTGGCTTGCTGTTGTTAGCGTTGATAAGTTTTCAAAGTTTGGAGGATATCAAAGAATATTATAGGTTCTTAGTATCCTATTGTAAGGAGCATTTCAGGTTGGATTGGGTTTGTCTTTCTTATTTTGGCAATGAAATAGAAACTGAAAAGTTTCTTCAAACTTATTTGGATGCAACGGGTGATATTCAGTTGGTATCCATTCTTTCCCTTTTATTGTTGACTAGAACGAGTCTCAAAATGTCTTGGATATCAGAATATCGTCGAATACTTGAACAGTTGTGTCAATGGGAAAGGATTGTTGAACTGAATAGTTTCTGTACATCGAATATGGACAATGTTTATGCTCAGTCTATTTTTCAAGATAGAAATGTTCATTTGGATGCGATATGTTACTTTTGTAACAAGTCACTTGTACACGTACCCTTTGGAACGAAGCAGAATACGAACTCGCTTGCTAGTTTTCAGTCATCTTGGAGAGTTTCAAGTTTGAATTATCCCCGCAAGTATGAATTACACCGAGTAAGTTGTACTTTGAAATGAGATGATGGGTATCCATCCATCTATTAGGTCCATTATTGTCCTTGGTGTAAGAAGGAATTGCCGAAATGTAGCGTTTGTTTATTTCATTTGTCTTGTTGGAATCCTGCTTATGACTCTGTTGATAGTCAATACAGCTTGAATTCATCTGATGTTATGGAGACAAACAACAACTTGTTTACTTGGTGTGTTCATTGTCGACATGCTAGTCATGTTGATCATATATTATCATGGTTTCATCCACAGTTTGAATCTACTTGTCCAGTTTCAGGTTGTTCTTGTCCATGTATGTCTTTGGATAGTTGACGAGTTTTCACACGTGTTGGATTTTCAATGACACGTGCCTCGCCCCTTCTTTTCCCTGAATGGGTCGGTCACTCGATATTCGACGATTCTCTTATGGAGAATGCAGAGTGTGGCTTTGTCACAAGTCTGGTTGCAGCAGACTCAACTTGTATGAATAGAAAACGAACGGATATGTGGCATAAAAAACATATACACAATAGTGATATGAAAAGTAAGAGAGTCGGACACTGTCACCAACCAAGGATGTTACTCCGTCCCATGGTTTCAGTAACAGACTTTGGTTGTTACGGTATAACAGAAGAAATAGAACACAGCTTGCATAAACTAACAGATTGGGATATCCCTTCACAAGTGGATGAAAGAATTGTAGATTGTGAACCTATTCTGGATAATCTGCACATTTCCTCGGATTCTTCCAGTTCCTCGGATTCTTCCAGTTCCTCGTCGGACTCCTCCAAAAAGGCGCAAAAGCTGCATAAAAACTCAAGAATGTTGGTGATGCAAGACACTTCTTCCTCTATTCATAAGAAAGAAAAACGCAAGAGACCTAGAATGGTATCTTTTTGTTCTAATAGGGTTGCCTCCACAGAGAATGTAGGGTCCAGTAGAAAGCGACTTGTGTGGAATCAGAATACGGAAGAGTTGTTATTTGACAGTCACGCAGAAAGCCTCCAATTGGGGATTTGTATGGATAAGAGTTGTTGTAAGAATCAAAGTTGGCAAACAGTCAACCAAGTTATTTCTCAGTGTAAACTGGCAGATGATCTACTAGAAACAAAGCCTGTCAAGTGCAAAAAGCTTTGTAGTAAGAAAGGGTTTACTGTGACTATTCAAGGCAGTAGTTTTGGAAATATGAATGCAGATGCACTTTATCAAGTTTTAGGAACTTGGAAACAAACGTCAAGGAAACAGGAAGAGTCGATACGTCATGCAGCTTAACTTGTTGAGAAAGAACAGTCTTAAATAAAGTCGAAAGGATTCGCATTGAAGTATTTTGTTTCTTGTCCGATGAGTCAATACTCGGAAGAACAACTGACCAGCGCAAGGCACGAACAAGGAATACATAGTTTAGAACTAAGAGCTGGTATTGAAAGACTTCGAAAAAAGTTGGGAAACAAAGAGCTTCAGCGTTCTAGACTATCAGAAGAACGTACAACAACAACAACGACGACAAGAGAGCCTGGAAGTTTACAAAGGTCACCTACTCCCATAGCCTTGGACAGAATAACTCTTGAAGATTCACCTCGAAAGAAAGATAGAAAACCTCTTTCAACAAGAGTTTCTTCCAGTTCTCCAGACAAGTTGAATGCAGCGGAACTCGGAAAGTGGAACGAAAACGCTGTGGAGAGTGGATATACAAAGCACTTACGAACAAGCTCGTTACCGAGAGATTCTAGAAAAGAAGATACACCAAGGAGAACCTCTTCGAGTCCTGATACACACTTTTGGTCGTTGGGTTCGCCAAAACTTTCAAAAAATCGTTCAGGAAACTTGAGCGACTCTAAAGTAGTTGAAAGTTGGACCGATGAACAAGAGGATTTGCCACCTCGTAGTGTAAGTGGTTGCATAGTACTAGAACTAAATACTAAACTAGTTTAGTATTCTTCAGGCTCTTCTAAGAGCCTTACGCACTTTAGATTGAGTGAACCTGAAGGCGCCCAAAAGAGGGCGAGTACAAGAAGCCACCTTAGAGTATCACCTTTAAAAAGCTATATTGGTTTGACAGCACAGAGAAAGTCCGATACCGAAGTTTTTCCAGAAGTGAGAAGAAGAAGTCGTTCAGCTTCTTGGGGAAATGTAGACGAAGTTACTATTCCTAACCGAGAGAGGTAAGAAAGATTGCAGTTTTAGGAGTAGTTCCAATACTTTGATAGAGTTTCAGCTGTGGAGAAGCAAGCATACTCGAAAGATTTTGAAAGATTGTTGCAAAGGAGAAACCTTGCCGAGTGGAAGAAGAGAGCCGACCGCCTTACAAAAAGTGATGACTTGTATCATTATCGAGATCTCGTGAGTTCGCCACCCTCAACAAGCAAAAGAAGATCTGCACCTAACAGTCCTAACTATGAGAGTAAGTGAGTTTTTCCCGAGTTTTTATATATTTGATTAGATTGGATAGAAGATTTCTCCTTTTCTGATAATAACATTGAACAAGACCTATCGATGGATAAAGTGAAGGATTCCTTTGAGAATCTGGAAATACAAGTATGTCTCTTTTATCTATAATATCATTTGACAGGCTGACCAAAGTTATAGGAAGAGCAGTTATCTGATACTGAATCCCCTGTAGCGAAAAGCAACTTACGAGATATGAATGAGACAGTTGAAAGTCTATCAGATAATTCAGAAGATTTGATGGATGAAGAGACAAAAGGCTTTTCAGGCGTAGATAGTCGTTTCTTTAGTCCGAAACCGATTCCAGAAGAACCAAAACTTCTTTCCATTATACCTTGCGTTGAGTTTGAGTTGAAAAGTCCCTCAAGGGAAGATTTCATTGCTTCAGAACTTATTGGGTAAGTTGACGGATTCTCGTTTTGTTTGTGTTGACATTGTGATAGGGAAGGAGCATATAGCAAAGTTTTGCGTGCAACTCATAAACCAACTGCCAAGGAATACGCAGTGAAAGTTGTTTCCAAGCAGATGGCCAGAAAGTTGGGACAAGAAGGAAGACTCATCAACGAACAAGTTTGTCTTCAGATGGTTATTGGTCATCCGTTTATTGCACGTTTGGCTTCACTGTTTGAAGATGAATCGTTTCTATATTTTGTTATTGAATTTTGTCCCTATGGAGATATGAATAATCTTATCAAAATTACTCGCCGAAAGAATCGAGCTTTAACTAAAGACACCATAAGATTTTATGCCGCCGAGCTAGTTAGTGCTTTGGAGAAAGTACACAAAGAGGTATGGATTATTCAACAACAAGCTTCAGGTCATCCGTTGATTCTTATTAGGGAATTATTCACAGAGATGTAAAACCACAGAATATCTTAATAGGTGATCGTGGTCATTTGAAGTTGACTGATTTTGGCATTGCAGCTCGTGTTCAGTCGCCTAATAACAATAGAGACGGCACTGATTTTGAAGGTAGTTTACATTCAGCTGATCGTAGAAATTCGTTTGTTGGTACATTTACATATATGGCACCTGAGGTAATTTTCTTCTTGTTTTGAGATTTCGTATGAATTGTAAATGTTTTATTAGCTCATTCGTGAGGAAGGAGCCTGTTTTGCTAGTGATCTTTGGGCGTTGGGTGTTATTTTATATCAAATGTTTACTGGAGAGGTTCCTTTTAAAGGAAGTTCAGATTACTTACTGTTTCAAAGTATTTTGAAAGGTCACGTTGAATTTCCTAAGAATTTTCCGTCTGCAAGTGGTCGAGATTTGATTGAGAAACTTCTAGTCACAGATGTAGATATGCGTCTTGGAGCCAAAGGCTATGATGATTTGAAGAGTCATTCTTTCTTTAGAGGAATTCGCTTTGAGTTTTTAGACAAGGTCAGTCGTTGTTGTGAGTTTTTGTTATCTTTTAGCTAATTTCTGAAATAGGTTGATGCAACAAAAGTTTTAGATATTGGAAACAGTTCCTCTCAGAGGAATGCTTTGAAAACGGTGGGCAAGACAATTGGCTCCATTTTTAGTGTGGTTGGAAATGTTGCCAATTTGGCTTCTTTAGCTGAAATTTGGGACTCGTCGAAATGTATGTTAGCCTATTGTTGAAATGGTTTCTGAATATATTTGCTTCTTAGTTGGTTCTGTATATGAGAAGGAGTTGGATGATTCCAATGAGATGACTACCCCATTGGAACTTTATATTAGTCATGAAAAGTGAGCAGTTATTGTAGTTGATATTGTGATGAATATAAGTATTTATCTGAATTGTTTAGATGGAGACAGTCACCAAGAAAAGTATTGAACCTTGCGGTGGAATGGACTGGCAATTTGGTTTTGAGGCATCCAGTTGAGGTAGGTACACTAGTTTATCTTTTGGAGATTTTTTATGGGTTGGAAAAGGTTGCAAAGGACTTGTTAGCGAGAGAAAAGAGTATTTTGGAAGAAGCTGATCGAGACTGGGCTTTAGTTCCATCTGATGAATATAAGGAGTTTTTAGTAGCAGCGGCACAGTTACAGTCGGTTAGTCCTAGCAACTTGACAGATCCAGAGCGAATTGCTTTTTGGACTACCATGTATCATGTTATGTTTCTTCATATTTTGAAGTTTCTTACTCCTGTAACAAGAGCATTGAGAAATGAACGCTTCTTTCGCGATACATTTTACAGAATATATACTTTGGATTATTGTTTGGATGACATTGAGTAGGATAATTTTTGTGTATTTTGTAACTTGTAACATACGTTGTGTATGATAGGTATGGTATGTTGGGAGCTGGACAAAGAGGAAGGAAGCCCTATTTTCTTCCAGACGATCCTCGAGACATTATTAGAGTGCAAGAAGTTGAACCTGCTTGTTTTGAAATGTTACATAAAATTCGAGTGAGCAGAGGCTTTTGTGAATCCTTTTATCAATAGAGAACGAAACTGGTCAGATTGCCAACTGACTTTTACAGTTTATGCCATCTTATATAAAGGGAAATATCCATTGTACAGTTCAAAAACTGTTTGATATACAAAACCTACTTGTTGTTGATGTCGTCCTCAGGAAACTCGAGAGGCTGGCCAGATAATAATGAAACAGACTTTATATGGCGTTCAAACAGTTTTCGTTCACCAGAGCCTTCTACAAGTGGTACAAACCGCCGCTCAGAAACAACTCGATTTATGGAAAGAGAAAGACAAATGACTCAAGTCGTTTTTAGAAGAAGACAGCGCTCTCCTTTGCCTTCCCTTTCTCAAATGGTTGGCCTTGAAAGTGAACAAGGAGAAACAAGAGCCTCTTTTTGTAGAGGTTTATCTCAAACCGATGGAGAGACCTATTTCCCTAATACTACAAAGAAACTAAAAGTGGGCAACAAGAAATGTCAGCCAAGGACAACTTGCAGTCATCTGGAAAACCTTGTGGAAGCTTTGTTTTATCGAGAATGTGGACTTGTCAAGGCTTCC
The DNA here is from genome assembly GCA_025991245.1 of Galdieria partita. Lineage (NCBI taxonomy): Eukaryota > Rhodophyta > Bangiophyceae > Galdieriales > Galdieriaceae > Galdieria > Galdieria partita. Next base: position 95,453 of record BQMJ01000054.1, read on the forward strand.
TGTGGCTCTACTCATTTTTTTCGAATAGTTTATCGTGCAATAGTTCCCAAGGGTGGTGCAAGTCTAGATGTGAAGCTTCCAAATATAGTTATACGAAGGTTTACCCCTGATGGAAAGTATCTGGTTTGTTTCAGTCAGAATCAAAAGGATTTAGTGGTTTATAGGTTTGTAGCATGATGAGATTGATGGTTGTATACTGAAATAGAACCAGGTTTGTTGGACCTCATTTCTGCTCCAAAGGTTCGGTTTCCGATGTAGATACTATGAGCAACGAAAATAATCATTTTCCTATTCCAAACTCATTCGAACATTTCTTTTCTCTTCACTTTCAAAAGACTATTGCTTTCAGAAATGAAATCCTTTGTAAAACATTTTGTATAGCTGGATTGAATGGAAGTTATTTGATTGTAGCTTCCTGGTCACCTCCTCAGGCATCCAGTAGTAATGATGATAGAGAAAATATGGCAAACACTACGAGAGAAAGACCTGCATTGAATTTTGTGCCTTGTTTGGAAAAATTGAGTTTATATACTGTCAATATAGAAACAGGTTGTGTATGTGATAGTTGGAGTCTTCGGAATGACTTTGTTGATTTGGAAAATCACTCTGGTGTACATATGTTGGAGGATACTTTGTTGGTATTGTCTCTACGTTTTCAGGTGAGTAAGTAACGAACAATTTTGCTTGAATTGAACATAGATGTTAGAAATTGTATGTTTTGAAGCTACTTCCTTCCGGAATGTTGGTACCTTTTAAAGAAATAGGCCCTCATTGCTTTGAAGATGATTCTTTAGTAATTGCCCAAATGGAGGAAAAGGAAAGAAGGTTTTGTATTCATTTGGAAAATCGCAAGTGGTTCTCATTAAGAGGAATGAAATGGAGTTTAGAACCTGAAGAGGTTTTTGAGAATCGAGTGGAAAACACAGGTTTGGGAAATGGAATGGCCTCGAGAGGTTTCTATGGAGGATTGATGCATCGCATTTTGACTTATTTTTATACTCATTCCATTGACCTGGACAATGTAGACTCCAACTCTCGGTCACAATTCTTTCATAGGTTCCAGGATTATACTTCATTCGTGATATTAAAAGCCCAGCTTTTAGATGCAGAACATATTATTCTGAGACTGGCTAGAGCAGAAGATGCTCAAAGAGCTATGGATCCTTCGTTGATGACTTTCTTCTTAGGATTTTATAATATGACGAGCACTCAATTTTTGGCTATTGTGCCTAACAACAATAGTGAACTTGCAAAGGTTGTGGAAGATTATAGCAGCAAGTTTTTACATACTTGTATGTCTTCTCTTTGTGAAGGATCAACTCCAACCTTTCGATATCGTTTTTTGTTTGGAAGCGATGCCCAGTCTTCGAAAGAAGCAAGTTGGTCGGAACATACAGTGAAAAGAATTCTTTCTTCCATTCCATGTTCTTGTCAAGTTTTTCATCACAGGTATTTTACAGCGTCTTGTCTTTGTTTCTAATTGAACAGGTTTTGCTAGTCCTTATTTGGATAGAAAGCTCTTTTCGTTTGATGAAAGCAAATTGTTGGCGTTGCAAGGATATAAAATGATTCCCTGTAGTGATACGGGAGTCATCAAGTTTACACTTTCATCAGGAGGACCATTAAGGTTTAAACTGCGTTCTGATTTCCGTCCCCAGTCAGAATCTTCAGAAAGTTGGAAGCGTCTGACTAGCTTTTTATTTCATCCAATTTTGCCTTTTGTGATTAATATGCAACAAAGTTTGTTGGAGCCATTGCAGATCAACTTTTATTATCATTTAGAATAAAAGTGATGGGCGCCATTGATTGGCTGTTATGGAGGAAGAAGAAGGCGAACCAAAGAAGGATTGGAAAACGATAATATCTCCACAATATTGGAAAAGCAATGTGTCTTTATTGTTCAAAGGTGCCCAACAAGGAAATAAAGTTTTCTCGTCACTACAGAATGTTTCGTTGTCAAAAGCGAGTGAGACCATTAGTAGACAAGTAAAAGAGTCAGCAAAGGAGCTCGGTGGTCTGTTTTCAGCCCAGGAGTGTCCACCAGAAGAGGGTCCGAAAGAAGCACCGTGGGAAGTTTTGACAGAAAAAGAGAAACCGTTTGCAAAGGAAATCGAAGAGAGGGTGTTGAATATGACGAGAGACTGTTACCGGTCAAAGAAAGATAGGGAAGAAATGTTTCTTTCCTTATCTTCGTTGAAAGACACTCACTTTCGTTGGTCAAACCATTCTTGGATGAGGCAAGCGATGGCAGCTTTAGAAAGAGATCCTCTACTGTCAGACTTGAGAGCAGGTTTAGTACCGAAGAGAATGAGTGAGGAAAATTTTTGGCGCCAATATTTTTATCTTGTAGAAAGAGTGAAAAAGTCAGTGGTGACGAGTAGGCAGTTTGGATTGTTTGACGAATGGGACAACTGGGAAGATACTGTCAGTACGACGAGTCACCAAACTTTGAAACCAAGTCAAGAAAATAGTGACTTGGATAATGAAGTGGATCAAGTTTTCAGCCAAGTTTTGGATCAACACGATGATGGTGGAGTATCGTTGATGTGAATAAAATGGATGAAACTGCAATCATTTTGTCCTAAGAGTGATGGGAACGGAATGCTGCGGACACTTGCTCGGTTTTACAAGTAGTTGTGTAATATTGAAAAGACACCACCCAAAACATGTTTATGGATGCCACAAATCAACTATTCTAGGAACAAAGTTGGTTCCACAGAGATATTATTCTCTGGTAAAGAGGAACCCAACCACCACACAATCTAGTGAAAAGGGGATCCGTATGGTTCTACAAACCAACGTGGATTCTCCAAACAAGAAAGCACACCCATTGTCGAGACTTTTTACGCTTTTGGGTGTCTCTTGCATGTTTCTTATAGGAAGACCAACGCAAGCTGCTGTTTGGAAGGAACAAGGTGCTAGGTCCATAGAACAACAACAGACTGCTTTTATAGAAACAAAAAGTGATATGGCGTTTGACCAGAAGTTTTTAAGAAACGAAAAGATCACGGAACTTCCTGCTGCAGACTACTTGGAAGGATGCGTGGATAGAGATTTTCAGTATACTTTTGTTTGGTCGAGAGTTCATGAGCTTTACACTCTTTTTGGTTCTTTGGCGTTTGTTGTGATTTTCAACACTTTTACAGCTTTCGTGGATAATTTTATTCAGCAACAGGAACGGAAGGAAGTTCAAGAAGAGCTGGAACGATTTGGTCGGTTTTTATCTCCCAAAACAGAATATAGGGATGATGTCAGCTTGGATAAGGTAGATATTAATATGTGGAAAGCACAACAACGAGAACGTTCTTTCTATGGTAGGGAATTTTCCGCACAAGATATGTTTGAAGACGATGACACTGAAGAAGAAAGCGATGGCGATGAAAAGAACCAGGATGATGGTGACGTTGATTACAAAGACTTGGAAAAACTATTGAAGAAATAAAAAAAAGTTTACAATCTCATACATTGTATCAGCAATAGTACGTGATCATGAGTGTAAAGGATTCTGTTTGTTGATCAGTATAAAAAGTCTGTAGTAACAAACTTCGAGCTTTGTATATGGGCATCCCCGAAGTGAAGATTGGGGATCGCTGTGGTCTACCTATGCATCATAGAATGACAACGATGAAACAGGACAGAGTTTTATAGACAGAGTTTACATAGTGGGGGTCGAGAAACAAGTAGAATGGAAGAATGCGAAATAGGTATTGTTCTGTTTTGGAGTTTTTCAAAGAATAAACACTTTGAAGATTTTCCGTGTCCAAGCGATGTCGAGACTGCACTGGAGGTTTTGTTTCGCGACTTTCCCGGAGTGTGCGAAATTCCAGGTTTTCCTCCTTGCGCACTGCAGAGTCAAGTTCAGGCGCTAGTTAAGGACGGCAGCAAAGTGGAACCTGAGCTTCGTCACCTCTTATCGTTCAACGCTGTTCGTTGTTTTCACGCAGTTATTGGCGGTGTGGTCGATGCTGTCATCGTGAGAGAGAAAGACTTTCGAGAATACGTCGAACGTCAAGCTGAGAGGCAAAAGCCGTTGGAAATGAAAGCCATTCACTATTTTATGGAGAGGATACTCAATGTTTATCGAGACAAGTTTCTGGAGGAGAGGGACCTTGAGCAACATTTTGGACAAGAGGCAATAGAGTATTTACCGCACTGGATTCGTTTAGGAGTTTGTATTCGACGTGACAACAAAAGTTATTGGCTATCTCTTCCCAATGTCGGTAGGTTTTTGAAACATTGTCGCCAGGGAAGGAAGGAAATCCTTCTCATGTTGAAACGAACTCGGTTCCATGAGATTGCCTTGAGGTAGGAGGATGTTAGGTATAAGAGGAGAACAAGTGATGTTCCACTGACATGATATGTAGAACTTTAGAGAAACGAAAGTTGAAACGTTCCAGTTTTCCAGTGAAATTCCATCTTAGAGAGTTGATAGGTAGTGGTCAAGTTGAGCAACTACAAAGTCCGGCGGGTACACTGATTCGTTTAAACGAGTGTTGATAGCGAACTTGAATGATTGTTCCTATTGGACATTTCATAGGAATGAGAATACTTTCAGGTTTTTGGTAAGAGGAGGGGTCAGCATCCATGGAGAGTTGTTTTTCTATGTGTGTTGTAAAAGACTCGAGAATGGGAAGAGCTATCTTCGACGCCAGGATGGGGAGCTGGAGATTGGGTTATCAATGTAGACGTATTGATTCCTCATAGGTCATTCTTTGCCTTCATTAAAAGCAGTTGTCACGACAACTCGCAACATTCGTACTAGAATTATTCCAAAACCAGAAACAAACTGTTCAGATATGTTTCTCGTCCTAATGGAAGTGAAAGGGAGACTCTCTGAACATATCTTGGAACAGATTCACAAGAGGAGAAGAACTGGAAACAGAATATCTGCCTGAAGAAAGAGCTTGAGTTTTGAGATTTTTAGAGATGCTCCATCCTCTGTAAGTTGTGTTACTTTCTGACAAGGCAAGCTCTGTTTTGGATAGTGGGAGAAGGATGCAATGGAAAAGCCAAAATGGGTCATGAAAGCCCAATTGTTTTATGATCTATCGGAGCTTCCCCTTATCAACACAAGAATAAGCATCGACTCGAGAGTTGTCTCTGTGTGTAGAAGAATTTTTACAATGAAGTGTATTGTGATTTTCTGCTTCACTTTGTATTGTTTGTGTAACATTCGAAGACTTGCACGAAGGTTTGGTAAACAGCATTACAATTCTTGTAATAATCAGCAGCTTCTTTTCAATTCTAGTAGACTAAATAATGAGCACAAACGACAATTATGGATAGGCGGTTTCGCGAACAAAAGAAGTTTCCTCTTCAAATAAAAAACACTCACGGAAGAGACAAGAATTACTCTGCACACGGTTTCTCTGTTCATCATCGTATTATCAAGTTTGCCAAGTCTTATCGTCATCATAGACAGTGCATTGTTCAAGCTTTGGAAACAAAACTTTCAACAGCGTCCATGGTTTCAACGGAGTCAAAATACTCTCGTGCGATGCCCAGTAACACTTTGTAGAGCTATAGATAAGGCTCCTATAAGAATCCTTTCTCCGATCCGGCGTCACGTTCTCCTACAATGATGATGCGTTCCTGTTCCAGTAAACTTTCTGGGTTGAGATATTCCACATTCAGAGTGAACTCATCCACTCGAGCTCGTCTGTAAGGAGCTATTCTCATGGATTTCACTATTCTCTCTAGAGCGTAAAAAGAGAGTACAGCTGCACCTACTAGTTAACTGATTTCAGTAACCTGGTCAAGCTCAAATGAAGAACAGAAAAACTACTTTGAGAGTCGAAGAATTCCTTTGTATACTAGTTGCCGTCCCTTCCATTCGGTCAGATACATTTTCTAAACTCTCCTAGTCCTTGAGGTAATGTACCTCTGACCGTTAACAGCATGCTGGTTTGAATCATTTTTGGAATCATCGCAATGCAAAGCCTTCCCATCGACCCAACCTCCCGGCCCCTTCATGAGAATGTCGGCCGCAATAGTCGACAGAATGGTTCATCGTCCTATTTCCCATTTTCTAGTGTTGTTCCGTCGTTGATTTCGGTTGGGTACTTGAGACACACGTAGATATGGCAACTGCAGTAGAAGGAAAGCAGGAGTCGACAAAAGACACCAAGTTGAAAAAAGCTTTTGACTTGAAGTCTTTCTTGAAGGACTTGGCAGCAGGAGGTGTGGCTGGGGCAATCTCCAAGACGGCGGTGGCCCCTATCGAAAGAGTAAAGTTGTTACTTCAAGTGCAGTACTCCAATCCACAAATCCCTGAAGAGAAACGATACAAGGGCATTATTGATTGCTTTAAAAGAGTCCCAAAGGAGCAAGGGTTCATCTCTTTCTGGAGAGGGAATATGGCTAACGTCATTCGTTACTTCCCTACTCAGGCCCTTAACTTTGCCTTCAAGGACAAGTACAAGTCCATCTTCTTAGAAGGAGTTGATAAGAAGAAACAGTTTTGGAGGTACTTTGTTGGAAATCTGGCCGCAGGTGGTGCAGCAGGTGGAACTTCCTTGTTCGTGGTGTATCCTTTGGACTTTGCTCGTACGAGACTTGCCGCAGATATTGGCAGAGGTGAAGGTCGTTTGTACACTGGCTTGATTGATTGTTGTATCAAAACCGCCAAATCTGTAAGTAGATATACCGACAAATGTCGAAGTTTTCTAACATTCGTGGGAATAGGATGGAGTCATTGGTCTGTATCGAGGGTTTGGTGTTTCTTTAGGAGGTATTATTGTGTATCGCGCAGCATTCTTTGGTTTATTTGACACTGCAAAGCCTCTGTTGTTGACTGGCAAGCTGGAAAACAACATATTCTTATCGTGGGTCATTGCTCAAACCGTTACAACTACAGCTGGTATCATTTCTTATCCGTTTGACACGGTTCGTAGAAGAATGATGATGCAGTCTGGTTTGCCGGCGGAGAAGCGGTTATACAAGAATACTTTAGACTGTTGGATAAAGACGGCTAAAAATGAAGGTTCAACTGCCTTTTTCAAAGGCGCACTTTCCAACGTTATTCGTGGAACGGGTGGTGCTATTGTCTTAGTATTGTATGATGAGTTTAAGAGGTTGCTATATTAATTTGCAAGGGCTTCTCTAATCAGCAATGTAATGCGTTAAAATATCTTGGTGATTTTTGTTTGTTTGTTTGCTTCTCTGTCTTCCTTCAATTGAGTTTTAAATAAAGGGCGAGTGAACTTGCGCCGTTTCATATGTGAAAAAGTGGAAAGGCACCATTTCACGGTCTTCGTCAATGCCCTTTTTTTGCACCGCCACGTGACCGCTTCCCAAAAAGGGCAATTTCGTAAAGAAAACTGCTCATCTCTGGAAATGGCCCAATTTCTATTTTTAGCAAATCGCGATTTTTCTACATCGCATAAGACAACAGTTGCGATACAACACTTGTGAAAATGGACAAACAGTTGAAAATGAGCTTGGAGCCATTAAACTTGGAACTTTTACCACCTGTTGTGAATATAGGATTATCATTAGAAACAATGAAGACAGCCTTGCTACAAGATAACAGTTGTTTAATGCAAGAAGGGCACTATCTCAAGGAATCGGAAAGAGATACAAGTACCCATTTTTTGTCTCCTAACAAAAGAAAATTACTTCATGCATGTGCCAAAGGAAATGTGGATACTGTAAGGAGCCTCGTGCAAGAAGCAAAAGTTTCACCCAACTTTCACAACTACGATAAAAGAACACCGCTGCATTTAGCAGCTGCTGAAGGACATTTAGAAATTGCTAAAATACTTGTTGAGGCAGGAGCATCTCTAACTACTTGTGATCGGTGGGGATGCACACCTCTTTTTGATGCAGTGAATGGAAAACATCAAATATTGAGCCAATACCTGTTTGACATCGTTCAGGATAACAGTGCACCAACTCGAAGACATTCTACATCATGCTCAACTCCCTTTGAAAAAGATTCTCAACATGGTTGCACCAACTCTTGCGATACGGGTAACTGGAGTCTTTGTAAGGTGGAACACTTCAAACGATACACGCAGAAGGAAGAAAATATCCCAAAAGATGAGCAAGGAGGAGGTAAAAAAAACGTTCGAGATATTCAAGACTACTCTAATCATACATATGAAAACTCCATTTCTCATCTTCAACAAATTAACGACGAATATACCCGTAAACAAAAACAACTACTTCAGACATTTCAAAACCAAAAACAAAGTTTGTTCCGAAGAAGACTCTCTCGTCTTTGTACAAATCTTGAAGATTAGTTTCACGCAACTCAAAAGGCGAAAAATAAGTAGATAAACCTCATTTTCCACCAGGAGAGGTTGAATCAGGGCTTTCAAAATCCTTCTGAGCAACTTGTAACGTAGCCAGGAAATCTTTGGAAGAAATGACAGGCGCTGATCCTTTACTCCAGGGCTTTTGATTAGTCCTGCAAAGTCTTGTTCCTAGAGTAAACGGATTCAGAACATCCGAAGCAGTGAGTCTATCCTCCTCACCAGAAGTACTCTGCAAAGCTGAATGCATGGCTTCGTCATATCTCTGCTGCAACTTTTTCTCAACTTCTTCAGCATTGAAACGCGAGCTTCGTTGAAAACTGTTTACTGTGTTGGGCGGAGTTATCTCCAAGTCCTCTTGGAAGGACACGGTTGAGGTTTTCTGAACGGTCCTTTGCACTCTATTTTCTATCTTTGCATTATTCACGGATTCTATAAATATCTGAGTTTATATACTACCTGAGCGCTATGGCTGTCTTACCTTTGGTCCTCCCCCGTCCACCACGTCCCCTAGGTCGACTGCGATACGACAGAATTGATCAGTACAATGCTCTTCTAGTTCAAGCAGCCATTTGTTTCATACCTGAAGTTAAAGTTACCTCGACTAGGTCTGTTGGTATCTCCTCCCATAACTTTTCAAAGACTTGGTTTACTGAAACTCTCTCGACGAACGGCCAAACAGTGCGCGGCTGAAGATTCCAAGAATTAATCTTCACATGATTGCACAAGTTGTTATGAAATCACATCGTTCTTATCCAAAGTGCTGAAAAACAGTTTGGACAATAAAAGAGAGTCTAGATAAGACTCCTTCAAATGAAACGGCACGGTTTGTACCTCTGTTGAATCGAAGTTTGAAAGTTTTAACTACTTTCATTCAGAAATAGCATCAAGAAATAAACCTCTATTATGAACAAGAAACTAAAAAAACAAATGGTGGGACACTTCTTTTATGCAGTTTGGTATCGATTGACCACGACTGCGTGAATGAACAATTTCCAGTTGTGGATATAAAGTTGCCGAGTCCAAATGATCACAATTCGATTACTATTTGAGTGCCAACAATAACTTGACCAAAATATTGACTCGTCTTTAACAATCCAAAAAACAAACTACACTCGAATATTACCAAATATAAGAAGATTTTGTTACAGCAACCCCTTTGAGGATACATTTTCTTCAAAACAACTGGAGAAATATTTTTCGAGTTGAAAATTATACACGTAGAAAAAGTTATGAAGGTAAAAGACAATAGACTTGAATAGCAAGGATTATCTAGCAAAACTCGTCAACACCCCTCTACCCACCATTTCAGGCACTTCTGCTGCCAACCAAGGTCCCAACTATTGCAAATAAAAACAAAATATAAAAGCCAATCATACGTTGCTTACACTCAGAGCCAAACAATGTGCAATGCCAAAACGTGGAACGTTGCGCAACCATAAAGGTTGAAAGTGCACGGTCTGACATATTTTCCCGCCTCTAAAAGAAGGTTCAGGTTTCAAACGGCGAATTTTTCCACAAACTAACCGATACATTTTTGCAGTTTTTCCTTGCAACTGAAAAAGGTTTCAAACCAAAACATAAAATGGGGTAGACAAAAACAAACCTCAGGCAATACAAGCTCTGGAGGAGTTGTAGGATAGCTCACCGGAATCTCAAAAGTAAGTTCGAACTCATATCTAACGTTTTCCAGATAATACCAACATTTACCGTTCCAAAGGACGCCCTTGACTCCAACTTTAACTTGATATCTAACAAACCACAAAGACTTTACCGTTTCGTCACAATCGATATAAAACCAATCGTTATCTTGTTCCTTGTTGACTTGAACGTACTTGAAGCCTTTAACGATAAGAATACCATTGAGAAAAGTTACTCACGCGAATCAAGGCGTTGAGTTCTTCTTGTAGCCTTTCGTTCCACTTATCTTTATCCCTGGGACCTATTGGTACATTAGACGTCGAAGAATATGTGGAACATGAAGACTGTTTACCAGCGCGAATACTCAATAACGGAAGCTTCTGAACGGTGTTCTTTGTATGATCGTCCATTGAAAAGCAATGAAGAAAAGGATTTGACGTGAATTGTCGTAAACAGATGTTTTTCACACATTTCAGTCAAGAGGACTTGAGACCTTCTTATTTTGAAATGTTCGCACAAGAACGTCTCTTGCCAACTCTTAAACCAGCGTTGCGTTTTGTGTTGCAAGTTTTCGCACAGCGACACCCCAGGTTAGTAAGTGTGGAGTGTTGGATTAACAACTAAACTGTTGTCATAGACTAGTACCAGTGGCTATGAAAAGTGACGAGTTATTTACCTTGTTACACTTTTTGTTGGAATTGAACAGTCTAAGGTTGGTTGGGCGCCTCTTTGTACAGAGTCAAACACTGAAGGGTTATTTTTATAGAAAGAATCAGGCATCTTGTGCGGAAGCTTTCTATGGATTGCGAAGAGGACATACATTTTCTGCTCGAGAGGCTTCAAACATAGTTGGTACGTTCAAAATAAGGTTGCAGCTTGTCTTTTGAAGCTTACTCTTTGTTGTTTTTCTTATACTGTAGAACAAGGACCACTATCCAGAACAGAAATATTTTCTAGTCTCGTCTGCCTGGTCTTCGTTCCTTATACAAAGCAAAAACTGGATAGCTTGTATGAAGAAGCTTCAGGACACGCGCTTGCAGATATGTTTACAGGGTCTCAGGGAGTGGTGAGAAGTATTTTGATTTCTGAAGTCCACTCACTTAAAGAATTCTATAGAACACGCAACAGGAGTCGCTTATCAAAACCTTGTTTGTTAAACTTTATCCAACTTTCCATGCGTTATACGAACTGTGGTTTTTCCTTCAGCAGCTCCTTTTTCTGTTTGAAAAGACAAAGTATTATTCGCCTTGGCTTCGTTTACAAGGTTTGTTTAAGCAAAGCCTATTCTGATTGCCGTCTAAGTCTCACTAGGCATTCTGGTTCGGAGGTTAACTGCAGAAGAACTCAGAGCAGTGCCTAATCAAAATGTAGCCAACTCATCCTCAAAGTTGGTCAGTTTCGTGGACAAGTTGATACGTATGCTAAAGATTGCAGCAATCGGAGGAGTCTTTGCATTCAAATTTCTGGAGTGGTTGGTTTCTGCAGAGGTTTGTATATTTTACTAGTTTGATTACTACAAGTTAATATACTCTCAAATAGAACAAGATGCCCAAGAATACCGGTTTTATACCATCTCCACCAGTACCACTGAGACCTTCAAGCAAGGGCATTCAGTTACCAACGGATAGGACACTGTGTCCTCTATGTAGCCAACCTAGAAGGAACCCTGCAGTCTGTGTAAGCATATACTCGTATTGCTATGGAATTGGTTTAACTTTTTCAAGGTTTCTTCTGGTTATGTCTTCTGCTATCAATGCCTATTTACGTTTATAGAGAGGGAGTCCCAATGTCCAGTTACAAAGATGCCCTCAACTATTCATGACATTCAACGAGTATTTCATGAACAGAACATCTAAATAATCTTATTGATGAAGCCTTTCGTGTCCTAAAGCTTCTTTCCACAGCGAGACAACAGCGTACAATGAGCGCCTCTCAGCCACAGAAAAAAGATTTTTGGCGCCATGTGGTGTGTGTACAGTGGAATGATGGAAACAGTAGAATGCATTGTCAGTCGAGTGTTTGGTTGAATTGGGAGATGAAGCCATTCTCTTCCATGTTCGCAAGTCTATATGGAAATGGCAAACATAAAAATAAAATGGTTGGCATGAAGAGCATAGTTAGACCTTTATTATATTATCCAGTTGCTCAAGACTCGCATTCTTACCACAGAGGTTGTAAAAGGTGCTGTTTCCAAGCACAGCTTGTTTTTGGCAATTATAGGTGTTCACCCAAGAGAGGAATGACAAACAAATTATTCAGTAGAAGACATTGTCTTAAGCGAGTGAAACTGATATTTTGTAGACTCTATTCGGCTTCTTCTCCTCGAGTACCACTGCCTTCAACAAAGCAAGGCAGAGAAATATCTTATGATACTAGCCAAGATGAAGAAGCTACTTTAGAAAGTGAGAAGCGTGTCTCTAGTTCACCAGTTTTAGAGAAATTCAGTCCAAGAAGATTGGGTGAAAGGGGGCAAAATGATCCGTCAGCAGTGTACTTGACCCAACAATCCTACGATCTGTTTGAAGAATGGCCCCAGAGCGAAACTACCGATATTTTCAAAGAACTACGCAAGTGGCTAGTTGAAGGTCCTGATGCCGCTTTCAAGTTCTCATTCTCTAGTGCAGTTCTTGTTTTCATCATATCCGTTCTTCTTCGAAAGCTGTTGCCTCATAGCTCTCATGATCTGATTGGACTGGAAACAATGGACTCTATGTTTCCTTCTAGACAAATCACTGAACACTTGAGTTTTTGGGAACAACTATGGAGGGTTTTTCGTGGTCCATATATTTTGGTTTCACTGACCATGGGTTTTGCGTCATTTACTCAAGCATTTGCAGGTTTTGGTTTTGCTGTAGTAGCTGTAGGTGTACTGTCACAGTTTGGTTGGATAGTTAATTCCAATGTATTTCAAGATATACAGCCTATTGCTGCAGTTATCGGATCCTTGATAGGTTGGACTTTGATTGGTTCGCAATGGAACAAAGTTCATTGGAAAGAGATTATGCCACTTTTGATTTCTTGCATGGTTAGCACACCATTGGGAGCTTGGGGCCTACAATACGTCAATCATAGTGTTTCTTTACACATATTGGGTTCACTCATATTTGGTTTTGTGATTTATTCCTTTTCTGGATTACAACCTTCAAGAAAGTGGTTTGCGAATAGGATTGCTGCCTGGACATTGGGGGGATTGGCTGGAATCTTTGGTGGTGCATTTGATATCAATGGACCTCCGCTAGTGTTTTACGGTCAAGCTAAACAATGGCACCCTGAAGAGTTTAAGAGAAATATCTTGACGGTAATATCATTGAATTCATCATTTGTGGTGTTGTTTGATGCTCTATGTGGCCGTTTGAATGATTATTATATAGGACCCTTTCTGCTATATTCCGTGCCATTTGTAGCAATAGGAACGTATGTTGGAGTAACGTTATCCCAAAAGTTGGGTCCGAAAAGATTCAAACAAGCTGTTTTGGCTACTTGTTTTATCATGAGTTTGAGACTGCTGACATCCTAAAACTAAAGATTTAAATGTCTATATCAAAATGTAAAGTTGGTTGAATGCGAAATAGGTCGATATCACTTTGTCCTTCCTGTTGCGCAACATCTCGATCATTCACCAAAGAAACATTCAAAGAATGCGGGCCTTTGTTATAACTTGCTAACATTTGCAAATTACCATAACCCGATGGTCGGATGGCAGCATTTAATCCTAAGCCCACTACTACTCCCCTCTGTTTCGGAGGTGGTCTACTTGCCAGTTTTTCCAGTTTCTGCATTGCTTGCATTTGAACTGTTGGCGAATCTCGAAACTTGGAAGCTGTCTCGTTCAAAGCATTTTGCATTTCCAGTCTGTATACTCGATAGTGTAAACGTAGAGATGGAACAACCAAATCCTCGGCTTTCTTAATGAACCAATCATCAACTCGACGCATTGCCACGTGCTGATCATATTCACTGATAGTGCCGTTAGCGGCAACGGCTGACAGAAGCATATCCTTGAACTTGTTTAATCCTTGTTGTTGAAGAAGAGCAATCTGTTTTTGGAACAATGACTTGAGCTGGCTCTGTAAAAGATTTCCCAGAGAATTTCTTTTCTGAGCTCTAACCTGAAAAGATGAATAGGGAGCTGTACTCGTATCATAATTGTCCATAGCTTCTGTATAAAGTGACGAAGCTTTATGTCCAAATTTGTCGATAAGCTTTCCACGACTTGTATCATTTTGCCAACGTTGACATTTTTCCATTGCGTTTTGCAGCTGAGTTTCATAACTCAAGTCACATTGATACGCAGCCAAAAGTTCTCTTTGTGACGGCACTCCCGATGAAATCACATGATTCCCGCTCTCCTCATCACTTCTAGTTAGTTCACTCCACACTACCTCCGCATAAGTCGCAAAACTTTCCAATGGCAACTCCTTAGAATATTCTCTCCTCAGGAAATAATCTTCACTTTTTCTAAAATGTCCCAAAAAACGATCACGAATAGCAGCAACCGACCCTTCGTACTCTTCTCTACGATATCTTGGATGTGGTAACGAGACCACTTCCATATCAAAAAACTCTGAAAGCTTTGCAGTCTTGTAGTCATTTGGCTTTTCCACGTTATCCCAAATATGCTCCATATCTGTCAAAATCAACTTTTTCAAGTGCTCCAATGTTGAGCCATCGTCATGATCATGTACAACAAACAAGATAAGAGTTTTGCTAGGATGATCTCTTTGAAATATCTTAAGATGCTCGCCAAGAACAGTGTAAAACACACCATAACCTGCAGCGTCGAACCTACCCAAATCTGCCAACCAAACATGATATAATATTACATCAGATACTGCGACTGTTAAAGTCACGATGCGTTCCAGTCTTTTGTTGTTCACCGCTTGAAAGGCCCTCCCGTCAAAGCCTTCTGTATCTATTAGCAATAGATGCCTTGATCCCGACATTTGACCAACTGCCATTACAGCACCTTTTGTACCTCTTTCTTGTTCACTTCTCTTCAAAGGTGAACTCACCTGCAAGTGGGTTCCAAATAAGTGATTAAAAAAAGTGGTTTTGCCACATCCCTTTACACCGATTGCAGAAACAACGGCGAATTCTCTTCCTTCTTCAGCACTACCTTCTGATATCTGACTAGGCCACTCTTCTACAGCTTCCGAAAGCAAAGAATTGATTTGCTCTGCTACAAAGTTTCCTTGATGTGTTACTATGGGTACACCGTGGGCCGCTTCCACATGAAATATATGGTTAGATACTCTACTTTCAGAATGTTCATAACCTTCGTAGGCTGAAGTTGCGCTGGAATTGTCCAGGTTCATTACGTTGGTACTCTTTATGAGGTTGGCAAAACTTTACAACAGTCTTCAAGATCCCAATCCACGAAGGATGAGAAACGAGCTTGACTTTGGTATTTTGTGGGGTCACAAATGATCCGAGTTTATTTCGTCTTGTTCAAGAGGAACAGATATACAACAAGTTTGTTGGGTATGCCATCTACTTGTTATTGTCAATTCATGTTTCATTTCAACTTCCTGATGTTGATATTTAGCAGAGTCGTCATTTTGGAACAAAATGTGAACATCCGGGCAGTAACTCCATCTAGGTGCAAACATAGGCTCGCCTCTTCTATCTATATTATTCGTAACGACAACACTACAACTATACTTGAATGCTATTCTTTTCAATAAATAAGTAAAAAATTCTATCCAAGACATCCTTTCATAATAAGTACAATCAAGATTCAACATTTGCGCAAGAGGAATGCCATCGATGATTATCAACGCTTTACAAGAGATTGAATTCATATCGGTCTCAACAATATGCTCAAGACAAGTTTCCAAGCTCTGAAGGGAATCGCAGAGTGTGTAAAAGTCTCTACATTCGTCCATATAAAACTTTTCATAGAGCTCCAAGGCTTCAGGACCTCTCCAATGGCGCAACGTAGCAAGTCTCGCACAAGCAGCTCTTTTACTTGTAGTGAAGAGATACACAGGCATATGTAAAATTGCAAATAACGCAATTTGATATACAAGTTCGCTCTTGCCACAGTTTGACCCTCCAGCAACCTCCACTATTACCGTGCTTCTGATATGTTCCAAAACACTATGCAAAAGAGCACACAATATAGTTGAAATCAAGGAAATCAGAGAGAGATAACGACTCACTGCTGCAACATACAACTTTCGACTTGGCCACTAACAGACGCTAGAGAAGGGTGTCTCGTTTCCAATTCACTTGCAGTCTTCCAAGTGCAGCCAAAATGGTCCAAAATTTGTTTTTGTACAAGTTTCCAACGCTAATCATTGATGTGATGAGTGAAGAATAAGTTCAAGAACTTCTCTCACGTGCCTCCAAGGGAATTCCTGTTTTCTCTGTCAAGTAAGACAAGTCTTCCACTTGAAAGAAATCTAAAAGACGTCGAATACCACATTTACTTTCTAAAACTTGAGCTATTTCTGTATCTGTAAATAAATGAATGGATAAACCTGCCATACAACGCACTTTTTCCAAGTGAAATGTAAGAATTATCCTTTGATGGGATCGAACTGTCGAGTTTTTCTCTTTTTGGCTTTTGGTTTCCTTTTCGGCTGTGAATACTTATTTACCTAATTGTCGTCAAACAAGTCCTATTTATACCATTAATATACTTACATGGCTGTTCAAAGTGCGTAATTCTGACGGCATCAAATAGCTTGGAATATCAGCTAAATGAGGGTTGCTTCGAGTGTTCAAAGGTCGATCACTTTTGAGAGCCTAATTCTTCACATGTTTCTCCATTTCCTACTCTTTTTACATCCACTTACCTCAAAATCTAAAGAATGGTGAGCAAAATATTCTTTCATTTTCTCAGAATTCAATATCTCCCTTCTAATTTCCGTCGCTCGAGCTTCCTTGATCACATTCTTTGTTATTTTGTATAAACAATCTTCCACTCGATAACGGAAAGGTTCTATTTGACTCATTTTTAATTTTAACGGGTTCCAATGTTCCTGTTTCAAATCCATTTCTACAAAGTGGTTCTGTAGACGTGGCATTTCTTCCGATGTTACCAACGTCAAAACATCTCCGGTTTTACCAGCTCGTGCAGTTCGTCCAGCCCGATGAATATAACTTACAAAAGAATTGGGACAATCCACATTCAATACTACAGCTACTTGTTGAAAATCCATTCCTCTCGATAAATCAAACTCATCTTCTTGTTCCTCGGTGTTTGTTCCTACTCTATCCGATGAATGACTCTTCTTTCTTTTGTTCAAAGTACAAGCTTCATCCGTTGCAATCAAAATGGAAGATTTACCCTGATTGAATTGTTCAACGCTATGCAATCTTGACAACAACGGTAGTTCCGCATTCAACAAACTAGTATGAATATAAAACTGGTCCAATAACAACTTGAGGCGGAAGCCTTTGTCCACCGAATTGACAAAAATGAGTATTTTTCCTTTCAGCACTTGAAGTTTGATAAGTACAAATGTTACCAAGTATTTATCTTGTTCTTTTTCCACTTGAACATAATGATGCTTAGCCAAAGTCTGCATTGTTTCTTCTTGCCTTATATTGTTTTGTACTCGAATCTGGAATATCCCCAACCCATGAGGTTTCATTCATAGGACTTGATTCTTACTTACCTGTTGCATTGTATGCCGTTTGTCTTCAAATAGACGAAGGAAGTGATGCATATCTTTGTCCAATGTTGCACTCACAAACACACTTTGTACCTGTGCAGGTACATTTGACAATATTTTTTGCATATCTTGTTCGTATCCAAAAGAAAATAACAAATCTGCTTCATCTACGACTAACCATTTCAAACTTGCCATAGAATATGTTCCTTGTTGTAATAAATGTTGCAGAGTTGCAGGCGTAGTTACCAATATGTGCGCCAAGGCAACTTTCTGCCATGAAGAAGGTTCCCTTTGTAATAGTGCTAAAGTTCGGATGGAACTGTATCTATTCAACAATTGAAACGTTGCTGTGACCTGATAAGCCAATTCCTTGGTAGGTACCAACACGAGTGCTTTCCACTGAGCCACGTTGCGAGAAGACATTGAAACTGAGTCGATAGTTGAATCTTCTTTAAGCATTTGGTGGATGATAGGTACTGCATAACATACTGTCTTTCCAGTACCGGTTGGTGCAGAAATGAGAGTGTCTGTTCCTCTTAGTAGACAAGGAAGACCTTGACACTGAACGGGTGTGGGATGTAGAAAACCTGCCCTTTGTATAGCTTTCAGTAGACGAGGTTCTAGTTGCAACTCATCAAAGGATTCTATTTCAGTCTTCACTTGAGTGCTTTCCAACATTATGCAACTCGTATCATACACTCTGTGCACCGTCGGAATTTCCCCCAATAGAATGTGATCAGTATGCGTTCATTCCTCTTGTCAGCAAATTGGATGCCACATAATGAATATTGAAACAATCTCTCTTGATTCTCATATTACCGCTCTCTTTCCTCCTGACTCGTTATGCACTTGACTCTCAACACTGATCGTTTACTGCACTTTTGTGGAGAATGTATTTCATTGTATTGCTTTTTCTCCGGTCTAACAATTATCTCTTTCTTGTTTACTTGAATATCCCCAACATTTTCACTCTGTCCAACTGAACTTTCCACAATTTTGAATTTTGCACTTGGAAGGCATTGCTTTTGTGGGTAGATTTTACTCGACACTGACAAACCATCATCTCTTTGATACAAAATAAACAACACAGTTTTGCACCAATGATCCTTTTGATCCCTCCTATATTCAAAAAAAATAGAAAGCAATCGTATCATTGGTGAGTTAAAACATTCTATGGGGTATCGCCATTGTCAAATTCGCAACTCAGTGTACCTCATATAGTCTATGATAACAAAGTTGCTTTGGGCAAAAGATGACTAAAGAAGAATCTAATTCAATGCAAGTCAACCTTTTTGTATTCATTTTGGCTGTTTGCATAGGAATCGTTTTGGTTTTCTTCAATAGAGATGGCACCAAGAACGCTAGTGAATGTCATTTTGTGAGAATACTAGGACAACATGAAAGTTCATATGTGAAATAGAGCCAATGACTCTCTCTCTCTCTTTCTATATATATATATATATACGAGATGATAAAAGAAGAATAAATAGTCAATTTTCTTTCTTTTGTGGAAAAATTTTTCTTCATTCTCTATATGAATATCTTGAAATCACTACGGTCAACTAGTGAGGATAATTGGATGCAATAGTCAATGAATTGTTCGACCCATTCGACCAAAAGAATATTTGTGACTCTATGAGGCCCAAAAGAACGAGTTATTCTTTTTCAAAGGAGAAAAAAGAAAGAGAAAATATTACACAACAAGTTGCTATTATTCCACCACGGCTTACGTTGAAATCAACTTTGACTCAAAACAGTCAAAACACACAAGTTTATTATGCAACCCAATTCAACCAGTTGCCTATTTCTAGAAGAACTTTATTTGCACTAACAGATAACAGTTATCAATATTTGACAGCTATTCAGAAAAAGGCTTTACCTCTAGCACTACGTGGAAACGACGTATTAGGCGCAGCTAGAACAGGGTCAGGTAAAACATTGACCTTTTTGATACCCATATTGGAACTCTTGTGGAGACTGGAGTGGACCCATTGGGACGGATTGGGTGCTTTGATTATCTCACCTACCAGAGAATTGGCAATGCAAATATTTCAAGTGTTGAGAAAAGTGGGAAAGAATCATAGCTTGAGCGCAGGTTTGGTAATAGGTGGAACGGACTTTGAAGAAGAAAGAGAAAGAATTGGTAGAATGAATATTTTGATTGCCACACCTGGTAGACTTTTACAACATATGGACCAATCGACGGATTTTGACTGTTCTCGATTACAAGTAAGAACAAAATGGTTCTGTGACAAGTTAGTTGCTCATATGACAACAAGATATTGGTTTTAGATGAAGCTGACCAAATTTTGGATATGGGATTTGAGAGAACTATCGATGCTATCCTAAGGAATCTTCCAAAACAAAGACAAACTCTACTCTTTTCAGCAACACAAACCCGATCGGTAAGTGGATAGGAATGTATGAATATTATTCACAGAGATGAATATCATATATGATATGATAGGTACAAGCGTTGGCTCGATTATCACTCAAAGAACCAGAATACGTGGCCGTATATGAAAGAAATCAACAACAGCATTCAGAAGAAGATTCAAAGGAAGAAGAAGATGTACAAAGAAGAGAAGATTCTTTTGTAGACATTCCATTTTTATTGAAACAATCTTATGCCATTGTAGAAGCGCCTGAGAAACTGAATATTTTATGGTCCTTTATAAAGAGCCATGTACGTTGCAAAATCATTGTATTTCTTGCAAGTTGCAAACAAGTAAGTGGATGGACTAGTGTTGTGATCAGTTCTTTTGATCATTCTGTTTAGGTAAGATTTGTATATGAATCCTTTCGACGCATGAAACCCGGTTTAGTATTGTTGCATATCCATGGAAGAATGAAACAATCCAAAAGAATGAACATGTATCAACAGTTTTGTGGACAATCTTATGCTTGTCTGTTGGCAACCGATGTAGCAGCACGTGGGTTGGATTTCCCTCATGTGGATTGGGTTATTCAAGTCGATTGTCCCAGTCACGTACAAAGCTATGTTCATAGAATTGGTAGAACAGCAAGAATGAATCGTTCAGGCAACTCTTTATTATTTTTGCTTCCAAGTGAATTGGATTTTTTGGAACGATTGAAATCCCATCAAGTAAGTTATGGCTGTCATATGCTCTATTGAGAAATAAGATTGTCATCATTGGATAGATTGAACCCAAGAAACATGTAGTGAATAGGAAAAAGACTCGAGATATATCAGGCACCTTGGCAAGTTTGAATGCTAGCGACGTATCATTGAAGTATCTAAGTCAACGGGCACTTTGTTGTTATATTCGTTCTATCGCATTGGAAGGAGATAAGCAAATATTTGATGCTAGTCAATTGCCTATCAACGAAATGACGAGTGCATATGGTTTAGTTACGTTACCTAAATACAAAATACCGAAAGCAGCTATACGAAATGAAACGAGTCGCAATGCTTTTGGTTATCGCCGAGAAAATACGCAAGAAGCAGTGGAGTTGCAGTTGGAGAAGCCAATTTTTCCTTTAACAAAGAACAACGAAGAAGAAGAAGAAGAAGAAGAAGAAGAATGGCTGCATCCCGTTGATAAGGAGAAGAAAGAAGAGGAGGAAGATTGGATGGAGTTGATTCCTAGTTGGAAAGCACAGGAATTGGAACAAACAAGAAGAGTTGAAAGGAGAAAAGGCAAACCAAGAAATCAAGCAGGCTCACCATCGTTATTGGCCGACTTGGGTGAAAGTGAAGAAAAGGAAGTACCCAGTACTATTGATGAATATGCGCAACGAGTAAGAGACAAGTTACAGTCACAACTTGAATATATCAAACAAGTAGAACGTAACAGAGTAAAGGAAATGCATAAGAAAAGAAAACGGCTGCAGAAGAATGACGAATAGGAAATAAAAATCCAATCGACATCCTTCACTTTTTCTTCTTTTGTAAACTCGTCAAGATATGGAACGTTGGCAGGGAAAAGTAGCAGTAGTCACGGGAGCCAGTGCAGGAATTGGAAAGGCTATTGCGCTTAGTTTTGTTCAAAGCGGTCTAAAGGTGGCTGCTCTTGCCCGTAGAAAAGAGAAATTGGATCAACTAGCGTCTGAGACCAAAGGTTTACGAGGAGAACTATTTCCTCTCGCGGTAGATATTCGAGACGAAGCTAGTCTCTTGCAAGCTTTTGAAAAAATAAGGAACAAGTGGAATACTGTTCATATATTAGTAAATAACGCAGGAATAGGAAGAGATGCACCTCTATTAAGTGGATCTTCTTCAGATTGGAGAGAAATGTTTGACACCAACGTATTGGCGCTCATGGTGGCAACTAAGGAAGCGATGCAACAGCTCAAACAAAACCATTCGGAGGGACATATCTTCCATATAGGCTCTATGTCTGGACATCGCGTTCCTCCAGGAAATATGGGCTGTTATGCCGCAACAAAACATGCTGTCAAAGCTTTGGCAATGGGACTACGAAACGAAATAAAGACACAAAATCTTCCTGTTAGAGTGACTCTTATTAGTCCAGGATTTGTGGAGACAGAATTTGAAGTAGCAAGAGCTGGTGAAGAAGCTGCCAAGGAGTTTTATGCAAAGACTGCTTGCTTAACCAGTCAAGATGTTGCCAATGCTGTACTTTATGCTTTAGCAGCGCCAAGTCATGTGGATGTAAATGATATTTGGATGAGACCCACTCCTCAGAAGTTTTGAAATATTCGCTGTTGTCTTTGGATGAATAAAGAAAGTCAAAAGAGTGTCGTAGAACTTTCAAAGCCTTGGTTATTGAGTGCAGCGGCCACTGCAGGAGTTGTCTCTCGTTCCATAGTTCACCCTATGGATACTTTAAGAGCTAATATGATGACATGGCAAAGAACTACTTGTGTCGGTAATCAAGCACCCAACTCACACTCACTGTGGAATACATTTCTTTATTTGATAAGACAATCGGGGTTCAAGGGTTTATATAGAGGGTATGGAATCAGTGTGGTGGTTCAGGCACCTGCAGTAGCTACGTATCTAACTACCTATGACTTGTGTAAAGAATGGATGAGCACGAGATGGAACAAACATTCGACTTGGTTTGTTTCCAGTTCCCCTTTGGTGCACTTGTGTAGTGGTTTTTGTGCCGAAGCAGTTAGTGCGTTCTTTTGGGTTCCCATGGAAGTGCTGAAACAAAGAGTACAGGTTGGTTATTCCTCATTATGCAAATGGGGTTTGAACATATTCATATGGAATGACTGATTTAGGTTCGATCTCAAAACGCCAATTCTTTTGCAGCACTTGGAGATTTGTTAAAATATGAAGGACCAAAGGCCTTATTTAAGGTGGCTGATATTCTATCTGTTGTAACTATGGTTGACAGTATATACTATTAGGGGTATTTTCTGACATTGGGTGTCTTTGGTCCCTATTCTATGATTTACTTTGTTTGTTATGAACATTTCAAGTCGTGGGGAAGAAAGTGGAACAAGTTGAATATGGAGCAGGACAGCTTACCTCTTCCAGTTATTCTGGTTTGTGCAGCATCGAGTGGCGCAGTTGCTGCAGCCTGTACCACTCCGTTGGATGTTATCAAAACGAGATACCAAACTCAAGGAGATATCCAATATCAACACGTAAGTTGGTAATAAATTAATTAATTAATATATATATATATGGATGGAACAGAATATATTGGTTTAGGTTCATCGTTATCGTAATAGTTGGCATGCCATATGCACTATATGGCGTCAAGAAGGAGTGCGCGCCTTTTTCCAAGGTCTTAGTGCAAGAGTATTGTGGTAAGTAAAACCTTCAGAAGAGAGTCTTGTGTTCAAACTGGCAAAGGATTATGCCTGGAACTGCAATAACCATGTCTACCTTTGAGTGGTTGAAGAAAACTCCTCAAAAGGTGTCCAAGTCACCTTTCCTTTCATCTAGTTGAGAAATATTATGAAAAATAAACAACGCTGAAGTACTTAAAGGTGAAACTTCACTTTCTTGTCACAACGGATGGCAGTTCCATTTTTCACATCCATTCTTGGGAGAATAACGATGTGCCACCTGACGATGCCTAGGGAACTCAGTTATTTTTCATGTTTTTAAGCGCTGCCCTTTGTATATCAGTATAAAGTGAGAAAAATCTATCTCTGGTGTCTTTAATTTTGCTTTGTTTTCATACTGGTTTCAGTGTCACTTCTTGAGTAGGAAAAGGTAACCGAGGTACAAGAACAAGTGACAAGTTTCTGTGGACAAAGGAAATAGCTAACAAAAGCCAAAGTAATTTTTCGAGAAAAACTTTGCTCTATTGTTTGGGTGATAACCAATGTCGTCGTCTGTAGTTTGTGATGTAGAGAGCCCACAACCGAAAGGTGTTGTGGAAGATAATGGTCTTTCAAAGGAAGTTGATGGTCAAGATTGGAAAAAAGAGGCTTCCTTTAATAACTCTACGACAACCATACAAAAAGATGATACAGTAGGCGAGGTATATTCGGAATCTTTGGAAAGGGAAGAAAATGCAACCACTCTTTCGCCCAAGGGGGAAGACAACAGTGTGCCTTTGGAGAGCAACACAAAGGAGAATCACAGCGTTCCTGATGAGATATTTGAACCGGATACAGAGCACAAACGTGAGTTTCTAAATAGCAAAGCTCTAAAGTCTGCCCCTTTATCACAGGAGAAGAACGAAAACGTGGAGCACAAGTTGAAGAATAGTAGTGATTTAGTAGAGAAGAGTGTTGATGGGTCGGGTCATACAGCTGATATAACCAATCAGTTGAGTTATCCAGTTGGAACTGTTTCTCTAACATCTTACCCTCCTCCTGATGCTGTGTTTGGTCACCAAAAGGGAATAGCTTATACCACACAACCTCCGTTTATTGGAATACCCGCATGGATATCACCCCAAACTGGTAACTCTACAAACTCAGATATCTATCCGGAACTCAACGCTTTGCATTCTTATCATCTATCAAATGACAGTCATACAGTCGATGAGGAAGCAAGGTCAGCTTCATTGGTATTGTTGAAGCTAAAAAGTGTGACTGGAGAGGATGGCTTTGAGTTGCCTACATCTAAAAGAAAAAAGTGGAAGAAAGAAAATGTTGCTTACTCTCAGAATAAAGAGGAGTCAACGTGGAGGCATCGAACTTTTGCAAAGGAGTTTGACTGTAAGTCATATTTCCTCTTATTTGCCAATCTTACCAAGTTTTTGAAGTAGTAGATGCTGTTGATTCTGATGCATCCTATCGTACTTGGAAACGTTCTAAGAGGTAAGGTGACTCCAAATACAGATTGTTTTTGCTGAAGCCATGCAGAAGTCACGAAAGTAGTGGTGTTATTCCTCCGCAGACTGAAGTTGCTTGCAGAGTGAAAGAAGAAGACAGTGATGAATGGAGTTGGGTTTTAGGCATTGTGGATAGTTATTTGAACAGCAGTGGACAATATCGTATTATCGATATCGAAGAATTGGGTAATGAAGAAGTATCTCAAGAGAGGTAAGGCCATATTGGTTGGTTGAGAACTCTTTGGTTACTGATAGCTATAGGTATTATTTTGTTTCACCGGATAATGTCATTGCCTTATCCAATGATTCGAAACATGTTTTTCCAGCAGAGACGAGAGTATTAGCTATATATCCTGATACTACTGTCTTCTATCCAGCCACCATACGTTCTTCCCGAAAGAATGGAAAACAGTTATATTATGCTCTAGAATTTGACGATGAAGATGAAGATGAGGAAATAGTGAAACATGTTCCTGCTCGTTATGTCATTCTGATTCCTGAATAATAATTGTGTACCATACATACAACTACATATATACATATATATATAGCTTGCTAGAAAACATCTGAAAAGGCAGTAATTCAACCATGTTCTTTTTATTATAGTGAGAGTAGGGTGCGTGCACATAGTTCAATATATCCTGTTTTTAGTGTCCTCAAACAATAAAAAGGTTTTCTGCCTTGGCTTTGTTGCAAAGGATTCGAGTCTTTTACAGTTTGTCCTCAAAGGAAATTATCCCATGTGGTGACATGGCTGATGAACAAACAACACATCTTCAACTCGGCTGTTACTCTACTGCTTTCTACCAGAGGAAGCAAGATGAGGACAGAAACAAAGTTAAAATATGCACCAGTCACAGTGAAGAAACTAGTGACTATACTCTATCTACTGCGAACAACGTGACATCCAGCTTTTGGGAAGCCCAAACCTTGCAAATAGCAAAGCAAGGTACAGAAAGCGCCAAAAGAGCTAGAAAGATGGCAGAAGAAGCAAGATTGATTGGAATTTTGACAGCAGAAGACTTAGGAAAACAGACAGGTTGGTAACTGGCTTCGTCTTGTGCAGGATTTTCATATTCCAATTCTGCCACTATAGAACAACTGGAAACGATACAAGATGACGTGGAAGCAGTACACAGTAATCTGGAAGATGCTGAGCACATAATACATGATATGGAGGGTGGCTTCTTTGGAGAACTTGTTCCTTTTCGAAAGCCTGTGAAAACGTATAAGAGAACTTCAGCTCCTGTAAGGATGTATTGAAATAGTTGTTGAATAAACTTATTGTGGATTTTAGGTTGAAAATAGAACCGTAGAAGAAGCCAAGAAAGGAATTTCTGGCATCGATATCGATGGACTGAAGGCAGGAAAGACCGATACGAATAGTACGTGGACAGTAATCAAGAACCAAGAACGAAGAAAGAAACAGGAAGAAGAAAAGAAAGAAAGAGAAACCTCTTTCAAGAATCCGTTGAAATACCTATGGAATTGGTGGAGTGGAAACGACTCGATTTTGGAAAAGAAGGTTCAAGACCGAGAAAGAACCCAACAGTGCAGTATAGACGAAGGGCATTTGCAGACCGACTTGTGTGAGAAATCAATACTTGAAAGCTTATCCCCTTCAGTAGACAAGGTGAATACTTTTGATTTGAAGTAGTGACCGAATTTTACGTGTACTTTTAGTATATACGAAAACAAGATATGGAATTGGACAGAATCGGTTCGGCTCTAAAGGATATGAAAGAAATTGCCTTTAGAATGAATGAGGAACTCAGTTATCAGGAACACATGATTGAGAATCTTCAAGTGGTATGTATGAGTGTTTCTCGGCACGAGTATTGTTCAAGGATAGTTGTTGTAGAATGTGGAAGATGCAGGTTATCGCTTGCATGGTGATTTGAGACGAGTGAAGCGAATCTAGAATCTTGTTGACTCGAAATATTGATAAGAATTCGAAATGAGAGGATTCCAACTATATAATTTGCATCAGATGAACCATTTTGTTTATTTATAGTATACGTGTCTATAAAGTATCTTCTATGGCTTTTGTACTTCATCCGACAATATTTCGTGAGTATCTTTGTTATCTTGTCCATCTTCCCCATTTGCATTGTTTCCTGTCTGTAACCAAATCTTAAGACCGAATTCTCCATTGTTGACTTTGTAAAAGGCAGATTGCTTCGAAAGCAAATGAGTTTGAAAAGACTTCTAGAAAAAGTGCAACTTACCTCTTTCTTTCTTTTCATATTACGGTATATTTGACTGGAGAAAGTATTGTTGGGCATTAATGATAAACAGTGGAATCCACGTTCTGATGCACGCTCAGCAAGTTCTCTCTATAAATAGTTTGAGCTGAGTATTCAATACAATAAAATTCTTCTTACTGCATCCATTGGCTTCTTTTCATCTTTTAGAATAATAAATGCAGCCTATATTATTCAATTTAAGCATCGCAGCCACTAAATCCATAAATAATTTCTAACCTGTAATACTCGATTATTGGTAAGGCCCGCAGCAACATCATCGTCAGTAAGCTTCATGTTGAGCAATGGACCTAATCTAAACAAATATACGACAAGGGTATTTTAAGCCCAAACATGCACTTACTTTACAACAGAGCCATCATTCAAAAGAAAATCAAAATCATTTCGTTTCAAAGACTCTGGCGAAATCCTGCGTATATAAGGTCTTTTCTGAGATGGTACATTAGAAGTTTCCATATTCTTTGGTGTCCTTTCAGAGTAACCAATCGTAGATTCCGATGAGGCTTCAAGCTCTTGAACTGTATGCATCTGAACTTTGTCTGTCTCTGTAATACTTTCGGTTTCTTGGTGTTTCTTCAGAATAAAATGTGTAGCAAACCAAGGAAATTCTATTGCCTGGGTCTCTATTTTTGGTAGCAAGATTGTCTCCAAGTTCATGACACAAACTGGAAAAGGAGAATAGTGTTCCACTTCCATCTTCTTAATAGAAGAACAGGGTGGGTCCTGCTTTGTTTCTTTGTCTAAACAGACATCGCAAATAATCTTTCTCGACTTTTTGTCCGCATTTTCTTGCCAATCGTATGGACTCATTTGATGAGGTCGAACTGATGGAGGCACATGCTTGGAACAATAGCTAATTGTACAAAGAGTACAAGAAGCAAGCGGAATAGTATCATCGCCACATTCTGAACATCGATGTTTTGGGCATTTCCAAACGGAGAGGTCGCTCAAGACATGTCTCAACAACTGCTCTTCTACGAAAATGCTACAAGATGTTGCATCAAATGGGATCCATCTAACACAGTCTGAAGAGAAAAGAATCAGAAGCATTGAATAGTCGCCATCAGTATACTGACCTGGATGATATAACGTGGCACAGTCCGCTATCTTGCAACGAATCAACCATGGATTTTTCAAGTCGCGCTGGCCACAAATATGGCAAAATGTCTTTTCATCTTCCAGAATAAACAGAGAGTCAACTTCAGCTTTGAGTGAAGGCGACACATTATATCTTTGCATGAAATGATCTACAGCTGCCCTTGGAAGAGAGTTTCTGCTAAAAGTGGCGTCTGTTCTTGCAACATTTCTTTCCGACAACTCCGAATTCTTATTATGAGGATATAACGAAACCAATAGCTTTGCCACTTCTCCAGTTTGATTGCGTTGTTTGCTGTCTACCTCAGGTGAATTTTGGTTTTCGTTCGTTTCATTCTGGCTACTTGTGAACTCCTGTTTCTTACCAAAATGGAAATCACCTTTCGTTGGAAAGCGAAATATTGGAGATATTTTTGATACCTCTTTCGATGCTCCAAGACCCTCCGTGATGAATGAAGTTCTCATCGGTGGCAAACTAACATTCATGTTATTGCTTCCATCTTGATAGCTCATTCTTTTTTTCTTGTCTTTTTCAACCAGCCATAGCTGAATGTATTCCGCTGCAGTGCTACAATTGTTTATTCTATCTTCCTTGAACTCTGTTCTTGTGTCTTTGGATGAATTGAGCAAAGTTTCTGCTTTTTCCCACAATGAAACAACCCAATCATTTTCTGTATAGCGAAAGAACTGTCAGAAGGAAATCGAAAATGATTGAAATTCCTTACCGTCTACAAGTGTGAATTGCGAAAAGGGAATGTTCCAGAATTCTGAAGCTTCTGCTAGAACTTGTTTCAACAAAGTTTCAGAATTTGCCCGAAAAATACAATACTCATTTCCAAAGAAAATCTTAATAGCAAGAACCTTTGGAGTAAAAGGAAATGAGGATACATCCGAGCTTGAGGCTTTTGCTGCTTGAGCAGACAATACTGAGTTTGGAAAGCATTCATTATCGGGCATCTCAAAGGAACCATGTTCAGTCTGAACAACTTGTTCCGCGGTTTCGTTGCCATATGCACCAGTGTGTGCCGTCTCCACACTCAAGGAAGAATATTTGATTTTTCGCCTTTTGCTTTGTTCATAAGTATCCATGAAATTTTTTTTCGTATGTGCTAGAAACAAAAAGCTTGGAAGAACATACAAATCAACAGCAGAGCACGAAGCCGTTTCCTTGTGACACAGTTGAACAATTGTCAGCTGTTTGAAACTTCTATTTCGTCGCTACTTAAGGACAGGCCTCAATTAGCTCACTTTACGTAACTCTTCAAGTCACCAAGTTCCTCTTATTTAAAAACCAGGGGCTACAAAGCGTTAATACCCTTGCTTGAGTTGACAAGCGTGAAGAGTGTTATTGCCCAAAAGAGCAGTACAACGAAACCACCTCTATGAAACCTACAAGACTAGACTTCTCCTTTGAAGCAGTGAGGTTCCTATAAATTGAGCTCAAAATGACAAGTTCTCCTCATGGGACTGGAAACAAGGTCAGTCTTCTTTTTGCCGGTAGCAAATTTGGCGCTCATGGGCCGATTCTGAGTTTGTCTCTGGTAACGATTTAGCTCTTGAAAAATCAGCAAAAGACTCATTTTCTTCTAAATAGTTTTTCCAAACTTGGAAACAACAGTAGATTGCTCAGATATATCCAATTTTTGAGGGTAGAAAGTTGTCATCGTTCTTGTGCATTTCTAAGGTAACTGAT
This sequence comes from Galdieria partita, assembly GCA_025991245.1. NCBI lineage: Eukaryota > Rhodophyta > Bangiophyceae > Galdieriales > Galdieriaceae > Galdieria > Galdieria partita. Next base: position 125,255 of record BQMJ01000054.1, read on the forward strand.
AGTTTAGATTCAGCTTAGACATTACTGGTTAGTATCATTTCTTATTCAAAGAAAATGAATAGACCAGACAAATATTCTTCTTGAATGCCACAGTATTTTGAATTTTTCTTTGAAATTTTGACAAAATAACCCAAAATCACCTCCTTTCCCCGTTGGATGAATGTTATCTTAGAATTGCTTCCAGAGGGCAGTTTTAAGGACGGTCAAGGTTCTCGTTGAAGCCCTTAAAGTTTCAGGGAGAAAAGAGAAATTACAAGAGAGTATTCTCGCATAATGTCAGACCCTTCTCAAAGTTACTTTTCGCACCCCTCTGCTAATGGATGGATGCCTCCTGGTAGTTTTCCGATACCTCAGAATAATAACCAACCCATGATGCAACAACCTCCTTACCAAGTTGGATACCCAATGCAGCCTATGTGGCCACAGGGTATGATGCCTTCCTACGGAATGCAACCTCTTCCTACAGCATATCCGAGCTTACAACCGGGCGCATATCCTGGGTCATATTACGTGCCACCTACACAATACGTTCCCAACCAACCTAGCATGAGACCCAGTTATTCAAGTTCCAAAAGTTTAGTTCCTGCAAATACAAAACAGGGACCATCACAGGTAGCTACAGGACAACTTGTACCCTTCCAAGACAAGGACATTTCTGTATATAAAGCGAAGGAAGATATGAGAAGTATGTATTTCCTCGTTGTTGTAGCTTAAAGTGCTAATTAGAAACTAGGCTTAGAAGGTGAGATTGCAAGGTACAAATCTGAGAACTCGTCCTTGAAGATGAAGCTTTCGAGAACTGAAGAGAATCTGAAGAAATTGAATGAAGAAATAGAGGGCTTGAAGGCTCAGTTTCAGGCAGCTCATTACAGGGGACCTAAAAGTGGTGCACCGTATGTGTTCTTTTATATGTCTTATGGCACGAAACCTCTAATTTTTTTTATAGTAAGATAAGCCGAGAAGAAAGAGAACGAATTCAAGCAGACCTGAAAGGTGCAGAGGAAAGAAACGACCGATTGAGACAAGAAGTAGTTCATTTAAGAGTGAAAATCAACAAGATGAAGAACTTGGTTCCCTTAGATGTTTCGGAAGCACAGAAAGCTCTGGAATCTCTGGAACAGAAGTTTGATGTTCTCGAAAGAAGACTTTTAAAAAGTAAACAAAATAGTAGTAGTGGAGCTCGTCAGTTTGCAGTAGAGCAAATCATAAATATGAATCAACTTGGAGAAATTTCTGGTGCCTTGCGGGGGTTGCGAATGATAGCAGAGTCATCTTTAATGGTAAGTACTATTGAGAAAGCAAAAATCAAAAGCTCAATAGAATACATTAGGCTACCAAGGAACGAGACGGTAGTTTCATTGGTGAACGCGAGAGTCTACAGGAGATTTTGTCACATTTGTCATCCTTGGATGTGCGTGTCACAGAGCTTGTTTCCTTTATTTCCAATCTTTTGAAAGGAACTCTTGAGAGCTTGGGTCTCCGAAGTAATGATTTGCCTTCACTATCGGGTATTCAGAATATTTCAACTGACTTTGCAGGAAATAATAAGACAGTTGAAGTGTCACCGAATTTACAAAGGAGAACACGATCGCTATCTGATGGACGTTCGTACTCAGACGACTATGGCCTTGTGAAAGGAGAAGATGAAATTTCCTCCTCACCAAAACAGTCTTCCAAAGTGAATATGAGCAATGCCAACTCGACTGTGGAACACAGCGGATCTTCTTTGTCATCTCTATCCAATATGGCAAAACAACCTGGTCAGAGTCAAGCAGTGTCAGAGGGAAGTTGGAATCAACTGAATACCACTTTTACTTCGCCAAATAGACCAACAGCATCAGTTTCACCTACACTTAAGAAAACCTCTTCAACAGTTATGGAAAGTAAACAGACTGCTGGTTCTTCAAATACCGTGGTAGAAGATGTTACCAGTGATCTCGTCGACTTAAGTGATTTGGATATTAGTGAGCAGAAAAAGAAATAATGAATGTTGTCTCAAGAACTTGAGAAGCTGTTCTTGAAGCCTATGAAAATAAACAGCTGCTTTATGTCTATAACTGTGACCTACAGGGTTTGTGACTGTGGAAAGAACTTTGTGCGCACAATTGTACTACTGTTCAGTGGTGCGTTTCTTCTTCGTTGCAACTCCATATCGAAGTTTCCCAAAGAGTCGTGGAGCAAACTCAGATTGTTCCTCTCGTATCCAGTCTATCTGCAATCCTGCATTTTTGAAAGCTTCTCCTGGAAATTCGCGGTCAATGTGACAACCGACTGTTACTAGTCGATGAACAGGCGCTACGAAACGGACCAACAACGAGCGTTCGTTTGACGACACAGCGTTATGCTCATAAAAAAAGAACTTTCCGTCTTCCTTCAAAACACGAGAAATTTCGTTGAGAAATTGAGGAACATCACCGACTGTGCATAAAATAAGTGTTGCTACAACGACATCGTACGATTCATTCTTCAGAGGAAAAGTTTTACCATCCCCCTGAATATGGTGTAGCTTCAGACCTCTTTCTTGAGCTTTTTGTTGTGCTCTCTTACTCATGTGCTTATCTAGAGTTATCACTGTCAAATCTTTAACATAAGGAGGATAATGAAGGAAATTGAGTCCAGAACCAGCTCCAACTTCCACTATATTGGGAACCTCAGGTATCTTTGAGATAAGTATCTTTCGGATTCTGTCCATCTGCTCGCTTTTCGCATTATCTAAAGCCTATAAACTTTCAAAAATAGCAAAATGCAGTACAATAAATAATTACCATTTCCACTACATGACTATCCCACCAACGACCGAACCAACCCAACATCAAAGCTCGATAGAAAAAATCTTTTCCATAGATTGCCTAACGCTCTCCAATTTTTTCGAGTTGAACTTTTCATGTCAACACAAAACTCTGTAGGTTCGCCCAACTTGAGAAGGTTAGACTATACTTGTGGTTGGTTTAGTGCAGTGTTACTAACTGACTGAAGGAGAGGTACACCTTCGCGTACTGCTGGTTTCAGCGCTTCGGGTACCGGTAGTGGAACTACTTCGAGGAATTACTTTTCGGCAAGACTTTACAGTGATGAAGCACCCGGTTTGAAAGTGTTAGTTACTTTGGTTTTTATTTTGTACTTGAAGTACTTATTTGTTTAGGGGACCGACTTCTGTCATGGTCTTTAGTTTCGTCTTTATAGCATCCGTCGTCGTTCTTCATATTTGGTCCAAGTTTCGAGGTTAAAGTGACGGTTGTTAAACTGAGTGATTTGCAAAAACTTTACAAGTATTTTAGTATTTACGTGACAAAGTTTAAAATTTGGCGTCACAACAGCGTTTGTGGTGCGTTTTTGTATGGATATTGGTTAGTTCGGATTGTAAGCACTTGATTTACTTGCGCGCTTGCAAACCTTTCAAATTTTTCTTTTTGTTGCCACCATTGTTTCAAACGGAACATTGTCTTGTTCTATTCTTTCCATTTGGAAACGAAAACACCGAGACTGAGACTCGAGAGACTTTTTGTCTTCACGGGTTTAACTTTGCGGTGCTGTCTTTGTCTTCCAAACCAAGAAACTTTTTCAAACATTTTCTCTCTAGTAGACAATTCACTGATATATAGAATTATCACTGATAGGTTTCAAAACTAAAGAAATAAGGATCTCACTACGAGCATGTATACTAATATATACGTCTTTGCATAGAACAACGACCACAGGAACAAGAAAAGTGTTTGTTCTTAACAAATTGGCAAAGGTCCAGTAGATATACTCTGGGTATAACAAACTGATCTATGAGTCGCCCGTACTAGAAACTCTCATGTAACAAGTCGTTGAAAGACCGTGGCATCCAAACCTAGCCAAGGGCAGAAGAGAAGAACGCCTCTTCTTCATAGCCAACAATCCCAATAAACGCACCCTCGGGTAGATCCTAGTAGGTATTTATTCCACGTTCGACGATCATCGAAAACTCCTTTGTTGGGATCTGTTTGTAATTGAGGTGTCGGTTGTTGCGAGTTTAAGTTCACCGAGGCTCTTGCACAGCACAGCAAAGGTTCTACACCTGAAGGTGCAATTTTGCCAATACTACTTTGCTTGGTTAAAGAAATAGCTTGTGTTGAGGGTGATTGTAGGAAGTATAACTTTGTACTCCAGGTCAGCCTCGACAGTCGGTATAAATGAACGTAACCGCAGTGTTGCCAGAAGTTGTACAACAAAGAGGAAAGGAAGAGCTTCTTGAACACTGCACACCAACAGGTGACAACCAAAAGTCGGACAAGAGAAACCCAAAGAATTTCTCTCAGGTCTTTCACAGATGTGGAGAGCTGGAATTGGGAAGAATGTCAGAACAGCCACACTTTGAGTCTACAAAATCTTCGGATGTAGGCAAACCACCTCTTCGGATGGATTGTACCAAAAGGTCAACAGGAGGACAGGACCGAGTAGGTGCCGCAACAACAGAAGCGTCAGGAGAACAGTCGAAAGCAGCATTCTCACCGCTGCATCGGAAGCTGGGCTTATCTTTTGGAGAAAGAAGAGAGTGCTTTTCGGAGAATAAAGTCGAGAGTCCTTTTCGTTCTACATTGCTAGATACCTCGACCTTAACTGAGGATTTGAGGAATATGGATTTGAGCTCGAGTGAAGAAGAGTCAGAAGAGAGTGAAATGAGAAAAGCTCTTCATAGTGGGAGACGGTCCTTTGAGATGAAGAGAGCAGACAAAGATGACAGAGAAGCACAAGTGGATAAAGCGGAGCCAGAGTCGTGGAATTCTCCTTACACTGGTGACAAAATTACTAAGAAAAATATTGTTCAGTCTTCCTCTTATCCTTTGTTTGCTATCAGACCGTATCATTTTGATACTAAAGATCTTTCAACAAAGGAACTGGAAGATACAATTCGTCATTCACTTTCAGAAGCAAATAGGCAAAGTGTCTCTCCGCCATCTACGGAAACATACTCTTTGGTGAACCATTCAAGTCCTAGTCAGGCAATGAAAGCTTCAGATTCTTTTGAAATTCTTCCGCCATATGCTTTGCAAAGAAGTTCTTCTTCCTCATTTCCGTATAATACAAATAATAGTGTTCCACCTGCGCCTTGGATGACACGGTGGAAAACAAGAATGTGTAAGTTTTATCCAATGGGTATGTGTAAGAACGGATCAAAATGCTCTTTTGCACATTCCGCAGAAGAACTACGAGAACCTGAGTCCTTTTGTCATTCAAACTCGACCAACGCTGCTGTACAAGCTTCTGGTAATCTTTCCTTTTATGACATGGAGAGCTCCTATTTAAGATCACAGAAACTCGACTTGTACAATTCCGGAGGTTATAGTGTCTCTTCTGCATCTTTTAGCAATAGGAGTTTTGTTCCAGGAAGACCTGAAAGTGTTTCAGGGCATAGCTTTCAATCAGTCAATAGTAGCACTGATGAGAATGTATCACCTTCTGCAAGTGTACATGGGAATAACCAAGGAAAGTCTGTTCCACCTGCTCCTTGGATGACACACTTTAAAACAAAAATGTGCAAATTCTTCTCAGCAGGCGAGTGTAAAAACGGCGACAAATGCTCCTTTGCGCATTCAATGGAAGAGTTGAGAGATCCACCACCTCCAGAAGTAAACGAGGAAAGGAGGAGAAGGTATTTGAAAAGACAACTACAACAATTGGGTATGTTGAATGAGCAAAATAACAAATTTTTATCATTTTCTGGGGATTACGAGCATCCTTCCAGTCATAGTATGCACGATTCCTATGCAAATGCGAATTATTTAAGAATGCGAGAGCAATTATCAGGCAAGAGTTATGAGTCCTATTATCGAGATGTACCAAAGTTATTGAGTGAACAGAGCCAAGCGAGTGGAGTGTTTAGCTCACCAAAGAAGAATCTTATGTATTCTTTGTCGTCACCGCAACTAGGAGGCTCATTGGATGTTTCAAGTAATATTCATCGGTCATCTTCCTATTCTTTTCTGGAGTTGAATAGTGAGATGTTTGGTAGCGATCTGACAAACTACCCCGGTCAGTCCGCATTCCAGTACTACGGAGACAGTAATGTTGCTCATTCGACTGGCATGCCTCCGGAGTCTTCGTATGTTGGAGCTTATAAAGATAGTTTAAGCAGAAGTATGGATACTAGATCACCTTCGAATGTCCGAAGTGTTCCTGGTACTCTTTCAAAGGCACTAAACTACACTAAAGTGGCTGATTCATTGTGTCCTATGAGTTCAGGGAAACGAAAGGATCTCATTCAAGCTGAAATTGAAATGAATGCGGATCGTGGATTGCCTAATGTGAATAACACACCACGTGCTGTCCAACAAGAAGAGATATGGGATGAGATAGATCGTGATATTCTTCATGTAGTGTTTGATGAAGATATGGAGTCCAAAAACAATTGAAGTGATCAAGTGTTTTCTTGCGTCAAGTGCAACGCTTTATTGTAGTTGGAAAGGAATTGATTTGTATATTCTGTTTTTTCTGTTGGTTTGTATTATGGAGATAATTTGATTGTGTGTTTTGTAATAGGGTCATCTCTTTTGTTTCTATTCAAGACCCTGTATGAAATTGGGTTGTTTGATATAGGCTTTTGAACAAGAGAGAGAGAGAGAGAGAGAGAAACAGGAAAGTTGTTGAATGAGGCTTGTAATCATATAAATGCATTGAGCAATGGTTTGACTTTTCACTGTTTTTTGCACTTGTCAGTCTATCTCTACATGATATATACGAATAGTTGCGTCGATACCTCCAGCAGCGAGTAAGAAAGCAACGTTCCCTTGTTTCGATATAAAACTAAGTGGATGAAAACATAAACTTATTACTGAACCACCTTGTACATCAACGGTTGCACTGAAATCCACTCTATCTATAGAATGTTCGTCACGCATCATTACTTGAAGCAAACAAATTTGACCATTCTCTAATCCCACTGCCACTAAATAGCTGTTATTCTTGAAGCCACACGGCGCAAATGATACGCAACGAACACCAGAATCGAACATGTGAAATATATTCGTATACTCTCCAATACAGTGACTCTCGTCAACTGCCCAATGAAACTTCAAATATTTGTCCCTGGACGCTGTACAAAATAATCGTTCATCATGCGACCAACTTGCATCATAAATAATGCGTTGATGAATGTTCTTTCGATGTACAACTCTTGTCCAAACACCATTAGAATCCTCTTTATGGATAGCAAATGAGCGATCTCTCGATACGCTTAATAACAAACCGTGGATAGAAAAGGTCAAACGAGTTACCGTCAGATCATGACAATATAGCGTTTCCTTTTTCTCTCTCTTCTCCATATCCCAAATAATGATAAAGGCATCCTTGGATGCTTGCGCTTGACATGCAGAAGCAGCCAGTCCTTTGGATGGAAAACAACTACAAGTAACTATCGGATTTCCATGACCATATAATTTGGCAACTTCAGGCCACAAGGTTCCTTGCGAAAGTGTGTTCTCTGTTGGGCAATAAACAGGAGAATTGTCTGATACCAATCCACTGTCCATTTCATCTTGAGAATAGATGGCCTTGTTAGTTAGTCCTAAGGCTGCCATATCTGCAACTATAGCAGCACTCTCCTCCGCTTCTTTAGAGTAAAAGCTACGATAGTTATTCTCAAATGAAAGCAATTGACGACAATGGGCAACAAAAGGCCTCGGAGCTGCAAATACTCGAATGACTTTCTCTTCTGCTCCACTCATCAACTCAAGGCCATCTTCACGAACAAATCCAACAGTAAATATATCATGGCCATGAACTTGAGGTCTTGCAATTTCTATAAAAGTTTCTTCTTCTTTTCTAATAGGAGCAAAAATTCTGGTGGTTTGGTCCAACGATACAGATGCAAGGAAGAGACCATCAACTGGTTTCCAACACAACTCTGAGATACTTTTTCCATGACCACTTACAGTAACAACACTTTTCCATTCACAATCTCCAGTAAATTTCCAACGATACATTTGTCCCATAAATCCATGTGCCCAAATAGAATCTCCTTGAGGTGAAAAATAGGCACCAAAGAAACCTGCCGTAGTGGAAGGCGCACCACCAAAACTAGTCAATCTCTCAAAAGGCATCCAAACTCCTTCCGTTCCCATATACGACCAAAGGAGTACACTCTGATCACAAGACGAAGACAAGAGGGTTCTTTCAGCACCTCTTGGATCCTTACAATTCGTTGACCAACGAACAGAACAAATTCTATCTTCGTGTTCTGCTAACAATGCTTCGGAAGTGAAAGTAAATGTGCTACATCCTATATCAATGCGATATTTTTTAAAGAAATTGCCACTCAATCGAGAATATTCTTCATCATCCGACATTCCATTAGTTTTTGCATGAGAATAAACTTTCCATACTCGAATAGTAGTATCCTGAGACCCACTTGCAAGATAGGTAGTGTCTTTGCCAGCCTTACAGTAAAGAATGTACAAATGATAAACATACAAGTCTTACCTCCTAACTTACGACTATCATGACAAAAACTGACATCTCGTATCCAATCATGATGTCCATGAAGACGTATACGTTCTGAAAGGTCGACAACCGAATCATTCTCATTGCACAACTCCGCCGTAAATATAACGACGGCAGAATCAGTTCCTCCAATGGCGATCAGTAGAACACTTCTTTGTTCTGATAGATGAAAAACAGTAGCTGATACGGATTCGGGTAGAAAAGATAGTGTCATCGCTACCATTTCGGTCCAAGAAGATGATGCCGTTTCAACTTGAAAAATAGTTAATGAGGCATCCGATGACACAGATACAATATAATTCTATTACAGCTATCTTCCTCTCTCATATTTAATATGTGTATAAACTACACTTACTTTGTGAAAGCAGCTAAACGTTGTAATAGAGACCACTGCGTCTTTATGTGCCTTTTGTTGATGTATCAACGACCATATACGATTTCTTCTCCACAAGCATATTGTTCCTAAAGCTAAACATGTACAAGTCAGCGTTTAAAATGACCAGTCTAGAAGATGATTACCATCACCAGTAACCAGCGTGTGACCATTCAACCAGCGAGTAACTCTCACAACAGAAGAGTGTCCTTGTAACGTGAATAAAGCTCTTTCTCCTTCACTTTCCAGAATAATGACAGTATTCTGACAACCGTAGGACAATCCAGAGTTACTTGGAAGAAGCTCAACATTGTTGTTCTTGAACTTGTATTGTACGACCTACCTCCAATCTGCTACGGAACAAACTCTGTTACAACCACCAGCTACCCAAGCAAGTTGAAAATCTTATTCTTCAAAAGTTGTTTCACTTACCAATAAAACACAGCTTTGCTTCTATATGTTCGTGCATTCTCACTACAAAGTAATCGAATTTAGATTTTTACAGAGTTCAAATTCTCAGTATAATACTTATGTCGAAATGGGAAAACCATTGTTGTGTTGGCATCAACTCAAGGCTTATAATGATACTACAAATGTCAGGAAATAGTATACCGATACTCTTTGTGAGTTTTCAAGTGTCCAAAGGGAATAGTGTTATCAATAGTGTAACAAAACTTACTATTAAGTTATCACTAAAACAGTCAGTATTGTTCTGCTTCATTTTCATTATACATGGTTTGTTTTTAGAAAAGCAACAAGAAATCTGTGTCGTTTTCAAGTCTTCTAAGAATATTTCCAATTTTGAAGTTGGCACCTGAAAAATTGCATATTCGGCAGTTCAACTCAGCTCACTTCCAATGCTATTGAACACAAGCAGCTTTGTGATACTCATTGAGACATGGCTTTCGTGTATTAAGCAAACATTCTTTCATCGTGTGAATAGTACTTTGGCATCTTCTTATCCCATTTTCCATCTTGAGAAAGATATTCAAGTGTGTAAGACGAGTCGACTATCATAATGACTACTGATTCCGTGTACGTTGCTAAAGTAGCAGTCATTAGAAAATGATTTCTTCTTTTCTGAACTTCTCACATATAGACTATCAAAGCCTGAAAGTCGATGTCGAAGCATCTTTCTTATCTAATCAGAGTTTTTGACCACTACATTGTACTGTTCGAGGAACTGCAAGAATTCGATCAAAGGGAATCTTTAAAATTTCTGTTTTGCTAAGAATATGGTTCTCTCAGTGGATGCAAGTCAACTTTTCAGTTTCTCTAGCTGGTTATTCTTCCAATGCTACACTTTGTACTGTAAATGGAGTTCGCAACATGAAAAAGTAGACTCCAGGTCTCCTAACATTGAAGTGTATGGACTCTTTCTCTCTTGACTTTGTAATGCTTACAAGTGCTGCAAGAGTAAACAGAATGTATCTGAACAATTCCTTCGATATGAGTGCTAGCAATTCCAATCTAAATATTCAGCTGAAATATTTCCTTTATAAGTAATAAAATGAACTAGCCATCCTTTCCAAGACATCAAGCAATGCCCTTACGAAATGCCAGTGGGCAACGATATCAAAGTATATAAGATGCTACGATCTATAAAATGTGTTCTCTCGAAACCTTGCATAATGAATTCAAACCCAAACAAGTATCTTGTGATGATAATGGCCCAATGAAAACATTACGAAATACGCCAAACATACAAAAACCCGTTCATTACAAAGTTTTATGTTGGTTGATATCTTTCTAAAAACTATTCAGTAGTTTGAGCTGTTGCAGAAATGCTTTGTGAAGGTGAGTCATCAACGAAACCATTCGACTCTCCTGATGCTCTCCCAGAAATATCTGTCTTAACATTTTCCAATCCTAACTTCCGAAGTTGTTGACTGTCTGTTTCAGCTTCAATTGAGTCTTTCTTATCACAACTATCTATTTTAACTCGTGTATCTTCCATATGCGCATTCTCTGTACTTGTTTTGTCCTTTGAGGCATCATTTGTTGAGGAATGCAAATCTACCGATGGAGACACTCGTTCTGCTTCCAAATCCAATCTAGAAGCTGCCATTAATTCTTCATAATAAGTTCGAATTTGAAGCGAAGTTTTGGTTGGAATTAACTCAGCAATTCTATCCCAGTTATAACCATATGTTTGGAAATATTTCTCAAACGCATCCTTTTCTTCTTCACTCCATTCCAGCGTTTTCCGTCTCCTTCTTTTTCGTTCTACTTTCGGTTCCTGTACTTCTCCGGTAGCAGTCTGACTGGACAAATCCATATTTAAAGTACTCCTATTATTTTTCCAGTAGGCTCTACATTGCATTGCTGTTTTGGTTCCTATTTCCTTTGCAATCAGCTTAAAGTTTGTACCATGTTTCTTCAATCCCTGAACGAGCATTTCAACTTCTTCAAAGGTCCAAGAGGATATAGGTGAAGCTGAACGACTGCTTTCTCTACCAGAATCTACATGAACTGTTGCTTTGCAGGCTGATGACTCATTATCAAACAAGTTGACTTCCGATGAACTAACAGTTCTAGGAGGAACACTCCATGAAAAGTCAGAGACTAGCTTATTGTTCTGAGTGAAGGAGTTCTTTCTACTCATTCGACGTTTCGACATGATATCACAACCACGAAAATATTTCTTGAGTTGTAATCTGATTTTGTTTTGAAAGTAGAATCGCACGACATCTTCTGTCGTTTTGTATTTAAGAAAACTTGCTATTTTTCTTTAGAAACAAGACATAAAATTAGTACTCCATCATAAAACCAGTTGGTTCGTATGTCATACCTAAAATTTTTCCCATATTGCGCATAACGTTTAATGAAAATGTTAAGTTCGTTGTTGGTCCATGGATTGATTGCACAGCTGGCGTGATGATATGAAAGCGGGTCATCCAACAAGACCGAACCTCCTTCAAAAGGTGTCTCAGATGTATCCTAAGAGAACATATTAGTCATGATCATACCATTTAAACTTACGTGCCTGACAAGGAATGCGAGCCAAACACTTTCCCCATCTAGAACGGCCACCCGCTGTCCCACCATCAGCTTCAATAGCATTCAAAAATACACCAACATCTTCCAGAGAAATATTACGGGTGTCATTGGAAGTACTGCGATAAGTAGTTCGACCACTTCCTGTTCTAGCAAGCAAAACATCCGAGCCTTGTGTAGCGATCAAAATATAACTAACATAATCAATATACAACAAATTCAAACATGGCCTACGTACCAGTCTCTCTGAAGAAGAGCTTCTGTTTGTTCCTTTGATAGTTGTTCCTCCATTGTTCGGAGTTGCTTAATCCACTTGTCTCGTAACTCCATAAAGTGTTCCAATAGCTTCTTCCTCAATTCCATCTTTTGTTCACACTTATCTCGAATAAACTCTGATAACTTGGCTTTGACATAAGGAAAAGACTCGACTACTTTTGGAATATCCAAAATTTCTTCAGGAGCACTGTACAAAGAAACTGGAGGATAAGAAGCAAATACACCTCTTTCACAAAGACCTTCGTCTTCATCAAAAACTTGACAAAAGAACGGCTGTAAAGCAGCGTGAGAAGAAGCAGCTCGCAAACGATTCTCCGAAAGAATTTTCTTTATCACTGAGTCCAGTAAAGTTTCTTGTGAGGTGAAACTTTTCAAGCACTTGCCATTTGGAAGACTTTTTCGTTTCTCACTCTCAAGAAGCAACCACCTTCGTTTGTACTCCAACGACATTTGCTTTGCTTCCAGTAGCTCCTTCTTTTGTTTCAAGACTTCATCTACTTTTTCAAGTTCTTCCAGACATCTTTGCCGGTCATTCTCTGCACGTTGTCTAAAAGTTCCTTCCTGTACACGTGAAGCCTTATTGACATACTTGCTTTCTGGAACAAAGGACGGTGAATGGAGACCAAGGAAGTTTCCAGAGGGTGCTGTTTCTGGCTTTTTGGGAACATCTACTGTAAAGGGAGAATGGTTTGAGTCCTCCGCAACGTTTTGAGGTTTCCTTCTTGGGGGAGAAGGTAACGACAATTCTCCTTGCAACTCCACCGTTTCGAAGCCTAGTGGCTTGGTCCCTTCCAACGGGGAAACTTCTCTACTTGCCATGTAACAAAGAGTTACAAATTAGTACCGTAATACAGTCCACAAAAAACTAGTTGTTTCTCAAGAAATAGGGTTTGTATAGGGCAGGAATAACACGAAATAACTTGTAACTTGCCCCCTATCACTTCCAAAATATTTGAAATGCTAAGATGGTCAAGGCTTGTTGCCTACAGCAAACCTTGTTTGACAAAGCTGTTCAAGCCTCGCACTTACACGCATACCGAAGCAAGTCAAACTGTAGCGAGAAAATATATTGCCCCAGTAACCCCGAAAGAAGCGTTTGGTGATGTAGCTACCAAGGACTTGCTGCGTGGTTTGGTGGCTTTATCGTTAGCTAGAACCCCCGGTGTTGCAACTTATGGTGGAAAGTTGCTTGAAGCTATTCATCGAACTGGTCCTCGCTTTCTGAAAGATATGGTGGATGGCGTAGTAAGGAGGACAGTTTTTGCACATTTTTGCGCGGGTGAGTCACTTGACGAATGTGCAAGAAACACAGAACATTTACGTCGTTTGGGTGTAAAGTGTTTGTTTGATTATGCAGCTGAGCGCTCCCCAGGAACAGTTCTTTCAGAAGAAGATTTGAAAGTGGAAGAAGCTGCCAAGGAGTATGCTGCAGAGATTGAAATTGAAACTATTCGTCGTGCCTGTCAACTAGGAAAAGGAGATTTTGCCTGTATCAAGATAACTGCCTTGGCTGTAATTGAACATCTTGAGAAGTTAAATGATATGATTGTACAAGATTGGAAAAAGAGTGGAGACAAAGACGCATCTATTCGTGGCTATTCAGTTGATCCTGAGCTTTCTTTTGATTTTGAGAATCTCGAAAAATTCAAGACCAATTTTAGCTTAGAAGAACTTAGAATTTTGAGAAATGATGTGTTTCGTATTCAAAGACTTTGTGCATTGGCTGCTGAGTCTCGAGTCCCCATGCTGATTGATGCTGAACATTATTGCATACAGGACGCCATTGAATATATTTCTATGGGAATGCAGAAACGTTACAATACTTCACGAGACAGCTTTGTATTTACTACCATTCAGTGCTATTTAAAAGATTCTGAACGAAGAGAGAAGCTAGCCACTTGTATTGCGGAACGGTTTGGTTTTCGTCTTGGTCTCAAGTTAGTGCGTGGCGCCTATCTACACTATGAAAGGGAATATGCTTCCCAGAGAAACCTGGAATCGCCTGTGTGGGGTTCGATTGAAGAAACACATTCTTCATACAATGCTATTGCCGAGAGAGAGATTGCCAAAGTTTCACAAGAGAAGTCATCTCTTATTTTAGCAACACACAATATAGAGTCTATACGTAATGCGATTAAGATTATGGAGCAACTCAATATGAGGCATGACAATGGGCACTTTCATTTTGGACAATTGTACGCGATGGCGGATGCAACAACAGCTTCATTACGTAAAGCAGATTTTCAAGTTGTGAAATATATTCCTTTTGGACCTCTTGAAGAAGTCATACCTTACTTGTCTAGAAGACTCCAGGAAAACCAAGATATTCTTGGTTCCACTTCTATAGATTTGAGCTTTTTCTACAAGGAACTGATCAGAAGATTGACTCGGAAATAAATTTCATTTTGCTTAAATGATTGTGGATCTTTATAAATGCTTAAAATACTTTTGTAAATATTATCTGCATGTGAAATTTTATGAACCAAGGTTTTGTTTATCATTCAGTCCTGTGATTTTCAGAGCATGAACTAAATATTTCGTCCAGAGGAAAATCCAATGGCTATGAAATCACAATAATTATCCCAGCGAGCTTACTATCCGCAGTTGGATGAGTGCTGTCTGGCTATCGTCACACTGTTCTTTTTCTTGTATATTTACTCACGTATTGCGTTGGGGTTTAGTGGAGTCTACAGCCCTTTTGGGAACATTAGCAGGTACCTTAGTGGTAGGCTGGGTAAAGAGAGCAGTATTGAGTCGTCCCAATAGTCATGGTCTACTAGTGAAGAGAAGACCTTTAAACCGTCGTTGTCCACGTTGCAGTGGTTTTGGTATTTACAGGTGCCCTCTGTGTCAAGGAGGTGGTCTAGTGGTAAGATGGAAAACACTATTCTTGCTTGGAAGCTCTGACTCGTGGTAGGATTATGAGAAGAAATACCTGCATAGTGACCCTTGTCCAATGTGCTTCTGTAATAGATACGTAACTTGTATTCTTTGTAAGGGAAGCGGTGTGCGTCCGAAAGTTTCGTTGCACTCAGATGCAGGTCAACAGCGCCTGTTACCGAATTTCTCGCAAGTGTTTCAATTATTGAACGGATATCGCAGTATGCAGTATTCCAGTGCTTCTCATTTCTTTAGGCAGGTTGGAAGTCCTGGTTCACCGTTGGGTGTGAGCTGGACAACTTTCCCAGTTGCCGTAGCAACAGCAACGTTGTTTTTGAGGTTCTTGAGACGCTTACGCAGCAAAGCTTCATTCTCTTAGACACCTTCGTTGGTTCTTTGTATTTTTTTAACTAAAGCTTTTCATTTTGAAATGTGTAAATGATAGTGACTTGTCCATTCTTGGTAGACCAATGCCCTCTTTTGCAAAGGACTTGAAACATATATCCAAGGTTGATAAGATATGGAGACTAGTCGATGCAAAGGGTGAAATTCTTGGTCGTGTAGGAAATGTTGTTGCACACCTTCTTCAAGGAAAACACAAGCCTTATTACGACCGTTCAGTTCTGTGCGGAGATCCAGTCGTCGTCGTCAACGCACGTTATGTAGAGCTGACAGGGAGAAAGTGGAAAACAAGAGTTTACAAGAAACATTCAGGGTATCCTGGAGGCTTGAATGAGTTTCCAGCAAAGGAGTTAATAAAGGAGAAACCAGAGGAATTAATATATGAGACTGTGAGGCATATGTTACCGAAGAACGACTTGGGAAGGGAAATGTTGGGAATACTAAGAGTTTATCCGGATGAGGAGCATCCACATGTGAATCAACAACTAGTGCCCGTGCCTCCTACAGGAAAGGATAAAAGATTGACAGTTGAAGGAATTCTTGAACAAGATGAGAAAGAAGAACTTTGGAGAAGAATCCTAGTTTCTGTTCCACCTCAAGGTTTGAATAACATTTATTTAAAAAGCTTGAAAACTAAATAAGGCAATAGAACTTTCTAGACAAATTATAGAAATCAAACGCAAACTTAGCGAGAGCAGGATATCTCCCCAAGTTATTTCGGAAAAGAAGTTGAAAGACTTGCTAGAAGCATACGAAACTGGTCCTCACGGAGAAAGCATAGCAAAGTATTTGCAGTATGTTGGAGATGAGAATATTCCAGTCGAGGAAGTAATAAAAGATTTTTCCTAAACTTATCGTGACTTTTTGGTCTTGATTTTTCGTTTCATTTTTCGTTTTTGAATGTTCTGTTCTCTCATTTGCTGTCGTGTCTTTTGTTTTTCTTCTTGTGCCTTTTTCCTTTCCGACCACTCACGCTTACTCTTTCGTTTCTTTCTTTCTCTTTCCTTCAGCCTTCGCTTCTGGAATTTGGGATCATCTCTGACTTTTTCTCCCCTAGTTTTCGCAAGGATAGTCTGCAACTTTGCATCTAAAGGGATAGCGATATCTGAAACTTGAGACTTTTCTTCGGATACAGCAACTGAACCATACGAAGTTTGTTCCTCAACAGCTGAAAATGTCGATCCTTCCAAAGATTTTTGTTGAGACTTGTTCTTCATTTTCTTGTTTATTTTACCACTTCTTTTGCTTTTTGAGTCCTTCCTTTTGGTACCCTTTACCTTACTCGTATGCTCAACGTCGTCTGAAGGAGCTGACACGTTATTCAGTGGAGCATATATATTCTGTGGAATAACCGACACAAGTTTAGAAAACCCTATAACAATTCAACTAACTGCTCGAACACTCTACAAGCAAGAGCTTACACTGGTCTACTTGTTTAGCTGTGACAGAAAGATCTTCCAACATGTTTGTCATCGCTGTTGGAATGTTATCATTGAATGTTGGTGGCCATTAGTGGAGGCAGGTTTATAAGACAGGGGTTGCGTTCAACTTGGAGAATAAGAAGCATTCAAAGTGACGAGTTGAGGTACAAAAGTCAAAGGCTGTTGAATCACTCTCAATACCTATTTCAGTCGCCAAGTATCCAATCAGTACGTCGCTCTAGAAACCAAGTTCCAGAACAGTTAAGGATCACTCCACAAGGGACACTTTTAAAGTGTTCCTGGAGCTCTTTTCAGTTTAATGGCCTTTGTACGGGAGAAAATGAAGGAACAGGAAAGATAGAAAGCTCTTCAAAGAAAAGTGACAATGTTATTTCAGTAAACAGAGTACAAGAAGTGGACTCACCTAACGACAAGTTGAAGTACGTTTCTCAAGAGAAGACTGGAATGATTTTTCCTGGTCTCCCAGTGGGTCTTGTTTCTGGGTTTCTAGGTTCTATGGCTGGTATTGGAGGAGCTGTTTTTGCAATACCTTTGCTTTGTCGATTTGGAGGGTTTCGTCAAAGGATTGCAGCAGGTTCCACACTTTTTGCTGTATTTGGCACAGCAACTTCAAGTGCATATGCATTTCATCAGGCAGGTCAAGTGGATCATTTTACAGCACTCAATTTGTCTCTAGTTGGATTGGTAGCTGCACCATTAGGTGCCTTGTTTTCCAACTCTGTTAGTAGTGGAATCTTGCGTCGTTCTCTTGGTATATTTTTAATGTTTATTTCTCCCTTAATGTTTATTCGACTGTTTTTACAATACAATTCAAATGCTTCAGAGTTAGATTCAGAATTGGAAGAAAATATCAAAGTTATCAACTCTGAAAGTAATCTAGTGGAAACTCAACTTGTAACTACGAATGAAGACTATGATACCGCTTCAATGAATGGGTGGAATGATATTATTCATTTTTGGAAGCACTTTTCAAAGGAAAGGTTCACGTTTCTCTCTGCTACTGGTGCAACTGTAGGGTTTTTATCGGGTTTTTTAGGGGTGAGTGGTGGGACTTTATTCACACCAGTTATTTCGTTTATTGGTTGCTCCGATGGTTCGAGAGATTTCCACACAGTCTTGGGTACTTCATTTATGGCGATGACATTACCTGCAGTTACTGGAGGTATTGCATATGCATTTAAAGGTAGTGTGAGATATAGCTTGGTTCCTTCATTGTGTTTAGGCACCGTTGCTGGTGCTGCTGTGGGGAGTCGAGTAGCTTTACAGCTTCCTGATAGTGTTTTAAAAGTGGGTATGGCTGTTGTATTTTCATTAGTTGGTTATCGTATTTACAAAGTTCCCATTAATTCGAGACAAAACTTTCGAAACTAGGTAATAGTTCGATATGGGAGTGAAGTAAAAATATTTGTCGAACATTTTCTCTTTTTCACATTTTGCATTTGGGGTTGATCGACTTGGCTTGTTTTGCATGTCGCGCGTCACAGTCGCTAATCGGCAGCAAATTGCTCAACTCGACTACTTTCATAAAGAGTTTAGGAATCTCCCTCAAGCTCCCACTTTATATCCATCAGATGAAGACTTCAAGGACCCTATAGCATTTATACAGAATAATAGAGCTCTCATCTCTTCCTTTGGTATAGCCAAAATTGTACCTCCCGTGTCGTGGAAACCTCCGAGACTTATCAACGAAAAGAAGAAATTTGAAACTAAACAGCAAAATATCTATCAATTGTGTAACCGAATCACTCCACACGACCTCTTCATGCTCCTATTGCGAAAGTTCTTAGCGAAAAGGGACCCCGCAAAGTCAAATAAACTTGGAGAGACTTGGACAGACTTGGAAAACTCAGAAATAAGGATAAATGGAAATTCTATTGACTTGTATAATTTATTTTTGGAAGTTACATCTCGTGGTGGATATGACCAAGTAACTTCAACAGATAGTTGGTCTCAAGTTCTTCAGTCCCAGCTTATTCTGGGTGATATAGACGAGGAAGCTCCAAAAATGCTGCAGGCCATTTACAGGGATTATTTGTTAGACCTGGAATATGAGCAAAGAAGAAAAAGTGGTTCCCAACACGTGAAGAAGGAGGCCAAGGGAAGGAGTGACGGAGAGGAGCAAAGCGCCTTGAATTCTGCAATTCCCTGTGGTAATACAGAAATGAACAAGAAGAGGAAAATCGTTCAAGGCGAGGACATTGCGAGTTTGCCTCTTAAAGATGCTCTTATCGCGGTTGTTTTGTATTTCAAAGATACTTTAGACGATGTACATGATTGTCTTGCTTGCTCAAAGAGATTGGAACATGAAGCAGACTGTTTGACAGCATTTTGCAAAGAGTGTGATCCGCTAAGCAAGCAAAAATTTGGTTTCTTGGAAGGATGTGTTGTAAATATTGAAGAGCTAAAGGAATATTCGGAGATATTTCGTCGTCGATGGTTTCTTGCAAGGAAGTCGCGTTATGGTATTTCCCCGAAGGAAGAAAGTCTTTTACATGATCCTTCCTATCTGGAAGCAGAGTACTGGAGACTTGTTGACAACTCACAAGATGCAATCAGTGTTTATTATGGCTCTGACTTATTCACCAATCTTTGTGGAAGTGGCTTTCCTTCGTTTGAAGAGAGAGAAAAATTTATTGAGGAAAATCTTAAGAATCCAAATATTATAGAACAATATGACAAATACCTTTTGCATCCTTGGAATCTAAATGTGTTGCCAGAACTGAGTTCATCTTTACTTTCATGTTTGAATGTGAAGATTCCTGGAATCACTATTCCTTGGTTGTATATTGGAATGTTGTTTTCTTCATTTTGTTGGCATAATGAGGATTCATATATGTATTCTCTTAATTATATGCATGAAGGAGAAGGAAAAGTTTGTATTGTTTTGAAGTTTCTTGAAGTTGAACTCATTTTTATCTGTTTCTAGGTTTGGTATGGATGTCCTGGAGGAATCAATGCAGCTTTATTTGAAGCAAGCCTTTCCGTTTGCATTCCTGAATTGTTTGATGCAAATCCCGATTTATTATATAATATGGTTACGACAGTAAACCCTTTGCGACTGTCAAAAATGGGTACCAAAGTTTGTAGAACAATTCAGCATGCTGGAGAGTTCATAGTTACTATGCCTCAAGCATATCATGCTGGGTAATGATGCATATATTTCCATTTCAACTAAAATTATGACAATATCCAGCTTTTCTTTAGGTTATACTTGCGCAGAAGCTGTTAATTTTGCTTGTATGGATTGGTTGCCGTTTGCTTGGGCTGCACATTCTCGATACATGAAGTTTTCACGAACCCCTGCGTTCACATTGGAGGAACTGTTTATAGGAGTTATCAACTCACCAGACTTCCTAACCAAAACTTGCCTGAATGAAGCCAAATGTCTATTGGAATATATTCAAAAGATTGTCGACGATGAATTGAATCAAAGAAACAAGTGCTTTGCCTTGTGTCCTAGAATAGTGTATGAAAACAAACTTCAGAGTTTGGGTGAATGTTTACAGTGTAAGCATAGCTGTTTCTTTTCTGCACTAGTTGTGTTGGGAAATGAAGGTGAAATTGCAAGATTTTGTCTTCATCATGTCAAGGAAGCAGCATCCCATCCCAATCGACGAGAACTCATCTTTTCCTACAAATATAGTAAGGAAGAACTGAATTTATTGGTTTCACGAGCACAACAGCTTGTTCGACGGAAACAGGGAAATCAAGCAATGCAGATAGAGAATGGCTATAAGAAAACTGCCATTGAAAATATTGTGATTGCTTGTTCTGACCAAAAAGTATAGATACTAGTATTTTCCATTGAAGACTTGAGTCATATTTCCATTTGCTCTATTCAATGTGCTTAGCATGAATTTAGAAACTTAATATTCTTCATGAACTTTTACACAATTTCATGTGAACCTGTCTATTTTGCTTGCATTCTATAGAAATGCTCCTCTAAAATGTCGCGAACTTCCAACAGCACCTTCTGGAGACATTTGAAATTTATCGACAACCTGATTTAAAAGGTAGAGTGCTTTGGTGATTCCAGTTAGATAGCTCACAATTAGTGTGTCATTGTAATCTTCCTCGAGTTCTTTCGAAAGATTAAACATTTTTCCTCCCACTGAAGCTAACTGACTATGGATACTACTCAGTTCTCGCAATATATTTGCATTCTTTGGAATGGTTCCTTCTCGAGTCATTTCTAGAAATCTACGAAGAACTTTCATTCGAAACAATAGCATTCTTACTGCACTAGAAACGCTATGAAGAGAATAAAGAGCTATTCATTTGTTAATAAAAGAGGAACAGGGTGCCAAGTGAAAAGTAACTTGCCTGATGAAGCACTTGAGTCATCATGGATACCCGTTCTGGCGACGTGTTCCAACGATATTCTTTCCACTTGACTACTTGCTACTTGAAAGGAAATAGGAATCAAAGATAACTCCGGCTTATTATCTTGAAAATGAACATCACAAGCATATAAAGAAGCAGGAAGTTCTCCTTTGATATAGGAAAACTCCGTATCCAAGCAGAGAAATAACGGGTTCTCCGTAAGCGCCGTCATAAACTTGTGAAAAGCGATATCTCCAGGAAGAACCGAGTTGCCAGTTGAATACCATCCAAATATTTCCAAATGCGGAAAAATGGTTTTGTATTGTTCCTTTCTCGAATAAAGAAAGGCGATGTCTACTTTTGTAGTAGGGTCCTCACATGGTTCATTCTCACTTAATCTGTATTGCGTAAGTTCGAAGCAATTACTGATTTCTATATATCTTCCGTTTTGAATACCCAGCAAGCAACCCAACACTCGACATCGCGAACCTTCCGAAACGGCCTTTGTAACGTTTGTCTTCATTGTACCTGAAGATAAAGGAACACCAAGAGATATTGCACTGCGAACATAGTGGTCACTTATTGCAAGAATTACACCAGGGTGAAGCGAAACAGAAAGCGAACTATCTTCTGTCGTTTGAGACACCATCTCTTCTCCAACCTTAATTCCAATTTCAGCAATAAGAGGAAGACATCAGCGAGTCAATAGTATAGTCATTCATATATTCAACAACATGATTGCCAAGTCTAGTAGTATTTATTCAATGATGGAAAAACTACAACAACTATAGCACTTTTTAGCCAACTAAATTTTTATACAATTTGGTTGATTTCTGAAATGTCGAGAGGGAGTACTCGTGAGTTGTATGGAATTGCAAAGTAACAAGAACTCTCCAGAGGCTGGAGAGACTACACGAGGTGAATCTTCTTCAAGTTCAGTTAAAGGTTCCAACGTAACAGCTACAGATACTACTGTGAATAACGAGGCCTCCTTATTGAGTGTCTCTTCACAGGTTGGAAAACCAAACCTATTTAAGACTCCACCAGAAGTGCTTACACTGAAAAATAAAAAAGACTGGCGTAAGGTTTCCTTGAACAACAAACTGTACGGAGAAAAGACCCATTCACGTTTCCAACTCGGAATAGTACCTGAAATGCAACAGCGCAATGAAAGGACGAGTCTACTAGAAAAAAGTAAGTATTTTCTGTGAAAAAGTTTCTTGACGTTGAAACAACGTTGTAGCTTCTTTGGGAAAACGTGTTTCGAATCTCGTTCGTGGTTTCTGGAATCGAGGAGAGGCCGATTCCCATGCAGGAGCAGAGCTAAGACAAAGCCCTTCATTTGACGCCTTCCAGTATTCTCGCAATGGAAAGCAAAATTCAGCTATAGATTATGAAGACAGTGACATGAACTCAAAGAACGTTGATATGAACAATGTTGACATAGACCAAGAAACAGACAGCGCCACAATAGAAGAGTATGATGAATTTGATGTCCGTCAAGGCCCTACTGGCGAAGAGAATCCTACACATGAAGAAGATTTGAGTCGTTCGGAACTTGCAAAACACTTAGTTGGAGATATTGGAAATATGTTGAAGGCCTTCATTGGATTGAACTTTTTATACGTCTCCTACGCCTTTGCCCACGCAGGCCTTATTCGTGGAACGGTCGGTTTGATTGTCATAGCACTTATTACAGAACACTGTTGTCTGTTATTGGTACAGGTAAGTAAAAGTAAACCTTGGATTCTTCTCAGTTAACATTTTCAAGGTGAAGAATCAGATGCCCGAAGCCGAAGATCCATCTTGTCGAATAACGTATGGCGACTTGGGAAAATATGTTTTAGGTGGTATTGGCGAGAAGTTAGTCAACGGTGCTCTTATATTGACGCAGTTTGGATATTGCACTGGATATCTTATTTTTCTAGGGCAAACATTACATGATTTGTTCGGTGCATCAGTTTCACCATCAGTGTTTGTTTTGATCCCTTTGCCTATTCTTATTCCATTGTCGATGCTGCGCTCCCTTCGCTCATTGGCGCCGTTCTCATTGGCTGCAAATTTTTCTCTTTTGATTGGCTTCATAGCAGTGATAACTTATATAGGCAGTCATTTTAGATGGCAACCAAGTAGTCCAAGCATTACGCAATTTCCTATATTCTTTGGTCAAATCACCTCAGCATTGGAAGGAATTGGTCTCGTAGTTCCTGTAGAACAAAGTATGAAGAGTCGAAAGCATTTCAAGATGGTAATAGAAGTCGCCATTGGCATCTTATCAGGTGTGCTTCTGGTAGTTGGAGCATTAGGTTTTGTCACTTTTGGAGAGGATACGAGATCAATTATCGTTCTTAACATGGTGAGTAGTACAATGACAGCCTCTATTATCCTTTTATTCCTTCTGTCTATAGGGTAACAGTCCAGTGGTTGGATTGGTTAAAATTGTGCTGTGTATTGGAATATTGTTTACCTATCCTTTACAATTAGTACCTATTGTTCAAGCAGCAGAAGACTGGTTAGCCGGACGAACAATCACAAGTTCTCATGCCGAACCGTTGGAAGAGTATCATGAGGAAGAAGACGAGGAGGAGGAAGAGGCGTTGTCTATAGGTGAAGTAAGTTCAGAATCTGAAGATTTTGATTCAGCAACGGAAGAAGCAGTCCCAAAGGAATTAGACATTGGTGATGGAGAGAACTATTATCAAAGAGATAATTTAGAGGATGGTTCGGACTTTGATGATGAAATTTCGGAACCAGAATGGGCGAATGAAGATGTAAGACATTTAAAGGGCCGCAGTTTATTTGAACGCAACCCGAAGAACGTGATGGCGAGGCTGAGTATTGTATTCGGAACTGCTGCAACGGCAGCACTGGCAGGCTCCAGTTTTGGGCTTTTTCAAGCGCTCGTGGGGTCTTTAGGTTAGTTGTACATTGTTCGTTAGCTTTCGCATTTTCGTTAATATCCTCAATGGATAGGAGCGGCATCCTTAGCATACATATTCCCTTCGTTGTTCCATCTCAAACTCTTTCGGACGCAATTAACGTTTAGTGAGAAGACGAAGAACATGATTATTCTCATATTCGGATTAGTAGGAATGGTCATCGGAACTTATGTTTCCATCATGGAAATGCAGAAGAATCCGGAGTATTGATATGGAAAACTTTTCAAGACACTTTACTCACACATGTGTGCATCATTCTGACTAGTTTGAAACAGAGTTCTCTAAAATGGGATTCCAAGTTGTAATGTAAATTGAAATTCACGATGTTTTCAATCTTTTTACACCCAAATCTTGCATTAAATAACCATGTATTTCGCTTGGTTCTATTTCCTTTATTTTCTTCTATTAGGATGCATGCCACTCAAATCATACAGCTCCTGGTCTTCTTTCTATTAAAATGATGTCGTAGTGATAGTTCAAAGGGAACTTAAGTGCATTCTCATGTTTTGTTTGGGCAAAGCACAACATACAATCGATTTGTAGAAATGGACTGCCTGGATTGGGCGCCAAAAGGCAAACTGATTTTTGGTACAAATGCAAAGCGCTGGAAAGCGTAGAGGAAGAACCACAACAAAAGAACAAAAAGTAAAGAAACAAAAATATTCTAGTTCAGATTCTCGCCTCAGAACGAAAAGAAAAAGGCCTGAAACCATGGTAGCTCACAAATCTCCTTTGCATGAACGAATTTATTTAGTGAGACAAGTGGAAGGTGGCAGAAACTCTTTCAGCGTGCCTTTTGTTGAAGTGCTTCAGACTGATGTTAAGAAAGACTCTAAAGTGTCAAGAAAAAGAATTCAAGTGTCTGAAAATACCAAAACGACAATTTCCATCGGAGATACAGTGTTGCTATGTTCTGAAAAGGAGGATTCCCCATTTATTGCTCGTGTGGAAGATATCATTGTGAAGCCTCGTACCAGAAGTGTCCATAAGAAACAGCAAAACTGGCAGCATAGAAAAAATTGCAGTATATGGCTTACTCTACGCTGGTTTTATCAGCCTTTCGAAGTTGGTACGAATTTTTCTGAACAAATCTGTTGACGTGTTTTCATTTATGTTTTAGTTGTTCCACCAGATATTGCGTTTGGAGATGATGACGTTCTCTTCAGCAATCATACCGACACGAACAATATTGAATGCTTTCTAGACAAATGCCAAATCGTATTTTCATTGGAGAAACCTCCAGACAGTCATTGTCCTGTCTTCACTTGTAGATATTTCTATGATTGCGTTACGACAAAAATTAGAAGCTTGAAGAGGGAAGACAAGCAGATTTTGTCACAGACGCGTAGTAAATGCCGCTTTCTTCGTAACAAAGAAGCCAAACTACTATTGAGGCCTTTAGAAAATGATTTGACGCGTTTGAATACGAGTATTTTGGTTGGGAGAGAGCCGGAGATCGAAAAAATCAAAGAGTTTCTTATGCAATCCATTTTAGACGTTAGCCAAGGAAGAAGTAAAGGTTTGTGTTTTTCCTTCATTTTGAATATCGATTCATGAGAAAGATAAAAAGGTGAGCGTTCACTGTACATAAATGGAGTTCCTGGTACTGGAAAGACAGCTAGTGTTCGTCATGTTCTTAAAGACTTAAACGAAAGTTCGAATATTAGTAGTAATTTTCGAACTGTGGAGATCAATGGCATGCTTCTTTCGGATCCGCAAGAGGCGTATTCTTTGCTGTATTCGACTATCTTTAAGACAGTTATTGGCTCTATGAAAGCGGCACAACAACTTGATCGCTACTTTGGCGAGAGAAAGACACAAAGACAGAACCCGAAGAAACATGGTGACAGTTGCTTATCTTGCATTGTTGTTGTTTTGGATGAATTGGATGTATTGCTGACGAGAAAGCAGAAAGTCGTATACGACTTTTTAGAATGGTGTGCTCGCGAAGGGTCACCACTAGTGGTCGTTGCTATAGCCAATACAATGGATCTACCAGAGCGTGTATTACAACCACGTATAGGTTCGCGGCTTGGTGTGAACAGATTATCTTTCTCACCCTACACAAGTGCACAGTTAAGAAATATTTTAGACTCGCAAATTCCACTTGTGCTTCATTGTTCGCTAGACAAGTTCGAATCTTTAGCGGTATGATCTTTAGTTTATTGGAGTGCTTATCTACTAACATCGTGTACTGTCAGCTTGAACTTTGTTGCAAAAAAGTAGCCGCAGTGACGGGGGATGTTCGAAGAGCATTTCATGTATGTCAGCGTGCATTAGAATTTGCCCAGAATGAAGGAAGTGATCCTGTTCGGATGACACATATCCAGGAAGCTTTTGTTGAAATGTACAATCGAGGTCCTATAGTTTCCATTGGTCAACTCTCATTGGCTGAAAGAGCCGTTTATTGTGCCGCGTTGCTTTGTGAGAGATATTATGGGGCAGATTCCATTTTTTTAGCTAAACTGGCAAAGCATACCCTCGAGCTTAATCAAAGACTAAGTTTAGAGTTGGATCTCGATGACGGGAAAATTTTGGAAATTTGCTGTAATCTGTCATTTTCAAGGCATATAACTTTACAGTTTAACCCTGTGGAAAGTTTCAATAAGATTTTTTGTAATATTCAGTTTGACGACTTTTGTTATGCCGTTCACGGCACTGTATTTTATGATGTCCTGAACAGTTTGTCAAAATAGTTTCGTTATTGTGGTCATCTATCCAACGCATTCGTAAATATACTTTGATAAATGTTTCATTATGCAAATGAATTATTCTCGCAAGTTTTGCTGTCTTCTACATTGGACGGATAGACAGCGTTGGCAGACTGCTGTAGCCACCATAACAATTGTGAATATCGTTTTCGTATCACTTCCGGTGTCTTTCCCTCTCCTAAAATTTTGGCAAGTGCAACAAATGTTTTTTCTGTGGCACCAAAAGCCTTGACTTGTGACAATAGTTTCCTATCATCTTCTTGTGAGAAATGTACCTTCACACTACCACTAACAACCAGCCAATTGCTGCCGCTTTCCATTTCCAATCGAGTCGTGTCAATTCCCTTGTCCATTTCTTCCTTTTCAGTGTGTTCCAAACATATTTCTCTTTCCAATGGATCCTTCCTATCTTCTTCCAACGCTTGTTGTTGCCTTAACTGCTTAGCAAGTTTTCTGGCTTCTTGCTTGTGTCTCTCATTTTCTCTTATTTTCTGGCGTCGTCTTTTTTGCCTTTGTTTCCACATTCGTTGTAGAATAATTTGGTCTCTATGTGGTAACAAATTTAATTCAATCTGTTTCCATGCGTTGTCGCCATATAGATAGACACCGTGTTCTAATATTTGCCACTCCTCACTGGATAGCGGTTTCTGTCTTTCAATAACCAGACGTTTCACTGGATTGTCCCTAGTACTTTTCTGCATACAATATTCAAATTCAAGAGATTAGACTTACGGTGCATGACGACCACTCAAAAATCTAAACCGTCTCCAAACTTCATCATGCTGTTTTGAAGGTAGCAATCGTTGATAACTAATTTTGAAAAAATGAGAGCGATTCCACGAAAAGGAAATATAGAAACATACTTTTCCAACCAGTCTGAACCATATTCACGAATAAGTGTTGCAATTAAACCGTCTTCCGCGCTACTCCACCGGTCGTCTGAGGATGACATGGATTTCACTTGGTTAACATCTATATATTGTACATCCAATATGGAATGCTTTGGATGCATATTCAAGTTACATGTTGGAAGCTTTGGAAACAATTCTTCCTCAAAATAGGGACAAACGGTTTCCAACAACTTTTGTACATCACAACTTTGTAAGGAATCATGTTTGTCAGTTAATGATAGTAAATCAGGAATAATGGACAAAGCTGGTGTGTCAAAAAGAGAGCCAGAACATCTATCTAATGCACTATTTGGCTCAAAATCTTGAACCGACTCAGTGAAGAATTTCCGATAGCTGACGCAAATATCTGACGCTCGTTTCCACTCCATCAACATTCTTCTCGAAAAACTCAAAGCGCTATCATCTTTTAAACGCTCTTGTCCCACAAGAATACAAGTTTGAATCAAGAGTTGTATATGACGACTCACTTGAAGAGAAATTAGTTTGAGAGATTCTCTTTGAAACAAGAGCTGAGAACAAGTCGAATTGAACTGAGGAAAATAAGCTCTCATATCAGCAGGCATAATAGGTTTGGCTTTGCTGAATTTTAAAGAAACGTGTGACGTCAAATTAGAATGTACCAGCTGGTCTTCCATTTGCCTGAAATGCGTTCTTGGTTTCTTCTTCGGAATAGAATTTTTCATATGATGACATTTCTTGCTTCTTCGAAAAGGATACGAAGACTTGCCACTAACAAGATCAACCAATTCCTTGCCGGAGATTCTCGCAGTTGGGTCATTTCTGTATTCCTTTCCACAAGTTGGTTGGAAGAAACCTATGAAGCTAAATTGCGTACCTCTTCATCCTCTGTTTCGTTCTGAGCCTCTAACAAATAATCAAAATCTTCGTCGCTCGACTCCTCAGGACCATAGTACTTGTCTTCTGGAGCATAAAGTGATAACAAAAATTCCGAGTATGCCTGACATCGGGAACATTCAAAACTTTTAACATATAAAAGACAGTAAACGCTAACCTTTCTATCTTCGTCATCCCATGTGGCTGAAGACTCTATAAGGGATTGTAAACTAAAACAAATACTTTGGAGGCATTCCCTTGAAATTGAACAGCTGGACATACCCATCTAATTTCACAACTTGTGCATCAGATTCGTCCGTTTCCTTTGTAATTTTCTCCAGTTTCTAAAATTCAAGAAAATTAGAGAAAACTAGAGTTAAGAGCACTAACAAACCCTTGTTGCGTCATTCTCTACAACATTTTGTGGAAACTCGCTACAACCAGCGAGAAATTCATGCTTTCCATTTTCCAACTCCTTGGAAGGTAATAGCTTACGTATCCAAACCTCTTTTTCCGTATCAGAGTCATAAAGCTCGTGTAACGCTGCAGCGTTGGATAGTTCTCGAAATTCCTCATCACAATTCAAGGAAAAGTCTACAGTACTCCACATGTCTTGAGAATAGTTCTTCTAGGGTCAGTTATACAAATCCTAAGTTTCCATCCAAAGGACTTACTCCATAAGGTACAGCGCCTTTTCCGAGAGACTGTTTCATTTACAATTTCTAAAACTTGAATCTCTTCAAAACGGGCTCGAGAGCAGCATTACTTCTTAACGTAGTCTGTGATGATATTTATTTCAGCGGATGTTTATTTATGATGAAAGAGTCTTTAGACTTGAAAGTGACAGTAGTTTACGAAGAACATAGTTTTGTTGGACATCCGTTCCACTACTCCAATTCCTGAAAACGAATAGGCTACTTCTTATCTGTAGCCCTATTGCGTTCCAAATCTAGTGCATATAAGTCATAAGCTTCGTTTCTCAAGATTCTACAAGATTGGTTGGGTGCAAGGCTGATATATATCGCAAACTTTGAAGTCGTAAGAGTAAACTTTGCGGTATTCACAAAAGACTGCGATGAATTTGACAGCGCTAAATAGAAGAGCCTTTTGGGGTTCATAAACAAAGGAACACAGGAGAACGCGCTTTTGAAGCCTTTGGACAACGAGAACATCTTTAAATGAAGCACTTCACATTTCGTATTTGTTCTTCATTCAATATTGCAGTTAGTTGCTCAAAACTTAAAGGACCTCGACGATTGAAAGTTTTCGAATACTTAACGAATTGGAGCATTATTGGTTGCTCTCAAAGGTAAATAGAAAATTTGTAAGAGTTTAGCGTTCCCTTGAAAGCTGAATTGTACACTATACGGTACACAATTTTGTAAAGTGGAAAGGAACTTATTGCAGTTTTACTAGTAAACTGGTTGAAGCTTCATTTTACAAAATCCGATAAAATAGTCCAATGCAAGACCAACTTTAAATGTCATTTTCAAGCAGTTGAAAAATATTGAATCTTCAAGGCTAATCTCTCAGATAAGAACTGAATATTTATAAAAGAGCAATGAGCTGATATCGTTGAACTTTTGTAGAAATAGATAAAAATATTTGCTTTAGTGTTGAAATACCAATACTTTTCGTGGACTTGAAAGCACTCCTTAAACTCGACAAAATATCTTGACCAATAAAGTTTTCTACACCTGATTCAGAAAGAATTATCAATTCACAATTACGAGGATTCCAAAATCTCCTGCAACTCTATCGCCAAAGGAATGACAATGACTAGAATGATTCAAGTCAGTTGCTACACAAGTCGATAGCTTCGTAATTGACTCGAGGGTTTGTAATAGTAACCATTCCAACCTATCGTTCTCACCTTAAGATGTTGATAGAAATCTATGTTTCGAAAATTATAAAAGAATCAAGTCGAAAACATAATGGTTTTATTGAGAGTTTAAATGAACGAGATAGTAAATCTTTCTTTAAAGCATTATCACCTTTATTCTTTTCAAAAAGGCAAAATTTTATCCTACAAACTGCATATCGTGACAAGATTTTTGTTGTTGGTCTGGAAGACGAATCTTTAAGGTTTTACATCTTCCAGCAAAGGATGTCATATTGGAATCTTGGCTGAAGTATTCTAAGAGAAAGTTGGGAAATATGATAGATGAATATCGCAAAAGAACAGCAGCATTCAATGGAACTATAAATGAAAAGTTACTTTTTATTCATTGTTCTTTATCAAGGTCTTCTCTAGAAGGATGGTGTCCAGGATATCAACTGAAATACTCGATTTTGCTCAATTCAGCTGATCTTCGATATTTCGATGATACTTTGATGAGCCATAGCTAAAATTTTTTTCTTAAAGTTTGATATTCTTTAATTTATATCTTTCAATCTGATAGCTTTGTTGAACAATCCAATAAATGTATGAAATAATTTCAAACATGAGTGTTGCAAAGTGCTGCAACGTTGCTTATATTGGATCATTTTCAATGCACAATTGGAAATTCATAGGATACTCATTACATCCAATAAAGCATTCGGTGTTCAAGTTTTAATGAACATTTTGCAAATGACAAGGATTCGCCTTGTTTGTCAGCTGGTTGCTTACGTATCCAATCCTGTCAACTTTGGCAACAGGAATGAATGTCCCACTCTTACAAAGGCCAAACACTGACCACCTCTGATGACAAAGAAGTGACTCCCATGTATTTCTTTTCGTGTAAGATACTGGTTCAAGTATTTCATTTTTTGCAGTCTCAAATTTTCTACGATAATACATGTCGAGGAGTCATGGGTTTTCCGTGAAAATGAACTATTTGTACGCAATGTTATAATCCCATTGTGGTCTGCAAAGGAGAGTATACTGTATTCTGTACATTTGCTGACTGTTTGTTCTTTACAATGTTTCTATAGATTCTTTTTTTTATCGATGGAAAGAACGATAATTTTAGTAGTGTTTCAATGATGCGAATTTAAAACGATAATGTTTCAAGATTACTCAACATTGGCTTCCGAAAGGTAATGAACAACGAACAAAAGAGTTCGATTCACCAAAAAGTAGAGTATCAAAGTTATTGACTGTTTTTCACAAATTCATAAACTCGTAATCCTGCTAGTACATAGAAGAGATGGTCTTCGTGTACTCGAATGATTCTCAGCAATTTTTCATCCAACTTGCTCCGGTTATTTCCAACAAAACTATGCAACAGTGTCGCATATCGACCAGCATACTCTTCAGGAATCAATGCACTTTCCATTAAGAACTTTTTTAAAGTCTACTAAAGATTGTGTTGGTACATGCATACTTTGTCCAATATTCACAGCTGCCATTGGTGCTTGCTCTCTTCTAGGGTTCAAAAAAACTTGTTGCAGAGAAATTCAGCAGAACTAGTTGAATCTCCTCTCGTATCTTCCACCTGCATCACATTCATATCCAATCTTGGACGAGTGGTTCTTCTTTCCATCATTCCACTATTCCTTTCAGATTCTTCAAATGGAATGCATCTTAATAAATCTACAAACGAATTGCTCAACAAATCAGAAACTGGTTTCAGTTGTTCCAACCATCCAGCATTGTTACCAAACACTCTTTCAAGATCTTCACTAGCCTTGCAACCTAAAAAGTCTATCAACGAGGTGATCGAGCATATAACAACTTGACAATGAGGAGGTATCCATAACCATTCTTCTCGTATATTCTGTGGTTCTATCTCAGAGTTGATAGAACTGTAAACAATATTATTATTATTGTCTTCATAATAAACTCCACTATTCAATATCCAATTCTGATTATTCCTCAATTGTCTGGAAACTTCTTCAGTATAGTTGTCGCTTACAATCAACTGAATGGCTCTTAAATTATTCTGTTCCAATTCAAGCTGTGACGCCACTGGATGTAAGAATTTAGCAACTTCTGCCTCTTTCATTGAGTGTCCAATACCAGAACTTGACGACTGAAAACATTTCAATGCGATACTTATCAAATATACTCTCTCCTTGGTTGCCTCAGTCTCCATAGGTGTTTGCTCTGAAGAAGATTCATCTTGAATAACAAGGAAAGAATTGTCTTTCATATCTGCTACTCGATATAAACCTCATGTCTGTCGAATGAAACCAAGTATTCCATCTTTTGATAAATATATTTCAAAAAATATTTTCCAAGTGTGAAAAGTTTCTTCGCTACAAGTATTGATTCCAATCACTGTCGAAGCAAATGCTGAAACATACTTGAGAATAGGATCCACTTTTAAGCTGCTAACGGTTTACTAAAATCTATTGATATTTGTTCTATTAGACTGTGTCGAAGTATACTCAATTCTCCTAGTTTGGAACAGAAACACCATCGAACATAAAGAGTAAATATAGTCTCACATTTGAAACTACCACTTGTCGACGAAAACGAAATTCAAATAAAACGAATAGGAGTGAATTTTCGATAGTAACTTTTGATGTCCTTCAAAACAGTCTTTCGACAGACCAACTTGAACAATGTTTCTTCAGCTTGGCTAAGAATTCCTTGTACGTCTTTGTCTTGTTCATTGCTCGAACAGTTCAGATAACAAACACCAAAATGCTTCGCAATATCCAAAACATTATTTAGAATGACTCTAAAGTATCAAACGGAGTATCTCTCATTGGAATACAAAATTCTAAAATAATGACAAAAAGCATCGAAGAAACAGAAATCCTTGATTCTGTTATCATACGAGAGAAAGAGAGTTAATGCCAGATAACGACTTGGAATCATTTTCTCCATTTTCCTTTCTTATTTCATCCTCTGAAAGATAACAAAAAACTATTCCAACTTTCACATCTATCAATCAATAATATACTAACGAATACAATTACATACACTTGTTTGAAGAACCAATGGTGTCCTTTACAATGACTAGGAAAAGTACTTTGAAAACTGACTAGTTATTGTACTCCATATTTGCTATCGAATGCTTTACAGTTTCTTCTGAAAAAGGATCCAAATGAAGAAAACTGAACATTATTCGAGAAAGGCATAGCATCTTCTTGTCTACTAGTTGTCGAGTCCGACCTCCCTGCGGAAATAAAAAGTACAAAAGACACAGCTAAAAAGCTCAATAAAACTCCTAAAAAGGAAAGACAAACATTAAACATTCTAATGACGGTGTCAGGCTTTATCCAATCTCGAAACATCGAAAACTTTCTAGTTTCAATGTTCCAAATTTCGTCAACAAACAAATACAGATAACGTTTCTTTAGGACTTTTAATATATTTGAAGCCATTCTTCTGAACAATCAAAGTAAAAACTTGAGGAAATCTGGGCCACTTGGAAATCTATCAAGTGCTTCATTGCCCATCCATTCTAAAAGTGTAGTCTGAAAGCGAATCCCGTGAGGAACTTGGAGAGAATTGAACACTATATATAAAGTCTCATTCAGTAGAGCATCTAGAGAAATTTTCCTATTTTTCTCCTATTCCAATCTCAGAATGACCAACTCATTTTCAAAAGTTGCAAACGTTTGGAGTTGTGGGCCAATCGTGCCTTCCACTCCCACGCATTCGGAATGCGTAAGGCCAAGTTGGTTATTTCACACTAGAGAAACCTTTGATGTCGCAAACAGAAGATGCGTAAAAAGCATTCAGATCTTACAACTTCCGGGCTCTCAGTTGACAAGGGAATATTTGATCCTTCCAGTATGATTGCCTTTCAATCTTTCAATATTGCCATCCATGCCCAAACACAGAAAATGTTTTGTGACGATTCTCCTCCATAAAAGACAATCTAATTTTCTATTTGAGTCTATTCTGAATACTTTTTGTGCTAACAAACGAAAGCAATCCAATGAGCACAATTCGCTGCTAATTTTATTTTGGGCGACGATGAGTTTAGTTGAAAAGTGGGCAGTTGGCAGCTTCGTTCAGTTTGCTGTAGTTGACCGCGAAGAAGATGTGTATCGTGTGACAGAACAACTGTATCACCTTGAAAGTAACCGACATGAACTTAGGGCTGAAACAAGCAGTCCTTTTTATCGCGCAACTGTCCCATTTGCGCCCCACTTATTTGGCTCTGGCAAAACGACGTTTTGCCTAAGCTATTTGGAGTTGGTGCAGAGGTTTCGTGAAACTTCCCTCTCGTCTTTTGCTTCAGACCCTTCCAGGAAAGAGTTTTTGGACAAGTTACGTGAAGCCGTTTTGCTTTATGTGGATTTGACAGACTTAGAACCCACCAACCCCATTGAAGAAAAGCGAAACCTGAAGTGGGCTGTCTACTACTTATTATACCGATTTGCTTGTAAGCAGAAGGGTTTGTCAGTTATGAGTCCTCAAGACGCATACAAAAAAATCCCGCTTCTTCCAGAATTTTTACTTCCTGAGCTGCGGAAGATTTTGGGTATTTCTTCTGATCAGTTTCTTCTTGTTGCTTTTGATGAAGTTGGTGTTCTAGATGAGAGTGACGACGAATTTCATTTCAAAAGGACCCCGGATGGTAGAGTTCGTCCTTACAATGACTTCTTTCGTATTGTTCGGGGACTCTGTAAAGAAGACAATGTATTCTTTATTGTTGTTGGGAAAAGCAAGGGTTTAAGTATTAAGAATTATACAGCTTCAGTATCAAAGGTTTTATTGCATTTTATTTCTTTATCACCGTTAAACTGGTCCAGTATCGTTGAATTCCTTGAAAAAAGTCACCTCAAAGTACAGACTCAATTTCGAGTTTGTGATATTCTATGTAGTCCTTCTTTTTCAGTAAATGAGTTGGCAGAGGCACTATTGGAGTGTACCGGTGGAGTTCCTGGTTTGCTTACTCGTGCAGTGAATATGCTTTTGAATTATGTACAAACAAGAGGACAGTCTTTTGGGTCGAAAGATGAATGTCTATCGTGTATGAAGGAGGATGGTTTTAGAAAAGTTTGCTCTGAGCCGTTTGTGACACGTATATTAACTTTGGATGAGGATCGAAGAAGTGTACTTGATATGCTACTAATGATGGCACTATATCATATACCCTTTAAAGCGGACGATGAACTCAACTCGGAGTCTTATTTATTTGATGTTGTTACTGAAATGGGATTCTATCGATATCCTATTGACGAGAATACTTTCCAAGTTCTGTTTCCAAAGGTGTTTATTAGAAATCTCAACAACGCATCATCTTTCTCTTTATTAGAGAAGATAGTTTTGGGATCACTTAATATGGAGCCAGTTGTTTGTTTCTTTTCTTCCAAATGTCGTGTATTTGAAGGATTTGTTGCGATCCGACTTGTTTTGATACTTTCTTCAAAAGTGCGAAATGAGTTTAGAGAGTTGTTGGGTAGATTATCTGCCATATGGAAAAAAATGAAACTTCCTATCAATGGACCTTCACCTCTTCATTACATGATGTCGGTTAGTCGTGGTGAAGCAAGGAGTGAATCAAACAAGAAACGGAAAACTTATGGATGTAATGAATGGAACGAGATTATTCACGAAGCACTTTGTTTTGACAGAGTTTATATTCCAAAGGAAGTGAATTCTTATAGTCCTGATATCATGTTCAAATTACAATCTCCTCTTAAACGCGAAGTTCTTATGGTGGGAGTAGCTTGTAAAGGTCGTTGGAAGCCGGAAGGAATTGGCTGGTCAGATATTATTGAAGAAGCTAAAAAATTTCTTGATCCTGTTTCTAATCAAGTTTTATCCCAAGCATTGGAATGTTATCATTGTATGCTTATTATATTTGGTACAAAATTAGCACTCAATGTTACAAGCGAGTTGGGTAATCAGAGTCGATGTTATACGAGTGGAATGCTTATTGGAGGGAATTCTTTTAAGATTCCTCCTAAGTGTGAACTTGTTATTCTTTGTGAAAGAGATGTAGCAATGCTCATTGACAGAGAAGTATTGAATGGACTTGAAAGAGCATTCTCTACGAGTGATAATCCTCCTTTCGGGGATTTAGGATTCAACTTACTTCGAAGAGCCCGTGACAGTTTCATGAGTTTGCAATAAAGTTGGAATTCTTACAATTCAAGTGTTCGTTCGATAATTGGCTCTGCGAGATGTGAATGAAATATGTTTGAAAACATTTTATAAGACATACAGTTATATTCCATAACATGGGTTATTATCATTGAAGAGCGTCAATAGTTTACAAGTTGTATAATTGCTTGCATCTCTTTTTGGTTTTTCACTGAATCTTCAAGTACATGTTTTTAAAATGAACTGATTGTCTGCTCCAGTATTGCTAGAGGAATACCGTAGTCTTGTTGGAATACTGTTGACTTGATGTTACCAGGAAATATAATACCAGCGACCATATTGTATTAACTTTTGAAACTCAGTTTTACTGGTGTACACAGATCGTGTAAAGAACAAGAAAGCCTAGTTGACAACTCTAGGATTAACTTGTTATCACTTTCTGAGTTTTCCTTTATTGGATTCATAAAACCACGAAGAACATGTTGGAAGTGAGATATAGTTGAATCTAAACCTGAAGACATTCTATGAAATGGTAAACAGAAAAACAAAGAGAGCTTCATTCTTTCTCATTAACCACAAAGACATTGAATTTGTAACAGTAGACAACGAGTTCAAAAGTAAACAACAATGAAATTGTACAGTTGCACTGCTAAACTCGTTTCAGAATTCTTCGACAAAATAAGATAAAATAGTACAAAAAAAATGGAAAATTAGGAAAATTGACTTTCTTTACAAACAAATTGAACCTTTCGAATACTTCTCAAATGAACAAACCAACATGGATAAAAACAGCAATAAGATGCTATTTCTAAATACATTTGGAAAGAGATAAAACCATTTCTTGCACTGTTGAGATTCCAATACTTCTCGAATGTGGATTATCCGTAGACTTGAAAGCACTCCTTAAACTCGACAAAATATCTTTACCAATAAAGTTTTCTACATCTGATTCAGAAAGAATGATCAATTCACAATTACGAGGAATCCAGTAATCTCCTGCTACTCTATCGCCAAAGGAATAACAATGACTAGAATGATTCAAGTCAGTTGCAACACTAGTCGATAGCTTAGTACTCATGATGACCAACATGCAATGCAATGTAGGATGAACAGTCACGACTTGAACTGGTTCCAGAAACTTACGAGCTTCATCCACTATTTCATTCCATCTAATACCATTTGAACTCCATCGTCCTTTACAGGCAATACCCACAATCAAATTCTGTCCGCTCGTTCTTCCATGCAACTTGAATAATATATCTGGACTACGAGATGTTGGCTCAAATGGAATATATATCTTTTCGAATTCTAACATTTCTTCCACAATTTCTTTCCAGTCATTGATATCGAACGTCGTTCTCTCTATTTCTGATGTAGATGTAGTATAATGTATAGATTTCATGTAATAAGCAGTAGATTCAGAGGAAAACTTTAAATTCATCTCATTCCAAACAGAAGACAACTGACCAAGAATAGAAAACATCAAGCTGTCTGTCGGGTGATAACAAAAATGTAAATAAAACATTGTGGCAACGAGACCTTCGAAAACTCGACATTTTGATTCATAAAAAAATTCCACAGGCTGTGACTTGAGGGTTTGTAAGAGTAACCATTCC
The DNA here is from genome assembly GCA_025991245.1 of Galdieria partita. Lineage (NCBI taxonomy): Eukaryota > Rhodophyta > Bangiophyceae > Galdieriales > Galdieriaceae > Galdieria > Galdieria partita. Next base: position 163,358 of record BQMJ01000054.1, read on the forward strand.
AATCTATCGTTCTTTACACTTTGATCAATATATCCAATCAGTAACTTGGGAATCAACACTTCATAACGTTCTTGATGGTTTTCATCTACAATCAACCGACGATAAAAGCACATATCTGTCACTAGATCAAACAGAAATACATCAAAAGTAGAGCTAAGGTGCACAAGCTCATCCAACTCAAACCGAATATGATATAATGCCAACAAAGTAAGCATTTTTAACAAACGTTGACGCGTCTCGCTAAGACTACTCAAACGAGGCAACAATGGATCAACACAATAATTTGTTGCTATGGAATCATTCATTATCATCCAAAAGCTTTCTTTAGATAATAACAAGTGGTCTTGTGATAATTTACAATGCAAAAGGTAGTTGATTGCTTTCACAAGTAAACCAGGAACACCACCAGTAAGTTCTAGTAACAATTCTGCAAGTTCATTGGTTGAAAAGTGTTGATGACAAAGGATTTGTGAAACTTTAGGACTCCCAGTAAACATAGAAGAAGAACTTTTCTCCAAATGTTCGATGATGCTATGCTTTTCAAGTGGTGAAAGAGGAATAAACGTCAACTCAACCCTGGATACTGAAATTGCGTAATTACGTATATTTAAGCCTTCACTTTTTCCAACAACAATAAAGAATACATTGTCCTCTAGACAAAGTCCCCAAAGAATACCAAAAAAGTCGTTGTAAGGACGAACTCTACCGTCATTCACTTCTAGATCAAAATATTGTCCTCTTGTATCCAACACACCAACTTCATCAAAAGCAACAAGAAGAAACTGATCAGAAGAAATACCCAAATCTTCCGCAGCTCAGGAAGTAAAAATTGTGGATAGATAGAAATCTGTTTGTAGGCGTCTTCAGGTTTCATAAACGACAAACCGACCTGAATACAAGCCGATTGATATAATAAGTAGTAGACAGCCCACTTCAGACTTTTTTCTTTCGGGTCAGTGGGTTCTAGGTGTCTCATATCCACATAAAGTAAAACGGCTTCATGTAACTTGTCCAAAAAGGATCTCCTGCGGTCTTTTTCATAATCACTTATGGTCTCAGGTCCTATTAGTGCTCTTTCACCCATGTTCTTCACGAGTTCTAAATAACTTTTTACGAAACGTGTCTTTCCGCTTCCAAAGAGATGTGGGGCGAAAGGCATAACTGGTTTAAAAGAACGATCGAGTTCCCGGCGAACCTGCAACCCGTACAACTGTCCAGTTGTTAAAACCACGTCTTTCTCTCTATCTACTACAACACTGTCATACATATCTCGTCGTTGGAAAACACTCGACATAGTGGACGAGGTGTTGAAAATGAGTCAGAAAAATGCCAACGCGAATTTTCCCGACGACGACGAAAATAGCTTTTCTTCTTCACAGCTATTTCTATAGAACGAACTTCTTTCTTATTTATATTCTCAAACAATGATGGAACATATTTCATATTGAAATGTAAATTTGAAGAAAAAGCATTGCCTAGTTTTTTGTTATATACTGAGCATTTTAACTTCTACCCCATTCATCACAATGGTAGTTTCAGTTTGAAGGTTCCTTTTCTTCATAAGCTCTAGAATGGAAAGAGTATATATGCTATAAAAACAGGAAGAAAGGAAAAGTTCTTCTAAATCTATTTCTTAGAAAATTGGATTGTAATTCATTCTCCCAAAAATACTCCTTATCCACAACGCAACAATACTTCAAACGTTAAATGTCATTCACTACTCGATTTCTGTTGTTTTGTTAGATGTGGTGTCGTCATACATTTGTAGCAGATGTAAACAGTTTGATTGTTCTCGTAAACATTAGGAAACTTTTCTTTAGGGTGTCAAGGGAACAAGATAGTGCGACAAGTGGAACATAGCTAACTTTCAACTTTAGCTTGTTTCACTACTTGTGCAAGTAATTTGGAAGTATATTTTGAAAATATCTCATTCAGTTGTTGCTTTTTCTCTATTCTTTCACTATATCACTGCTTTACTAGAGCAGACAAGATTGGAAGAAACACTTGACAACTCAATTGGTTTCTCTACTCTTGAAGTGCTCTTAGTTTTTCCAGAATTGTCAGTGTTTGACTGTTGGTATTTGGAGAGTAGCTTTTTTGAAATTTTCCAGACTTTCTCAGTTGTGTATAGCGAGTAATGGAAATTAGAGTATATATTTGCCAAGATCAATTCAACGGAACGTTGTCTCCACAGGTACTTGTCATGTGAGTCCCAATACGATGATGTCATTGAGAGTTTTCCTATACAGAACTGACAAAGTAGATAGAGTCAATAATTGATCCTCCATTTCTTTAAAATTCAATTGTACTCTATGGATTATGAAACACTTGGTCTGTACATAAGCTGAATTAGAAGCTGATTAGTTGTCTTTTATCAATATACTTGCCTTCAAAGTGATAACTTATGTGTCGTTGTTCATAGGTGCTTGGTTCTCTTTGTGATTGACGATTTCTCCTCCAACAGTTTCATTGACAAAGATTCGTTTATCTGACAGATTTCAAGAGTTTCTTAGATAGTTTCTGAATGAATGTTTGGCTGAAAAGCATGTCTCCAAGTTTGAAACAAGGTAATTCTATACAGCTGGCGATACCCAATAAAGACACTCTCCAAAGCTGCTTACTTGAAATTTAGGTTGTGTGTTGATTTTCATCCAACGCGCTAAAAATGACTTTGTTTAGGATATATACATCTTCTATTATTGTAAACCAATCATCCATATCAGACTTTCTTCTTCCACAATGATTCATCATTGCCTTGCCAGTTAAGCAAATAAAATATTCAAAACATATCATTTGTCCTAGTCTTTGTAAATCGTAAAGCTCAAAACAACTCTGTTTCCATCAAAGGATCGTAAAGCATCACTTTTCTTTTTCCAATAAAACTCGAAATCTATCAGAAAAGCCTTCACTACAAAGAAACTCAATATAGTCTGGCACTGATAAACTACCTTTGGCCTCCTTAAATGGTAATGGAGTAACATAGACAATACTTATGCAGTCTCGCCAATCAATACCTTTGGAATCCAATAAACAAAAATCCACAATCCTTCCAGAGTCATCTTCCTCTAACGTGATAGTAAACTCTTCATTGAAAATCAAACCGATTAAGTTTACTAACTGAGGCTTATCTGATACTCTCACTCGTCTCCTCTTCTTATTACGTTGTTGGCCACTTTGGGAACTTGTCATTGATCCTCGAAGAGATGTGGGACGAAAGGGATGACTGGCTTCAGAGAACGATCGAGTTGGCGGCCAAACTGCAACTCTTACTACAGTCCAATCACTAAATAAATGTCTTGCTCTCGGCCTACAACCACAATTTCATAAATTTCTCGTCTTTGCAAGGCACGCGACATAGTCGACTAGGTGAAGAACAACGAGATTGAAAACAGGGTCATGAAAACTGAAAATAATATCATCTTCTTCGAGTCAGCTTGAAAAATAAATTTTTCTTCTATTCATGTAGCTCCAACGCTGCTTCTAAGTGAAAAGACTCGTAAGTTTGAAAATTTGCTGAAGTATAAGCTCAATCGTTGATGCTGCATAGAAACGCAATTCTCGGAAAGGATATCTTGCTTTGTTTTCAATAAGCCTTCAGTTTTAGATTCATTAGAAAATACTCTATAAGAAGTCATCACATTTTGGGTGCAAAATGTCTTGCAGAATGCGTTAGATTCTCTTGCATATTCCTAGTTCTTATTTTTCATATTAAAGAATGCGTTATGGCTATTACACTTAAAGCCATGTTTCTCATCAATTGCTCGAGCTCCATCTTATTGAATTCATTATCTCCATATATTATTGCTTCTCGAATTAGAGAATTTCCCCTATTGTGGACCATTCCTTGAAAATAATTTTATCAACTCATCTAGATGAGAAGCTCACGTTGCCATTCCATTTCATTCAACTAGAAAAGTTTATCCAATTTTATAACTTTCAAAATGAGGATGTTGGATCTTTATTTTCTAAGAAACAATGAACCTGTTGAAACCAACGGTATTGCTCTTCAAGTTGTATACCAACACGAATCTTTTTTAGATCACACTCTTGTGTTTATCGATGAAAAATAAGGCGTGTCAATAGAAAGCGAATCACGAGTCTGCTGACAAAGGCCTCACGCCAAACTTCTTACAAAGAAATATTTGGCAACAAATTTGGCTGCCTCAATCTATCTCGTCTTCTTAGTGTTATACAAATCTCGAACTGTATTAATCATTCATAACGTGCAGTAGACTCATGTTTTTTTTAAAACAAAGTTGACCTTTATCAAACTGTCTAATTTCCTTTTTAAAATTTGTTAAACCAAGCATAAAACTGTTCATCTTCCAATAGAATACGCATTCATTGTTTGTCTTGTTTCTCAAGAAACTCATGTATTCCGTTAATAATCAAGGGAATGTCCTGATCTGCTATACCATAGCGCGATAAACGTGTATCATTTAAATAAGGAAAAGACTTTGGAGTGAACAAATTCAGTTGACGAGCGTAACGTTCAATTACAGGAGCCTCAGCAAAACCACAATATTCTCTTAAAAAAGTATTCCAATCAAATGAAGAACTCATAGAACTGGATGCAACATTTTCTTCGCCTCTCACTTGCATCACATTCATATCTATCCTTGGATGAGTATTTCTTCTTTCCATCAATCCACTATTCCTTTCAGATTCTTCAAATGGAATACGTCTTGATAAATCTACAAACGAATTGCTCAACAAATCATAAAGTGGTTCCAGTTGTTCCAACCATCCAGCATTGTCTCCAAAAACTCTTTCAATATCTCTACTAGTCTTGCAACCTAAAAAAGTTCGCAAAGATGTTGTTGAACATACTACAACTTGACAATGAGGAGGTATCCATAACCATTCTTCTCGTATATTCTGTGGTTGTATCTCAGAGTTGATAGAACTGTAAACAATATTGTTATTATTGTCTTCATAATAAACTCCACTATTCAATATCCAATTCTGATTATCACTAAATTGTTTGGAAACATCTTCAGTATACTTGTCGCTTACAATCAACTGAATGGCTCTTAAATTATTCTGTTCCAATTCAAGCTGTGACGCCAATGGATGTAAAAATTTAGCAACTTCTGCCTTAATCATTGAACGTCCAACACCAGAACTTGACAACTGAAAACATTTCAATGCAATACCTATCAAATATACTCTCTTCTTGGTGGTTTCAGTCTCCATCGGTGTCTGCTCTGAAGAAGATTCACCTTGAATAAAAAGGAAAGAATTCTCTTTCATATCTGTTACTCGAATAAGAACATCAGGTCCATTGGAATTTTGTCGAATAGGAATAAATATTCCATCTTTTGATAAATACTTTTCAAAAAATGGTTTCCAAGTATTGATATGGTAAGTTTCTTCGTTAGCACTATCGATTCCACTCACTGTCGAGCTAAATGCTGGAACATAATTGGGAATAGGATCCACTTTTAAACTGTCAATGGTTTCAGTAGATTCTATTGATATATGTTCGACAAAACTATGTCGAAATATACTCAATTCTCCTAGTTTGGAACAGAAACACCATCGAACATAAAGAATAAGAGTAAATATAATTTCAAATTTGAAACCACGACTAGAAAGTGAATCCAATCGACTGATCGATGAAAATAAACTACAAATAAAACGAAAAGGAGGAATATTCCAATATCGCGATTGAATATGCTTTAGTACAATCTTTGGAAAAACCAACTTGAAAAATGTTTCATAGTTGTCTTCAACAAGTATCCTGCTTGCTTCGTCTTGTTCATTTCTCGAGCAACTCATATAATAAAAACCAAAATGGTTGGCAATATCCAAAACATATTCAGAATGGCTTCCTGTTCCTAAACCACCAAATAGAGTCTCTCTCATTGGAATACGAAATTCAAATATACTGGCAAGAAGCATAGAAGAAAAAACAATCATTGATTCGGGTGTCATACGAGAAAGAGTTACTACGAGAGAAAAATTCGGAGCAATTCTTTCCATTTTCACTTTCATTTCATCCTCTGAAAGATCACGAAAACTATTCCAACGTTCACATCTCTTTCCCAATTCATTTAAAACATGAACGACATAGTAAGGAACACCACCTGTATAATCATACACTTGTTTGAAGAACCAATCATGTCCCTCAGGATGACTCGGAAACAATACTTTTTGAATAGGTACATTATGACAAGTAGCATTCTGTATAAAGTACTTGACAGTTGCTTCTGAAAAAGGATCCAGCCGAAGAAAATTGAACGTTATTCGGGAAGGCATTGCATCTTCTTCTCTACTAATTATACAGTTCGATCTCCCCGCAACAATACAAATGACAAAAGGTTGACTTACAACAATTGACAAAACTCTAAAAAAGGCACAGTACACGTTGTGCACTCGACTTGTTCCTTGTGTAACCATCAAATCCTTAAACAATGTGAATTTGTATTCTTCTAAAAGTCCAATTTCGTCAATAAACAAATATAAATAACGTTTCTTGGTTACTTGCAAGAGTTTCTGTAGCCATTCTTTTGGACTACCGATATAGGAAAGAACTTGAGAAAGTAAATCTGCACCGTTGGGAAACCGGGAAAGTGCCTCCTCGCTTATCCACTCCAAAAGTGTATCTTCAAAACATGTTCCTCTCGGCACATAGAGAAGATTCAACATAACATATAAAGTCTCGTTTAACAGCGCGTGTAGAGCACGTTCTCCTACATTCTCCCCCTTCTCAAAGCCAGGTAAGCAACAAAAATTTTTTAAATATTGCAACAAGTTCTCTTTGTTGATTGAAAGGAACCATTGGAAATGCTGTCCAAAAGCGCTTTTGCCACTCCCATACATTTGGGGTGCATAGCATATGTGAGGTCGAGGATTTCTCGAAGTACCATCTCGTCTCAAAGGGTATGATAATAGGAAACTTTCTATAACTTGCAAGACAGCTGATTCTCTATTGACAAGGGGAAATTCGATACTTTCAATACGAATAGTGTTCATTCTGTAAACTCGCAACAACCACAACAGATCACCGAATCACACAACAATAATCCAATTGAGGGAATCATTTGAGTGCCGCAAAAGTTCTTGAAGAAAGTTTAAGCTGTTCTATAAGAGTAGTGTATAGGCTACGTATGAGAGCTTATAGTATAGTCCTACTTGCAAGTGACTTTGTTGTTTTCCCTGTGACATAGTTATTTGTTTTCACAGTGGACAAATAACGGATTGACTCACTTCCAGAACATTGTGTAAATTCAACAAACAAAACATATTTGGGAAACTTTGTCGTCTTGAGTAGATAGTTTGTTTGCTTGTTTCTTTTAGTGTGATAATAACTTTGGGTATAAAGTTTGCTTCTAATTTTGTTGTTGGCAGTTTCAGTTCGGAGGACTTTCTTTGGTTGTAAAAGTCGAGTTTTTACCTCTCTTTGAATTCATTTAAAAAGTGCAACGTTTCATTTTGAACATTGGTTTCCACTCAACTTTTAGTATCTGCTTTGTAGTCTCTAGTATTCAAGCGAAAATCAACTGTGTTTATTTTGAGAATAATGTCGTGATAGAAGGTTCCAAACTTGCACTGAGTTTTAGTAACTGATCCAGTAAGACCTGTTATAAGTCGGCGTTATTTGATTGGGTGTTGTTTGAAAGTAGTTTTATTAAGAATTGTTATGCAGAGTCTTGTGAAATAGGGCTGAAAATCCGCTTTGAACATATTTTGCAGTGATCCAAGCAGATTCTCATCTATGTCTTGTATTTGTTGAATAGTTTGCAATGTCCATATGTCAACATTTGTCTATTGACAGACTCTTGTGAAAGTGAAAAAGACAAACTATAGTTGTATATACTTCAATTTGAACAGTCAATGACACTGTATGTCTTCATGAAGCCTATCGCTATATTACAAATTTAGTTGAGATCTAGATTCCAACTGCTAGCAAACCTAATTATTGCTCTGAGTAGTTTCAAGACAAGCTACTTTTTCGTATCTAACAAACTCTCTGGACATATTTAAAGACGTTTCACTAATCATCCTTTGAGAATCAATTGATGATCTTCAATCAAATTGTGTCATCAACCAACACGACCTTTCAATTTTGTCTCAATAGTAAAAAACACGTTTTGCAATCTATAGAGTTGTATAGTTTGTATAATTTGTGTTACAACTATGTTTTAGAATTCAAAAAAGAAATCTAGTGTTTCTTTGTCTCCTATGGAACATTGATATGGAGTTGATTAGAGAAAGAATGCATACATGAACTTGAGGTGACTTCTTGAGAAACATATTTTATGATTGAATAATTTCTTTCATTGACTTGAGAGATATTCTGAAATCAACAGTGCTTCCGGTTAAGGAAAATTTAGATACTTTGAGACTTTAATACTTGTTTTCCACTCTTCCAGTTTACACTATTCCATTGCTTGTCTTTTCTACACCAACCAGACTATATAGACCTCCACTAGAAGTTCAATTGTCTACAAATGAATCTTCACAGTACTAGACATCAAAGATTGCTATCCAATACAGACGAGAGAAAGAATCCAGTCAACTCAATGCTTTCTTTGAAGGGTCACACTTTGTCTACTTTTGACATCTATCCTTGAGGATACTTCACCTATCTAATCGAACATTGTCGAATATATGTGAACTTTGAACGACTGGATGAAGATACCTCAGCTACTCAAAGTGATATCGTGCAAAGTTATCTTTGAGTTCAAAATTTTTCTTCACTTTATGAAAGAGGCAGTGGAACACACCAATTTATCAGAGCTTGCAACTTTCGTTACTCGCTGCAAGAAAGAAGTCTCAATCGAAAGTCATTGATAGTATGATGTTCACAATTCTGAGCTATGAGTATTGAAATCTTTACGTCTCCTTCTTTGGGAACCCAAGTTTCAAAGGTTGAACAAGTGGATTTGGCTTTACGTTTTGAAATATTTTTGGATACTGTCAGAATTTTAGTTTTGTCGAGACACTGAAGTTTCTAACAAAATTGTTGTAGATTTGATGCGTTGTTTTCAGAGTAACTGTGAGATGAGAATGGAAATTCAAGTCGAATTGGTAACTTGAAACCTTGCTTCGTGTCTTGTTAAAGTACTTTGTATACTTTAAAAGTATCTCATTGAGTTTCTGTTGCTTTCTTCCCTTGTTGCATTCCACAAGGTTTTGCTAGAGCAAACAAGATTTTATCTTTGGAAGCAACGATTATGCAACTCTTGGAATCCTTTTAGGATGGTCGGTTGTTCACTGCTGAATTTTGTGAGATTATATACTATCGTTGACTTTGCTAAGGTCAACCGTCTGCTTCAAAGTACACCTTCCAGAAAATCTCAGTCAAAGTTGCTAGTACCAGTTACCGTCCATACGTCTAAGAATTCTTGATCTTTGTCTCACAAAATTAAAACGCAGGGTAGAATTTTATTCAGAAACATAAGAGTTGATTCACATTCCTCACTACATTCTTCTATGATAGCATTCTAGGGTATGGGACGAACTCCCTTATTGACAACTGTACTCAGTACTCTTTTGGAGTCCTTATTTAACCCAACCACATGTATAGATGGAATTGTTGAAAACGTTTGATTCACAAAACGTTAACCAAGTGTTTACAATTCAAACAATTTGGACGCTAACCATCTTAAAACTCAACGTTCTGCTTGGGCTTGTGAGGTGAAAGGAAAACTCCTTGTCAACAACAAGTCAAATCCAATTCTATCAAATCTCCAGTTTTTCTCGTTACTTTCACTTGGGTTGAGAAATCTGAACTGTTGGGTACAAACGTGAATATGATTAAACTCACTAAAAGGGCTGACTTTTTACTGACAGTCTGTAAACGAATTCCAACGATACGATTCCCTCACACAAAAAGAGTAGGCGCCAACAGTCTTTTAAACTCTCTAGTGCAAGGTTCTCTTGGAAATTTCTCTACAAGTCTCAAGAAATGATATAGTTTGTACCTTCTAGAGGTAGCCTTTCATACCACCTTCTTTCTAAGCTCTTCCAAAAATTCTTTCATTAGAATTTGGTGGTTGAGAACATTTGCTAAATAGTTGTGTTATTCAACCCGTTTCAAAGTGGATAAAGTCTGTTTATGAAGACTTTTTTGAGTTTCGACGAGGAGTACCTTGAGAATTGACTAGAGAGTTTTTCTTTTTTTGAGTGCTGTAGAAACCCGGGATTGTTTTGGTCGTAACTTTGTAGCCTCTAGTTTTGAACCTTGTGGTTGATTACTCAAATTAGTGTTCAAAAGATATTTATCTACAGAAACATTGTCAAGGAAGAGGTTGATTACGGTCGTACAAGGGAGATTTCTTTTGGAAATAACTACCATAGCTTTGCACATTCTTGGTTCTTTAGATAAAAACAGTGTAAAAGAGAATACTTTTGTAGTAGTCGTAATCTTATCGGTACCTTTTGACCTGAACGAGTTCTATATACATAGTGACGGAAAAGTTTATTTTCTTAAGATCAGCAAAACCATAAATTGAACCAAATTGATCATTTGGTAAATAAGAAAACAAGATTGTCCAAGAATATATCAAACTTAGAGAACATATCCATGTTTAAAGCTGCTTTGGCAGATAGTTTGAATCCGAATTTGAAAACACAATTCATTGAGTTTGGTCAATTACACATGCTCTATCTTTTCATTTCAGCTGTTTTATCGATATTCATGATATGTATAGATTGTTTGCAAAGAAATGAACATGGTAAAAGAAAGATGACTCGTTCAAGTAGATACTACTCAAAAATTACTTACTTGAATTATTCCGTTGATTGATAAATTTTGTTCGAAAGATCAAGAATTCTAAAGAAAGTTCTTGGTTATTAGGACTTTGTATACTCAAAAGGCAATCAATCAACCGTTTCTTTTCATTCTACTTCACGTGTCAGTAAAACTCTTCTCCTCTTAAAACTCTTTCTGGTAAAAATTTGAAGCTTTGGCAGTATGTAAGAGAGTATGGAACAGAAAGAGAATAGATTCATTTTTATTTCTCGAATAGTGAAAAGTTGCAAAAGTAACAACAAAAAAAGGCCAAGAGATTGCACAATAGAGATAATCATACTATACAAGGAGAATCTACTTAATTCAATTATTTTTAAAATGTCAAAATTGAACAAGACAGTTATTTCATAAGAGTACATGACGCTATGCCATTATGGACAGTTTTCATATATAGCTTTTATACAAAATAGAAAGAGTCAACAACTGATTCTTTATTTTCGCAATAGAATTATACAAAAATAGAATATGCGACACTTGGTCTATGTATTCAAGCAAATTAAGAAAATTGACTGGATTCTTTATCAAAATATTTGTAGGTAACATACAAATTATATACATGTGTCAATTCCAGTATGTACTTAAACGTTTTGTTGATAATAGAAATACTCGACCATAATGTATAAACTCTGATCTGCACAAGTCTAAAAAGTCTTTGATACTGGTAACACAAAATTCACAGTCCTCCAAGTTGCAAACAGTTCAGAAAGACATTGATCAGCACAAGTGTTCACTCTACTTGTCGAAATTTCTCTATGACAACTTAGCGACTGCACACCCAATCGTTCCAAGTTGTGGGAAACACGCCCTTCTTCTTGAAAGTGGTGGATTATACTTTCTTGAAATGATTACTATCGACTAGAGCTGAATGTTCTCCAAATCAACTTGAAGCCAGTAAATCTCCAAGGTAAACAACAAAGGTGAGTTTATCCCACTATACAATGGCGGGCTTGGTATATCGACGTTCATTCTAGCACAACGGTTCTCTTCAAATAAAGCAACGTTAGAGTATCAGTAGTATTCTAGGTAAACCTTTGAGTGGAAGGTTCCTTTGAAAAGTGCTCACTAGGTACGTATGACACTATATATGACACTTTTGACGGTACTCGAAGAGCTCTTCAACATCACTTTTCCCAATCTTCCTTTTGTGATTGTTTTTGCTCAACTTTGGCTGTGGTTGCTTTGTTACCACCCGGTTTGAAGTGTATAAAGTTGTTCATTTTTAATGAAACTTTAAATAGTTGAATTTGGAGAAGAACTTTTTAGTACGAAAAAAATTTGAAGTTTTATGACTTTGCACTTTTTGAAATACCAACCAACGCCCTGTTTGGTTTGTTCGTTTCCTGTCAACGACTTGACTTGAACCTCAAAGTCGCTTCCAAGTTCCTGTCGGATGCAACGTAGGTACTGTTGGAGAAATGTTGATCTTTAGTTTCTGGTCTGTTTGAAGACGTTGACCTTGCGGAGTAGTGGGGAACCAATGGGCACAAAGGCTCCAAATAGTCTTTGACCTTGAATCCTTGTCCCACTCTAGTCTTCCAATGTAACTTGGTTTTTCCAACTGAATTGTACTACTAACTGCTGTCCTGTGAACAACAGAGGAGGACTCTCTCTTGTGGAATAATTACCAAGATCGTTTGTAACAATCGGAGTATATTCTGAGTTGATTCTCTTTGGTTCTTCACAAAAACGATTCTTGTCATTGTCAGTTTTTGTCTATTGAGAATCTATTGTCCAAATGGAGAGGGGAGATTGGCTCGTGGCAACTCAACTGCGCAGTTCAACTGTGAGTTCTTGTTTCGAAAACGGACGTGAACAGAGTTTGCACACCCATTTTGAAGCATCTTCACGTCGTTGTTTGCTAATCTTACTTGACGAGGTCACTTGAAGGATGCAATTTCGAAACAAAACTTGGAAGAAAAAGAGTGTCTGATGGAAAAATTTTCACAAAAGAGAGGCTTCGCAACTCGTCGGCATAGTGTATGTTTGGAATAGCTACCTTAGTCTTTGTGCTCAAGTCTATAAATACTTAGCAGTTGACAGTTTGTGAGACACAGTTTTGGAAAGGATATTGTTTGAATAGTATTACTGTTGGCACTTAAATAGCCCTGTCTTTCTATTGGGAAATCACAACCAGCTATGCAACGTACAATTCTATAAAAGGGCTGACAAGCACAAAGTATACAAACTGACAACTGTCCACGAATTTATAAATACATTGCTCATTTTAGACAGCGATTCTTTCAGCATATTAAATTACTCTACTGAGCAACATTCCTATATATTTAGAAGATATTCCAGGATCTTCCTACGTTACAAAGCAAAATTGAACAAGACATGAACATTTTATTCTTGATGCCCTGTTTACTTGAACGATCGATCTTCATACTGGTGGGTACGGTTGTCCAAATTTTATTTTCGTAGAAATCTAGCGTCCGTGAATTAATACACGCTGAATTTCGTGACTAGTTAATTATACAAGAACTCTATACAACATTTGGATTGTCATAATGATAAAAATGTCTGAAAGGCAAGGAATTTTTTCTATTCAATTGATAATAAAAAATGTACACGATAGCTCATGGTCCCAATGACTTTTTATGTGGACAACGCCATCAACTTGAAGATATTTCAGTTTTTACAGATGATGGAAGAATCACGTAATTTCTTCTATAGACAAATTACCTTATCATTTGCATACAATCGAGAAAGACTTTTAGCCAAGAAAGAAAGACAAACACCAACTGCAGTACACAGTACAAAAAAGACCATTATAGAAGGAAAATACATTTGACAATATCTAAAAAATCGAATCTTGGCAATTTGGATATGCTTTAATTCAATTCAGGAGAGGTGAGACTCAACGTTTAGCCACTTTGAGTCACAAAGGTGTAAACAGAGAGACTTCAAAGAATCAACGCAAATTCTTAAAAAAAGGCAAAAACTAGAATTGACCATTCAAGTTTTACCAATCAGCCAATCAGAATTATTCATAATTGGACAGAGCTGGGACCAATACAGTAGAGCTATCACCCAACGCCCAAAAAAGAAAGTTCGCGTATCGCTTCATAACAAAAACTTTATTATGAAGAACAGCTATACAAAAATGCTTCTAAGGCCAGAGTTTAAAAGAAAAGTTTCAAACAACCCAATATCGATCAAAACAATAAGTAGAGATGCAAGACAATTGACATGAGAAGCTAAATTTATCACAGAAACTTATTGAAGACAACATGTACTTGTGAGAGTTTCACATAGAATATTCAATTGAAAAGAGAAAAAACCCAAAAATTTCTGGCAACAACGATATCAGTTCAAAACGAGCTACACAGCCAAAACAAGGACAAACACAATCAAATTGCTAAATTACAGAAAGTCTAAGAGAAGAAAAAGTTTACGAATTTTATATAACCCAGTGGCGAATTAAAACAATTAGGAAAACATATAAAAGCGGAAAATACAAAAAATTCAGAATAAAATACATTAAAACTATAAAGTTGTCTGTAATGCACAATGCTGAAATCATTTCCAATTACATTGTGATGTGAAAGAGGAAAAAGATTAACATAAAAACACCTAAAGTAGTACCTGGAAAAAACTACACATTCAAAAACCATACACTCAAGAAGAAGAAATGCAATTTTACAAAGAAACCTCTATTCTTTACAAGAGACTAAATTAGAAAGTGCTATCTGTGAAAACAATATTAGCAAATAATATATAGAACCTTAGAAGATTGTGCTGCAAATGAAAAACTTGTTGCATTGTAGATTTTACTATTCTGAATTAGAATCCAAGCTGGGTCGTTGGGAAATCCAGTAAGAAGTTATTTTAGTTCACATGAGGGTTCATTGATTCATTTCCCCTCACTTTCCTCTATTGCCTTTTTGGGCTGCGTTATGTTCTACGTAGCCAATTCTCGACGAAATTCAAAAATTTTTTGGAAATTCTTTTAAAGCAGATATTTGTGGAAAAAAGTTGTAGAAAATGATTTGTATATACTAATTTGTGTTTTCTTGTTTCATATGAACTTTTTCACGATTGGCCAAAAGTAAGCTCCAACTGTCTAAAAAATGGCTAGAGTGCCATTTATTGGTAAATATAAAAATAAGTAGTGGTCGAAATCAACAGAAATGAGGGAGTAAAAGAATCGAACTTACCAAGCTCTTCTTTCATACTCCATTGTCCTCTGGAAAAGTTGAGGAAAGACCAACGATTGATTCAAAATCTCCATGGTACATTTTTGCATACATGACATAGTTTGAAATTCTTGAGCCTGTTTGCAAGTACACTAGAATATTTACAAGTAGAGCTTCTCCTGCAACTTCTCAAGTGTCACAGTATTTCAAGTTGTGTCACTAACACAGACATCTAGTCTCAATCTTGCTCTTGCTTCCTATTAAAGCATAGAAATGAATTTGTGCCTCTGTACAACACATTCTTTTGATTTCGATTGACCAAGTATCGATTTGGATGCTAGATAAGTATGAAAAGCAAAACGCATTGAAAGTTCTTATGGAAATCATGGAAGAAATTGAATTTCGATTGGAGGTGTTCCAAAAAAAAAGAGTTCCAAATAGGAAATTCTAGAGAAGAGAGCTAGGAAGAAACCAAAATATTATGCAATGCATACTAAAAGACTAAAAAAGTATTCAAAGATAAGAAAACAAAGAAGAACAAATTGATTGTAGAGAAAAAGAGTGAAAGTACAATACGACCAATAAGGAAAAATGCTAAGCAGTGATATAATTTTCTAATAGTTATTGCGCAAAGTATTGACCAGGTAGACATAAAGCAACAAGAAAGAGGAAGAACAGCAGACATGATGGAATATTAATGTTGTCATTGTTAACTGCTTCTTTCAATTGAAAGCGTTCTTTATGGCATATGTATGGTATGGCTTACTTTTGGTTCAATATATATACCATCAGCAAAGTAGCATTATAGTATACAAAGATACTCACAGAATGAAATAAGTAGTATACAATGATCATAAGAAAATAAAACCCTGTTTTGCCAAATTGCTAAGTGATAGAAAGGACAACATAAGGAAAAAAATAGGGCGAAACAAGGTTGTACTCTTCAAAGCACTGTCAGCGAATCGAGAAAGACTCTGATACAGTAGATGGTAAATAATACTCTTGCAAAAAACGGAAAGCGGAGCCAATTTAGTTTTGCAAGATTTCAAGTAAATAATGAATTATGTTAGCTCCAAACCAATGAGAACGTTTCCCCAAAACAAGTACTAGAGAAAATTTATGATCAGTCAAAAGCAGTACAAGTGCACGAGTATGTTAGGGGATGAAGATTTCATAGGCGAAGATGAATTGACACGAATAGATCAACAAGCAAAACAAAACTTAAACACTACCCAATAAGAAAGCAACAAGGTAAGTCAAAATATTTGAATTATTAAATAATTCTTTGCTTTATAACATTGGTTTCACGAGAACATAATTCATTGAAGGAAAGCACATGACGTATGTCATAGGACACTAGACAATTCTTTTTTTCTTAGACCGTTGTAACGTTTCTTTCTTTCGTACACTTATAGACTTATAAATGAACGATACAGATAGCGATTTTGAAAATAACCCATAGAGAAGAGAAAGACAGCAAGAGAAATAGAATCTCTAGAAAGTTGAAGAATTCTCAAATACTACTTGTCTTTATTGAATAAGCATATCTCTAATTGTTTTCTTCAACGAACATTGATCGATAATGCAAAAGATAGTAAGAAGAAGTGTCCAAAATGCATGTTCAACGAAAAACCTACCTTATTCTCAGTCGGAAACAATTCAGTGCTTTTGTCAAATTGAAATACTTAAAAGAAATTTTATATATTTAAGAAGGAAAGAAACAAAAGCAACAGGATGATTCCAAAGAACAAGAATAAAAATACAACAAACTCATGGAGGAAAGGTACTCTTGAGAGATATGTTTCCCTACAAGCTGTTATTCAAAGCATAGTCAAACTGACATCTAGCATATAATGTCCAAGATGCTACAGAAAAAGTTGAACTTTTGTGGCTAGATTGCAACTACTTAATTCATTTGAGGCCTTTTTATGAGAAGAGTGTGGCTTGCTTTGTCTTCATTATATATATATCAACAGTACAATTCGTGTATAATATTATGCCGATCAACATAAAATAGAACACAATGGATCCAGTTACCATAAGAAAGCAAAATTTTTTTTTTCGAAAAAAGTGTCTGATAAAAGATGCCATATAGTAGCAACCAACAGTTGCAAGATTCTACTTTTCGAAAAACTGTCGCCTTTCAATATCAAAGACGACTATATTGAAACAAGCCATGCAATACGTTAGGTGTAAAAATTACCAGATTTAGATTTCGTAATATATCGAATTCATAACCAAATTGCTCAGTTCCCCCCAAAAATTAAAAACTTCAATAAAAGTGAAACAAATGAAACAATTGGATATCGCTTACATGCAATACAAATACAACTGTGGGGGTGATTCCCAAAAGATTTTAAAGTAAGAATTACTTTGTCACTCGAGGTAAATTAGCAAATTCACAAAAATCTTCGAGAATGTTGACACAATTTCAATAGTATTTAACCAATTCTAAACCACTTAACTTTATATTCTACTAGATTCTTTTACGACGATCTAGTGAATTGCGAAAAACACATGCCTTTTAGAAAAAGGAATGAAAAGTCGTGTCTTTTCAAATAAAAAATTTAACTGTTTTTTGTAAAATTATCTACGTTTCATTAGAAGAGCTAGAAAAATGTCGTCTCGAATAGAGTCTATAGAAAAAGAAAGAATTTAATAAGGTCGGCCCATGAAAAAATTGAAGAATTTCAATGCATAACTTGTCTTTTATGGCATCAGTATTCCTAGCTGTTCTCAGGGGTAGACAGTGGTGATAATGCGATATTTAGTAAAAAGAAAAGTAGAACAAATTTGCATATAAAAAAGATCATTGTATTCTCACCTCGAACAGTTTAGTACATAGGTGAAATAAAACCTAGAAAAGCTTTATTACACATTCAAGGATTATAAGACAGAAAACACAAAAGGAACAAAGATAGTAGTACTAGAAGAGAAAGGATAAAGAAAGTCAACTTTCTGAAATGTGAACAAAGAGCCTAAACTATGATTGAATCTTCTAATTCAGTCATTCTTATAAAATAACAATAGAACAAAAATCTATGGCATAAGAGTACGCACATGAAAAACCAACAAATTGATTCGGAGTTTGACAATGTTGAGAATAGATAAAAGGCGGCCCGAAAAGTTTACCAAAATACAAAGTTTTGATTTTGAAAATCCAAGAATACCATAAGCATTGTTCATATTTTGCTAAATATGTATAGCGACACAAAATTTCAAGTTAAGTGTACTCACAGATTGAAACAAGCAGAACCTTTAGGCCGTTAGAAAGTAAAAACTACCTACCAATTGTTTACATTTTCAATAACGCTGCAAGTAGAATACAATAAAGTGACCAAAAAACACTACTTAAATTTTGCTATCTAAGACAGATTTTTCAAGACGATTTTCATAGGGCAAGGTTCAACCATAGAGGTCTTGGTGAAACGATCGAAACAGAAGTTTCGACACTAACCAAATTGAACTATTATTATTATGTATGCACTGAAGATAGCAACGATCTTAATAAGAAACATCAATAAAGAAATATCAACATCGTTATTAAGTAATACCCATACACACTAATATGAAAAGAGAAATTTGTGAGAAACATTACTGTGTCATTAATGCATAAAAAAGTTCAAGAATTTATAAAATTTATGACAATATTAAAAGAAAAAAGAAAACGATTTCAGCATTTCCGTTTCAGTTCTATTATATTGGCATTATGGAAAGGTATTGAAGAGAAGTTTATGCAATGCATTAAAGGGGAATAGGCAATCTTTGCATTATAAGGGCTACACTTGTTTCTAAAGTTTATCGAAGGGACAATACAAATACCAATTTTATAGGAAGCCATAGAATAATAAGCATTTAAAGAAATAGAAACTTGAGAATACATTGAAGAATTTCCATGTACCACATGTTTCTTACATCATCAGTACCTTGAACCTGTACTCGTCCTGCAGATATTTGTCGACCGTGTGAAACGAAGTAAAAAAGTTACAGCAAACTGATCAGAGAGAAAAAATAGAATACTTTTGATGAAAGTGAATTTAGTAAATAAACGACATTGAAATACAGAGGAAAAAATATTTTTTTTCTCATTGGAGGAAAAGTAGTACAAAGGATGGACAATCCTTGAAAACAACAATGAAAGCAGTAAAAAACAAAGAAATGAAAATGTTAGTAGTGTCAGATTGCTCTACTGTTGCAACGACTTGTTCACGTAAATGCTCGCGTCTTAGATTTATGACACCAGAAGGGTACCATTCAAACGAATCACTTAAATTCTCGAAAAAAATACAAAAAACAGCAAAAATTTGTGAACTCCAAAAAAAAATCTGAACTAAACGAGGAATGTACCAACTAAGTCTAGTTTCCAATCCAAAAAAAGCTTAAACAAAGTGTAGCTTACAGGAAACCAACCTTGGTCAGTAGCACAACGAGAATAAAAAATGAAACACTACATAACTTTCTTTGTCAAAAAACATAAATAAGAAAACAGACATAAGCAATTTACTCCGCCCACTCCTACTTTGAGACTACTAGAGTGCAACGAATTGAAAAACTAGGTATGTCCTGACTAAAAGCAATAAGCATTTTTTCTTTATTTCTGTTTTATTAGGCTTGATTAGAGTATAGTTTCTAGTTAAATATGCATATTTACATAAAAGTCCAAATACTATAGGAAGGTATTAACAGGGTCAATGAAGGTAAATTCATCCACTACCAGAAACCAAAAGGACTTTTTACTATATAGATTCGGCAAAAATACCAGATAAAGCGAAGTATCATAATGTGAAAAAAATGAATATTTATTTACTGTACCACTCGTTCAATTAAAAACGAAGGTAATAATGCTAATAACAAGAAAAAGGAACCATTGAAGGAAAATGCTCACAGTTTCTGAAAAGCTCACAATTTCGAATTACTGCGAAGCAACAGAGAAATTCCTTAACTAGAAAGGGCTTTGAATTAAAAATAGCATCCTAAAATTTTACCTAAATACCCGTAGTAACCAAGAGATACAAACATACGCAGCAATAGTACACAAGGCAAGTCATTTGATCGCTGGCAAAAAAGTAGCACAGTTTGAGAATTCATTATTTTTACGAAACTAAAAGCGAAAGTAAAGGTCTTGATAGAACCAATTCGCTTTCTTTCCCAATGCATTGAGATGACCAAGACCTGGATTAATGTTCAAATACGAATGGTCTAGTACAGAGCAATGAGAATTTTTCTAATCAGGCTTACTAAGTTATATAACTTTTTCTTATCAAAAAAAAGATAACCTTGAAAGATATTAATAGGATGACTAAAAGAACATCCAACCAATATATAAAATCAAAAAGGTTCTACATTGGATGAATACAGCTTCAATAAAAAGAAAGAAAAAAGGTCGGTAATAAAAGATTTAATAATTTGCTGTAAATTTTGTAAAAAATTGATGAGGCTAATAAGGCTAAAATCAACCAAGAAAAATTTTCATTGAAGCAAACCGCTTAAAATTTTTAATCAACGCAACACAACAGAGAAATGCCTGAACAAAAGAAAAACGATCACCAATTAAAGAGAAAATGGAAAAATTTTCTTCTGGGATTCAAGTGTTCACGCAGTAAAGCTCCAACGCATAAACAAAATGAAGACGACAACAAATGTCATATGGCCATTAAAAAAAATCTTAGAAAATTTTGATACCCAATTCTTTTTACTAGAAGTAAATATAAAACGATTGATAGAATTAAAGGACTTTCTTCTCTGATCCATTCAATAAAAAAAGTGAATCGTAAAATATGTGTAGCCTGGCAAAGAAGTGTATGCATTTTTTCTTTCTTATTCGAGTTTTACTGAGGTTTTACAATGCGGTCTAGTTATGGTTTATTATTAGGTCTTAGTAGGGAATACCTAAACGCAAAAAGGCCTCAAAAAAATAGCATCTCAAAATTTTCCCTAAATTTTCAGATTTTCCCGTAATCAACAACAAATACAAAAATACGCAAAAATAGGTCAAGGCAAGTCATTTGATCGCTGGCAAAACAAGAAACACAGTTCTGAGAATTAATTACTTTCACCAGACCAAAAGCAAAAGTAAAGGTCTTGGTAGAACCAATTTACTTTCATTCACTAATGCATAGTGATGACAGAAAACCTAATAAATCTTCAAATGCGGATGTTTTGGTACAGGGCAATGGGAACTTTCTTATCAGGGTTTATTAAGTTTTATTAAGGTTTATTACGGTTTCTATCCAAACTCGCATACTATAGAAAAATATTACCTGGATGAATTAAGGAGCATTCATCCATAATAAGAAAGCTCGAGGATCCTTTACACAATATACAGAGCTTTAACTAAGAACGAAGAAAAACGATGTGCAATAAAAGCTTTAATAACTAGCTTTAAAACTTGGTCACTAAAAGGCGACAATGTCAAAGTAACAGTTACAACAAAAAACACTGCATTTAAGTGAATCGTTTAAAATTTTTAATCAACACAAAACAACAGAAAAATGCCTAAACGCAAAAAAACAACCACTGATTAAAAGTAAAATGTAAACATTTTCTTTACATTTCCAGTACTCTCGCAAGAAGACTCAAATAAAAACATAACCAAAAAGATCCAAAAAAGAAGTCACAATGCCATCTTTAAAATGCTCATTAAAAATTTGCGACAAAACTGAAGACATTAGAAGCAAGGAGAAAAAGCTTGCTAAAAGTTAAGCGGGTCCTCGAATGCATATATGAAAAAGAAGCTAAACGAATTGCAAAATGTGTGTAGCCTGGCCGAAGGGAGTATTCATTTTTCCTTCTTATTCAGATTTCACTGAGGGTTTACGGTCTACTTATGGTTTACTATTAGGGTTTATTAGGGGATATTAAGGAATATTCGGGTCTATTAGGGTTTAGGGTTTATTAGGGTTTATTTAGGGTTTATTAGGGTTTATTTAGGGTTTATTAGGGTTTATTAGGGTTTATTAGGGTTTATTAGGGTTTATTAGGGTTTATTAGGGTTTATTAGGGTTTATTAGGGTTTATTAGGGTTTATTAGGGTTTATTAGGGTTTATTAGGGTTTATTAGGGTTTATTTAGGGTTTATTTAGGGTTTATTAGGGTTTATTTAGGGTTTATTAGGGTTTATTAGGGTTTATTTAGGGTTTATTTAGGGTTTATTAGGGTTTATTAGGGTTTATTAGGGTTTTTTTAGGGTTTATTAGGGTTTATTAGGGTTTATTAGGGTTTATTAGGGTTTATTTAGGGTTTATTTAGGGTTTATTTAGGGTTTATTAGGGTTTATTAGGGTTTATTAGGGTT
>BQMJ01000055.1:0-183594 GCA_025991245.1 Galdieria partita
AAACCCTAATAAACCCTAATAAACCCTAATAAACCCTAATAAACCCTAATAAACCCTAATAAACCCTAATAAACCCTAAATAAACCCTAATAAACCCTAATAAACCCTAAATAAACCCTAAATAAACCCTAATAAACCCTAATAAACCCTAAATAAACCCTAATAAACCCTAATAAACCCTAATAAACCCTAAATAAACCCTAATAAACCCTAAATAAACCCTAATAAACCCTAAATAAACCCTAATAAACCCTAATAAACCCTAAATAAACCCTAAATAAACCCTAATAAACCCTAATAAACCCTAATAAACCCTAATAAACCCTAATAAACCTAAATAAACCCTAATAAACCCTAATAAACCCTAATAAACCCTAATAAACCCTAATAAACCCTAAATAAACCCTAATAAACCCTAATAAACCCTAATAAACCCTAAATAAACCCTAATAAACCCTAATAAACCCTAATAAACCCTAATAAACCCTAATAAACCCTAATAAACCCTGAATAAGAAAGAAAAATGCCAACTTCCTCCTGTCGGCCTACACATATTTTACAATTTACTGCATTTTTTTCTCTTAGTTGCATTTCATACAAAAGTCCCTTAATTGTATCTAGTCTCTTACTTTTGTTTGTTTTCTAGTATAATGAGTCACAAATCTTCTTGAGTGTTTCTTGGCGTCCTGGAGTCCTTTTTTGTCTGATATTTTTCTCTTTTATTTGTATTTGAGGTATATTGCATAAATTCTTCGAAGCGAATAGAGAAAGTCTATATTTTGCTTTTAACTGGTGATTGTCCTTTTTTTGTTGAGGCATTTTTATGTACCCAATAATAAACCCTCAGTAAACCCTGAATAAGAAAGAAAAATGCCAACTTCCTCCTGCCGGCCTACACATATTTTACAATTTACTGCATTTTTTTCTCTTAGTTGCATTTCAAACGAATTAATTCTATTTAGCCTCTTATTTTTTTTTGTTGTCTAGTATAATGAGTCACCAATTTTACTGTTTTTTTTTTGGCGTCCTGGCGGCTTTTCTTGCGTGATTTCTTCTCTTATATTTGTATTGGAGGTATATTGCATAAATACTTGGAAGAGAATAGAGAAAGTTTTTATTTTGCTTTTGACTGGTGAGTGCCTTTTTTTTGTTAAGGCATTTTTATGTACCCAATAATAATCCCTCAGTAAAACTGGAATAAGAAAGAAAAATGCCTACTCCTTTCTGCAAGCCTTCACATATTTTACAATTTACTGCAATTTTTCTCTTAATTGCATTTTATACTAAAGTTTCTTAATTGTATCAAGTCTCTTCGTTTGCCTTCAGTCTAGTATAATTAGTCGCAGATTTTACTGAGTGTTTGGTGGCGTTCTGGAGACTGTTCTTGTGGGTTATTTTTCCATTATTTTTTTATTTGAGATATATTGCATGAATACTTGGAAACGATAGGAAAAAGTTTTGATTTTGCTTTTAACTTATGATTGTCCTTCATTTGTTTAGGCATTTTCATGTCGTGTTGTGTTGGTTTAAAATTTCAAGTGGTTTGTTTGATTGAAATTGTTTTTGGGATGATTGTTGCCTTGAAAACGTCGTTTTTCATTGATTTGGTTGTGGAGCCATTTATTAAAGCTTTCTTTTATTGTTTTTTACTTATTCTTGTGAAGCCGTATTCATTGGGTGAAGGTCCTTTTGCTTTGTTCTGTTGGATGAATGTTCCTTTTTCTATCCTGTTAGTTTCTTTCGATAGTATGTGACTTTTGTTAGAAGCAGTAATAAATTTAAAAAAAATTAATGAATCCTAAAAAAATTCCTATTGTCCTGTTCCAGGTCATTTGCATTCGAGATTTATCAGGTCTTCGGAAATCTTAATGCATTGGAAAAAAAAACGAATTGGTTCTATCAAGACATTTACTTTTAGTTTTAGTTTCGTAAAGGTACTTAATTCTCAAACTGTGCTACTTGTTTTGCCAATGAGCATATGACTTGCCTTGAGTGCTATTTCTGCGTATGTTTGTATTTGTTGTTTACTACGGGTGTTTAGGTAAAATTTTAGGATGCTATTTTTAATTTAAAGCCCTTTGTAGTTAAGGAGTTTCTCTGTTGCTTTGTAGTAATTCGAAATTTTGAGCTGTTTAGAAATTGTGAGCATTTCTCTTGAATGGTTGCTTTTCTGTTATTGTTAGCATCATTAATTTCGTTCTTGATTAAAAGAGTTGCACAGTAAGTTAATAGCTTTTTCTCATATTATGATACTTTGCGTTGTGTGGTATTTGTGCCGAATCTATTTGATGAAAAATCCTTTTCGTTTCTGATATTGGATAAATTTACCTAGAATCATCCAGTTAATATATTCCAATAGTATTTGAACTTCTAGGTAAGTATGCATATTTAACTTGAAAGTATACCTAATGAAGGCTAATAAAACCAAAATGAGGAAAAAATACTTGTTGCTTTCGTCCTGGACGTACCTAGTTTTTCAATTCACTGAGCTCTAGTATTCTCATGTTCGGTTTCTTATTTATGTTTTTTTGCCAAAGAATAGTTACGTATTGTTTTATTTTTTATGCTTGCTGTGCTACTGACCAAGTTTTTTTTCCTGTCAGCTACATTTTGTTTAAACTTTTTTTGGATTGAAAACTGGAGTTAGTTTTTTACATTCCTTCTTTAGTTCAAATTTTATTAAGAATGCACAATTTTTTCTGCTACTTTTGTATCGTTTTGAGATTCTAGGTGGTTCGTTTAAATGATACCCTTCTGATGATGTTAATCTAAGATGCAAGCAATCTACGCGAACAAGTCGTCGCAAAATTAGAACAATCTGACACTATGTGTAACATTTTCTTTTCTTTGTTTTGTGCTGTCTTCATTGCTGTATCCAAGAATGACCCCTTCTTTTTACTACTTTTCCTCCAATGAGAAAAAAAATTTTTTCTTCTGTATTTCTATGTGATATAGTTACTAAATTCCCTTTCATAAAAGGTACTGTATTTTTTTTCTCTGTGAGCAGATTGCTGTAACTTTTTTACTTCGTTTCACAAGGTTGAGAAATATCTGCCTGACGAGGACAGATTCATGGTACAGATGATGTAAAGAACAAGTGGTACATAAAAATTCCTCAATATATTCTCAAGTTTTTATTTCTTTAGTGGTTTCTTCTATGACTTTTTTCTAAAATTGGTTTTGGTAGTGTTCCTTTAGTAAACCGTATAAAGAAAGTACTAAACTGGTAATGCAAAAATTGCCTATTCCCCTTTGATATATTGCAAAAACTTCTCTTCAGTACCGTTTCATAGAGCGAATGCAATAGAACTGAAAACGAAATGCTGAAATCTTTTGCTTTTAAATGTTGTTACAAGTTTTGGAATTTTTTAAAATTTTTATGCCTTGGTGACATAGAAGCTTTTTCGTTGAATTTATCTTTTCATATAGGTACTACATGGTAGCGATGATGTTCTTTGTTTATTGATTTTTCTTATTAAGATCGCTGCTGTCTTCAGTGCATACATGATAATAAGCTTTGAATATGGATAATTTCGAAACTTTTGTTTCAATGGTTTCGCCAAGATCTTCATGGTTGAACCTTACCTTGTTAGAATCGTTTTTAGAAATTTGTCTTATATAGCAAAATTCTAAGTATTGTTATTTGGTCATTTTATTGTATTCTACGGTGCGATGCTATTGAAAATTTAACCATTTGGTAAGTCGTTTCTGCTTTTTGATGGTCTTGAGACACTGCTTGCTTCATTCTTTGAGTAGCCTTACTTGAAATATAGTGTCGGTATACATATTTAGCAAAAAATAAACAGTGCTTATGCTATTCTTAGATTCTCGAAAGCAACATCTTGTGTTTTGGTAAATTTTTTGAACCGCCTTGTATCTATTCTCTACATTGTCAAATTCTGAATCTCTTTCTCAGCTTTTCAGTGTGCACTCTTATGTCACAGATTTTTGTTCAATTGTTACTTTTTAAGAATGAATGAGCTAGAAGATTCAATGGTCGTTTAGGCTCTTTGTTCACATTTTAGAAAGCTCACTTGTTTGATCATTTCTCTTCTGTTTTTCTTGTGTGTTTTATGTCTTATATCCCTTGAATGTGTAATGAAGTTTTCCTAGGTTCTATTTCACATATGCAAAAACTGTTCGTGGTGAGAATGTATTGATTTGTTCTACTTTTCTTTTTACTAAATTTCGCATTGCCACCTATTGGTTACTCCTGAGAACAACTAGAAGTACTGATGCCATAAAGGACCAATAATGTATTGAAATTGTACAATTTTTTCACTTGGGTCGACCTCCCTAAATTCTTTCTTTTTTCATAGAATCTATTCGAGACGATATTTTTATCGCTCTTCTAATGAACCTTAGATGATTTCAGAAAAACAATTTTTTTTTATTTGAAACCACACGACTTTTCATTCTTTTTTCTAAAAGGCATGTGTTTTTCTCAATTCACTAGGTCTTCGTAAAAAAATGCAATAGAGTATAAAAGTAAGCGGTTTAGATTCGGTCACATACTTGTGAAATTGTGTCAAGATTCTTCAAGATTTTTGTGATTTTGCCAATTTATCTCGAGTGACAAAGTAATTCTTCCCTTGAAATCTTTTGGGAATCATCCCCACAGTTGTATTTGTATTGCATGTAAGCGATATCCAATTGTTCCATTTGTTTCACTTTTATTGAAGTTTTTAATTTTGGGGGGGGGAGCTGAGCAATTTGGCTATGAATTCGGTATATAGCGAAATCTAAATTTTGTAAGTTTTACAGCTAACGTATTGCATGGCTTGTTTCACTATAGTCGTTTTCGATATTGAAAAGCGGCAGTTTTTCGAAAAGTAGAATCTTGCAACTGTTGGTTTTTACTATCTAGTATCTTTTATCAGACACCTTTTTTGTAAAAAGAATTTTTTTGCTTTCTTATGGTAACTGGATCCATTGTGTTCTATTTTATGTTGATCGGCATAATATTATACACGAACTGTACTGTTGATATATATAATGAAGACAAAGCAAGCCACACTCTTCTCATAAAAAGGCCTCAAATGAATTAAACAGTTAGGAATCTAGCCACAAAAGTTCAATGTCGGTCTGTAGCAATTTGGATATTATATGCTTTATGTCAGTTTGACTATGCTTTGAATGACAGCTTGTATTGAAACATATCTCTCAAGAAGCACTTTTCCTCCATGAATTTGTTGCATTTTCTTTCTTGTTCTTTGAAATCATCGTGTCGTTTTAGTTTCTCTCCTTAATATAAAATTTCTTTTGAGTATTTCAATTTCACGAAAGTACTGAATTGTTTCCGACTGAGAATATGGTAGGTTTTTCTTTGAACATGCATTTTGAACACTTCTTCTTACTATCTTTTGCATTGTCGACTGATGTCCACCCCTTGAGAACAATTAGTGGTACTAATCTAATGAAGAGCAGGTAGTACAAATGAATTCTTCTACTGTTTCGATAGTGTCTTTTTCTCTAAAAGTCTTTCTTTTCTCTATAGATTAATTTTTAACTGGCCATTTTTATCGTTCTTTTTTTAAACTTTAAGTATATCCAAGAAAATCAGTTACCGAGTCTTAGGAAACCGAAAATTTTTTAGTGTAAACTGCAATATGTCGTGCGCTTCCACTCCATTACGTTCTCGTGAAGACAATGCTATGAAGAAAAAATGAAATGAGTCAAATGTTGATCTACTTTGTTGGTTTCATATTTGATAGTTTTGATGTTTTGTCTTGTTTGTTGATGCATTTGTGACAATTCAATTTCGCCTATATAATCTTTTACCCTAACAAACCTCTACAATTGTACTGCCATTGATAGATCATGAATTTTCTCCAACACTTGCTTTGGGGAAACGTTTTCATTCTTTGGAGCTAAAATAATTCATTATTTATTTGAAATATTGCTAAACTAAATCGGCTCCGTTTTCTGCATCCGTATTACTATGGATCTACCGTATCAGAGTCTTTCTCAATCCACTGATAGTGGCTTGAAAAGCACAACTTTGTCCCATCTTATGCTTTCTTATGATGTCGCGTTTATCATTTAGCAATTTGATAAATCAGTTTTTTACTTTCTTACGTTACATGTTTACTGCTTGTTTTATTCTGTGAGTATCTTCTTATACTATACTTCGACTTTGGTGGTGGTATACATATAGAAACAAAAGTAAGGCATACCATACATATGCCATAAAAATGACTTCAACTGAAAGAAATAGTAAACAATGACGACGTAGTTATTCCATCATGTCTACTATCCTTCCTCTTTCTATTTGCTTTATGTTTAGCTAGTCTATACTTTGAGCGGTGGCTATTCGAAGAATGTATGACTGCGTAGCATTTTTCGGCATTGGTCTTGCTGTACTTTTATTCTTTTTCTCTACGTAAAACTTGTTCTTCTTTGTTTTCTTAACTTGAAATACCCTTTTAGTTTTTGTTTTAGTATGCATTTCATGAAATGTTGGTTTTTTCCCTAGCTCTTTTCTCTTAAATTTTCTATTTGAAACTCTTTGTTTGTGATTTTCTCTTTTCGAAATTCTTCCTCTTCCATTTCTACCATAAGAAACTTTAATAGTTTTTGCTTTTTATACTTGCCTAGCATTGAAATAGATACTTCGTTATTAGAAATCAAAAGATTGCCCTCTACAGAGGTACATATTCATTTCTATGTTTTAATAGGGAGCAAGAGCAAGATTGTGACTAGCAGTCTTTGTTAACGGCTCAACTTGAAATGCTGTGGTATTTGAGACACTGCAGGAGAAGCTCTACTTGTAAATACTCTAGTGTACTTGCAAACTGGCTCAAGAATTTCCAACTATGTCATGTATGCAAAATGCACCATAGAGATTTTGAATCAATCGTTGGTCTTTCCTCAACTTTTCCAGAGGACAAAGTATGAAAGAAGAGCTTGGTAAGTTCGATTCTTTTATTCCTCCATTTCTGTTGATTTCGACCCACCACTAGTTATTTTTATATTTACAAATAAATAGCACTCTAGCCATTTTTTAGACAGTTGGAGCTTACTCTTGGCTAATCGTGAAAAAGTTCATACGAAACAAGAAAACACAAATTAGTATATACAAACCAATTTCTACAACTTTTTTTCCACAAATATCTGCTTTAAAAAAATTTCGAAAAATTTTTGAATTTCGTTGAGAATTGGCTACGTAGAACAAAACACAGCCCATGACAGCCAAAAGCCAATAGAGGAAAGTGAGGGGAAGTGAATCAATGGACCCTCATGTGAACTCAAATAACTTCTTACTGGATTTCCCAACGATCCAGCTTGGATCCTAATTCAGCCTAGTAAAATCTACAATGCAACAATTTTTTCATTTGCAGCACAATCTACTAAGGTTCTATATGTTAGTTGCTACAATTATTTTCACAGATATCACTTTCTAGTATAGTCTCTTGTAAAGAATAGAGGTTTCATTGTAAAATTGCATTTTTTCTTGTTGAGTGTAAATAGTTTTTGAATATGTAGTTTTCGGGTACTATATCAGTTGTTTTTCTGTTAATTTTTTTTCTCTTTCACATCATAGTGTAATTGGAAATCCTTTCAGCATTGTGCATTATAGACAAATTTATAGTTTTAATGTGTTTTATTCCGAATTTTTTAGAATGGTCCGTTTTTGTATGTTTTCCTAGTTGTTTTAATTCGCCACTGTGTTACATAAAAATTCGTAGACTTTTTCTTCCTCTAGACTTCCTGTAATTTAGCAATTTGATTTTGTTTGTCCTTGTTTTGGCTGAGTAGTTTGTTTTGAGCTAATATTGTTGTTGCCAGAAATTTTTGGTTTTCTTTTTCTCTTTTCAATTGAATATTTTATGTAAAACTCTAACAAGTACATGTTGTCTTCAATAAGTCTCTGTGATAGATAAAGCTTCTCATGTCAATTGTCTTGCATCTCTATTTATTGTTTTGATTGATATTGGGTTGTTTGAAACTTTTATTTTAAACTGTGGTCTTAGAAGCATTTTTGTATAGTTGTTCTTCATAATAAAGTTTTTCTTATGAAGCGATTCGAGAACTTTCTTTTTTTGGCGTTGGGTGATAGCTCTACTGCATTGGCCCCAGCTCTGTCCAATTACGAATAATTCTGATGGGCTGATTGGTAAAACTTGAATGGTCAATTCTAGTCTGCCTTTTTTTAAGAATTTGCGTTGATTTTTTTGAAGTCTCTCTGTTTACACCTTTGTGACTCAAAATGGCTAAACCTTGACTTTCTCGCCTCTCCTGGATTGGGTTAAAGCATATGCAAATTGCCAAGATTCGATTTCTTCGATGTTATCAATTGTATTTTCCTTCTATTATGGTCTTTTTTGGTACTATGTATTGCAATTGGTGTTTGTCTTTCTTTCTTGGCTAAAAGTCTTTCTCGTTTGTATATAAATGACAAGTTAATTTGTCTATAAATGAAATTACGTGTCGTGTACATTTTTTATTATCAATTGAATAGAAAGAATTCCTTGCCTTTCAGACATTTTCATCATTATGACAATCCAAATGTTGGCTAGACTTCTTCTTGTATAATTAACTAGTCACGAAATTCAGCGTGTATTCATTCACGGACGCTAGACTTCTACGAAAATAAAATTTTAGCAACCGTACCCACCAGTATGAAGATCGATCGTTCAAGTAAACAGGGCATCAAGAATAAAATATTCATGTCTTGCTCAATTTTGCTTTGTAACGTAGGAAGATCCTGGACTATCTTGCACATATCTAGGAATATTGCTCAGTAGAGTAATTTAATATGCTGAAAGAATCGCTGTCTAAAATGAGCAATGTATTCATAATTTCGTGGACAGTTGTCAGTTTGTATACTTTGTGCTTGTCAGGCTTTTTATAGAATTGTACGTTGCATAGCTGGTTGTGATTTCCCAATAGAAAGACACAGCTATTTAAGTGCCAACAGTAATACTATTCAAACAGTATCCTTTCCAAAACTGTGTCTCACAAACTGTCAACTGCTAAGTATTTATAGACTTGAGCACAAAAGACTAAGGTAGCTATTCCAAACATACACTATGCCGATGAGTTGCAAAGCCTCTCTTTTGTGAAAGTTTTTCCCATCAGACGCTCCTTTTCTTCCAAGTTTTGTTTCGAATTTGCATCCTTCAAGTGACCTCGTCAAGTAAGATTAGCAAACAACGACTTAAAGGTGCTTCAAAGTGGGTGTACAAACTCGGTTCACGTCCGTTTTCGAAACAGCAACTCACAGTTGAACTGTGCAGTTGAGTTGCCACGAGACAACCTCCCCTCTCCATTTGGACAATAGATTCTCAATAGACAAAAATTGTCGATGACAGGAATCGTTTTTGTGAAGAACCAAAGAGAATCAACTCAGAATATACTCCGATTGTTACAAACGATCTTGGCAATTGTTCCACAAGAGAGAGTCCTCCTCTGTTGTTCACAGGACAACAATTAGTAGTACAATTCACTTGGAAAAACCAAGTTACATTGGAAAACTAGTGCGGGACAAGGATTCAAGGTCAAAGACTATTTGGAGCCTTTGTGCCCACTGGTTCCCCAGTAATCCGCCGAGTCACTGTCTTCAAACAGACCAAAAACAAAGGATCAACAACTCTCGAACAGAACCAACGTTGCATTCGACATGAACTTGGAAGCGACTTTGAGGTTCAAGCCAAGTCGTTGACAGGAAACGACCAAAACAAACTGGGCCTTGGTTGGTATTTCGAAAAGTGCAAAGTCATAAAACTTCAAAGTTTTTTTTGTACTAAAAAGTTCTCCTCTAAATTCAACTACTTATATTTTCATAGCAAGGAACAATTTTATCCACTTCAAAACAGATGGTAACAAAGCAACTACAGCCACACTTGTGCTAACCAAGCAACAAATCACAATGAGAGATTGGGCAAAGTGACGTTGAAGAGCTCTTCGAATACCGTCAAAAGTGCACACACCATATAGTTTCATATGTACCTAGTCAACACTTTCCAAGGGAACCTTCCACTCAAAGGTTTACCTAGAATACTATTGATTCTCTAACGTTGCATTATTTGAAGAGAACCGTTGTGCTAGAATGAGCGTCGATATACCAAGCCCGCCATTGTATAGTGGGATAAACTCACCTTTGTTATTTACCTTGGAGATTTACTGGCTTCAAGTTGATTTGGAGAACATTCAGCTCTATTCGATAGTAATCATTTCAAGAAAGTATAATCCACCACTTTCAAGAAGAAGAGCGTGTTTCCCACAACTTGGAACGATTGGGTGTGCAGTCGCCAAGTTGTCATAGAGAAATTTCGTCAAGTAGAGTGAACACTTGTGCTGATCAATATCTATCTGAACTGTTTGCAACTTGGGGGACTGTGAATTTTGTGTTACTAGTATCAAGGACTTTTTAGACTTGTGCAGATCAGAGTTTATACATTATGGTCGAGTATTTCTATTATCAACAAAACGTTTAAATACACACTGGAAGTGACACATGTATATAATTTGTATGTTACTTACAAATTTGTTGATAAAGAATCCAGTCAATTTTCTCAATTTGCTTGAATACATAGACCAAGTGTCGCATATTCTATTTTTGTATAATTGTATTGCGAAAATAAAGAATCAGCTGTTGACTCTTTCTATTTTGTATAAGAGCTATATATGAAAACTGTCCATAATGGCATAGCGTCATGTACTCTTATGGAATAACTGTCTTGTCCAATTTTGACTTTTTAAAAATAATTGAATTAAGTAGCTTCTCCTTGTATAGTATGATTATCTCTATTGTGCAATCTCTTGGCCTTTTCTTGTTGTTACTTTTGCAACTTTTCACTATTCGAGACATAAAAATGAATCTATTCTCTCTTTCTGTTCCATACTCTCTTACATACTGCCAAAGCTTCAAATTTTTACCAGAAAGAGTTTTAAGAGGAGAAGAGTGTTACTGACAAGCGAAGTAGAATGAAATGAAACGGTTGATTGATTGTCTTTTGAATATACAAAGTCCTAAAAACCAACAACTTTCTTTAGAATTCTTGATCTTTTGAATAAAATTTATCAATCAACAGAATAATTCAAGTTAATAATTTTTGAGTAGTATCTATTTGAACGAGTCATCTTTCTTTTACCATGCTCATTTCTTTGCAAACAATCTATACATATCATGAATATCGATAAAACAACTGAAATGAAAAGATAGAGCATGTGTAATTGACCAAACTCAATGAATTGTGCTTTCAAATTCGGATTCAAACTATCTTCCAAAGCAGCTTTAAACATGGGTATGTTCTCGAAGTTTGATATATTCTTGGGCAATCTTGTTTCCTTATCCTAATCATTCATTCTTTTACCAGACAATTTTTTTCAAATACATATTTATCAAGATCTCTGCACTTTATCAATTCAATATACACTGGTCCATCATATCGTAGTGACCAAAGCTTGGTTTCGTACATAATACCTTGTCCTCTGCTTTGCTTTTGAAAATACTTTGGATATTAACCAAAACTTCAATTTGGTTCAATCATGTTTTGGCTAATCTTAGTAAAATAAACTTTTCAATAGGTATGTATATACAACTCGCTCAGGTTGAAGGTACCGATGATATTACTACTACTACTACAACAAAAGTGTCCTCTTTTACACTGTTTTTATCTAAAGAACGAAGAATGTGCAAAGCTATGGTAGTTCTTTCCAAAAAATCTCCCTTGTACTATCGTAATAAACCTCTCCCTTGACAATTTTTCTGCAGATAAGTCTCTTTTGAACTCTGATGTCGAGTAATCAACCACAAGTTTCGAACCTAGTGGCTATAAAGTTAAACTCAGGTTTAAACAGCATTCAAAAGAAGAAAACTCTCTAGTACATTCTTAAGATATTTCTCGTTGGTACTCAAAAAAGTTTTCATAAACAGACTTTATCCACTTTGAAGCGGGTTGCATAAAACAACTATTTAGCTCCTGTTCTCAACCAATCAAATCTAATGAAAGAACGTTTGGAAGAGCTTAGAAAAGAAGTGGTATGAAAGGGTGCCTTTAAAAGGTACAAACTATATCGTTTCTTATATACTTGTAGAGAAATTTCCAAAAGAACCTTGAATAGAGAGTTAAAAGACTGTTGAATCTCTATTCTTTTTGTGTTAGGGAGTTGTATCGTTGGAATTCGTTTACAGACTGTCAGTGAAAAGTCAGCCCATTGAGTTGAATCAGACTCACTGTTGTACTCGATAATTCAGATTTCTTAACCAAGTGAAAGTAACGAGAAAGTAACTGGAGATTCGGTAGAACTGGATTTGACTCGTTGTTGACAAGGAGTTGTCCTTTGATCTCACAAGCCCAAACAGAACACGTTGAGTTTTAAGATGGTGAGCGTCCAAATTGTTTGAATTGTAAACACTCGGTTAACGTTTTGTGAATCGAACGTTTTCAACAATTCCAGCTATACATGTGGTTGGGTTAAGTAAGGACTCCAAAAGAGTGCTGATTACAGTTGTCAGGAAGGAAGTTTGTCCCATACCCTAGAATGCTATCATAGAAGACTGTAGTGAGGAATGTGAATCAATCCTTATGTTGCTGAATAAAATTCTACCCTGTGTTTCAATTCTGTGAAACAAGGATCAAGAATTCCTAGACATAGGACGGTAACTAATACTAGCAACTTTGACTGAGATTTTCTGGAAGGTGTACTTTGAAGCAGACGGTGACTTTAGCAAAGTCAACGATAGTATATAGTGTCACAAAATTCAGCAGTCAACAGCCGACCATCCTGAAAGGATTCCAAGAATAGATAAGCCCCAGTGAGTTGTACAATCGTTGCTTCCAAAGATAAAATCTAGTTTGCTCTAACAAAACCTTGTAGAATGCCACAACAGAAGAAAGCAACAACAACTCAATGAGGTACTTTTAAAGTATACAAAGTACTTTAGCAAGACACAAAACAAGATTTCAAATTACCAACTCGGCTTGAATTTCCATTCTAATCATCTCAGAATTACTCTGAAAACATAAGATCCAAAACAATTGTGGTAAAAACTTCACTGTGGCAACAAAGCTAAAATTGTGACAGTGTCCAAATATATTTCAAAACATAAAGACAAACGTACTTGTTCAATCTTTGAAACTTGGGTTCCCAAAGGAGGAGCAATAAACTTCTCAATACCTATAGCTCAGAATTGTGAACATCATACTATCACTAACTTTCGAATGAGACTTTTTTTCTTGCAGCAAGTAACGAAAGTTGCGAGCTCTGATAAATTGGTGTGGTCCATTGCCTCTTTCATAAAGTAATAGGAAATTTTGAACGAAACCATAGCCTTTACACCATGTCACTTTGCATAATTGATGTCATTTGTGTTTATTGTTCGCGCATAGTCAAAAATAGGCGATTAGGTAAGACAAACTGTCAGTCTGGAAAGGAAAAATTGAGTCGAATTGAATCTTTCTCTTGTTGTTTCGTAAATAACAAAGAATGGAACAGCTGAAACAGGAAGAGTTGAAAACAAGCATTCAAGTTTCACAGCTTTTAGATTTTCCTCATCGAAAGCACTGTTGATTTTAGTTGATCTTTAAGGCATTGAAAGAAATTATGCTACTATAAAACATGTTCCTCAAGGTTGACGTCACTTCAAGTTGAGATGTTCTTTCTCACAAATGATAGAAACAATATGTGTTGGTTTAATTTGGGATTGTTGATTGATTGGCCCGCCGTCTCAAAGGATGACAAGTGAAACCTCTTTCAATATGTCCGGAGAGTCTGTTAGATACGAAAAAATATTTCACGATGGTCTAAAAATTGACGAAAAGTTTAGCAATGTATGGTTGACAAACCTACCTGATCTTCAACAAGAGTGTTTGTTCAAAACTGTCGTGTCAGTTGTTGGAGAGAAGGTACAAGTAGGAGGTAAAGTTTTCGAAGTTGGGAAACAAACTTTTAAAGAGATAGCACCATTGCTGGTTCCCAAGCAGTTTCCCAAAGATTTCCCAGTGGAAAAAAGTGCTGGGAAAATCTCCAGAATCTTTTTGAGAGGAGAGTTTATCAAGAGGTGGAATAGCCACATTGAAAGTCTTGATGCAGAAGGTTGCAGTCCTCCACCCCAGCAGATCATAGTTTCTGCAGCAAGTGGTCTAGGAAAGAGTGTAGATCTCTACTTGGCCGCTATTTTCTCACGGTATTGCAGGATTCCACTGCAATATATTGGAAACGCAGAGGCTTGGTTGAACGTTAAAAGCATCTCTAAAGTGGTTTCTCGCTACTTGAAAATGTTGCTTTTTATAAATGCAGACATTCTACAAGAAATGCCATGCTTTATGTCAATTGACTATGATTCTTTGAATGGTGCTCCCCTTAAAGATGTCATTTATTTTGCCATAAAAGAGAAAAAAATATCTCTTTCTTCAGAAATTCGTGATACCATGATGGGGCTTGCACCGCGCAATATGTTGATAGTAGATGAACATAATGCGTTTTGGGGCAAGTTTGGTCGTGACATAAATAGATGGCCGGATTTCTTTCTCCTTTATACCAAATTGGCAATGATGAATACAGTAAGTAATGGCTTTTTCTTTTTTTATAATGACTTTTTCATTTACTTGAGTAGCCTTATTGTGGAGTTCTTATTGCAGGTTCACAGCATCATCAATTTGAAGATAATTTGCCTAGTGGTTATGGAAATATCAAACACTATTTGGAGCCTTTAAGTTTCAAAGAGTTTGACTTGTGGCAAGATTTACCTGATTATCCACCCATTCTTCGCCAACATTCAGACGAAATGGTCGAACTTACTGGGTTGGTGCCTAGAATGATTGCCAAAATGGTAACTTTGGCCAAAGATCTCCCTGATGCTAGTTTTGAGTATTTAAAGGCTGAACTCACCTCGTATTTATATTCTGAAATGACAAGAAGCCACAATGACTATCTTGATGGACTTAGGTCTGAAAGAGAAAAGAGGGCATTCGATTCTATGCTTTATAAGCTATTCATGGATAGGAATAAACCTAAGTTTACAGTTGCAGAGGGGGCATATCGAGATCGAGGTTTATTAGTTGTAGTGAGCCGCATCTACTTACGCTTTTATAACAGCGTTGCACGTGATATTTTGTTATCCTCTTTCCTTGAAAGATATGCTTCTGAGAATTACTTGGCTGAATTGTTTCAACTTTATCGACGTGATCCAAGCACAAGAGGACAGACTTTTGAAAAATTATTCTTTTTGTGGTTTATCAATAGAACAGAAGAAGTGACTATCCGTTCCGATAGCAAACCCTATAGGAACTTGAGTTTATCTTGTAATAGTTGGGTTCGGTTGATTAGAGATGAATTTGATCCTCCCATGAAGAAGTTTACTCATTCCTGTTGGATATTACTGGAAGAACGACATCCTCGATTCGACTATATTTTTGTGGATATTGTGAATTCTCAATGGCATATATACTTTTTTCAAGTATCTGTATCTTCATTTTATAGCCATAATCGTGACTCTGCTGCTATCGAAAACTCCTTTTTGCCACCTTCTTTCAAGAAAGACGTATGGAATACTTCAGAATCGGCGAACTTATCAACTAGTAGTTCAAAGAGCAAACAAGGATCAATGGCAAGTTCCCAAAGTGGCCAAAAACGTAATAAGAAGAGGAGACGAGTGAGATTAACAGACAAGCCTCAGTTACTAAACTTAATTGGTTTGATTCTGAATGAAGAGTTTACCATCACGTTAGAAGAAGATGATTCTGGAAGGATTGTAGATTTTCGTTTATTGGATTCCAAAGGTGTTGATTGGCGACACTGCATAAGTATTGTCTATGTTACTCCATTACCATTTAAGGAGGCCAAAGGTAGTTTATCAGTTCCAGACTATATTGAGTTTCTTTGTAGTGAAGGCTTTTCTGAAAGATTTCGAGTTTTGTTGGAAAAGTGATGCTTTACGATCCTTTGATGGAAGCAAAGTTGTTTTGAGGTTTATGATTTACAAAGACTATGATAAATAATACTTTTTTGAATATTTTATTTGCTTGACTGGCAAGCCAATGAAGAATCATTGTGGAAGCAGAAAGTCTGATATGGATGATTGGTTTGCTATAATAGAAGATGTATACATCCTAAACAAAGTCATTTTTAGCACTTTGGATGGAAATCAACTCAACCTCAATTTCAAGTAAACAGCTTTGGCGAGCGTTTTGATTTAGTATCTTCAGTTGTATAGAATCACCTTGTTTTAAACTTGGAGACATGCTTTTCAGCCAAACGATCATTCAGAAAGTATTCAGGAAGCTCTTAAAGTCTGTCAGATCAACGATTCTTTGTTAATGAAATTGTTGAGGAGAGATCGTCAATCACAAAAGAGAACCAATCACCTATTAGCAACGACACATAAGTTGTCATTTTGAA
This sequence comes from Galdieria partita, assembly GCA_025991245.1. Classification (NCBI taxonomy): domain Eukaryota; phylum Rhodophyta; class Bangiophyceae; order Galdieriales; family Galdieriaceae; genus Galdieria; species Galdieria partita. The sequence continues at coordinate 16,348 of BQMJ01000055.1, forward strand.
GGCAAGTATGCTGATAAAAGACAACTAAGCAGCTTTTAATTCAGCTTATGTACAGAACAAATGTTTCATAATCCATAGAGTACAATTGAATTGTAAAGAAATGGAGCATCCATTATTGACTCTATCTATCTTGTCAATTCTGTATAGGAAAACTATCAATGACATGATATCATTAGGACTCACATAACAAGTACCAATATGCAGACAACGTTCCGTGAATTGACAAATACAGCAATCCAACAGTAGTCAACAACATATACTCTGATTTCCATTACTCTCTATACACAACTGAAAAAGTCTAGAAAATTTCAAAAAGGTTACGATCCAAGTAACAAAGTCAACCACCGACAATTCTGGAAAGACTAAGCGCTTTTGAATAGTAGAGAAACCTAATTGAGTTGTCAAACGTTACTTCCAATCTTGTCTGCCCTAGTAAAACAGTCATATAGTGCAAGAATAGAGGAAAAGCAACAACTGAATGAGATATTTTCAAAATATACTTCCAAATTACTTGCACAAGAAGTGAACCAAGCTAAAGTTGAAATTTAGCTATGTTCCACTTGTCGCACTATCTTGTTCCCTTGACACCCTAAAGAAAAGTTTCCTAATGTTTACGAGAACAATCAAACTGTTTACATTCACTACAAATGTATGATGACACCACATCGAACAAAACAACAGAAATCGAGTAGTGAATGACATTTAACGTTCGAAGTATTGTTGCGTTGTGGATAAGGAGTATTTTTGGGAGAATGAATTGTAATCCAATTTTCTAAGAAATAGATTTAGAAGAACTTTTCCTTTCTTCCTGTTTTTATAGCATATATACTCTTTCCATTCTAGAGCTTACGCAGAAAAGGCACCTTCAAACTGAAACTACCATTGTGATGAATGGGGTAGAAGTTAAAATGCTCAGTATATAACAAAAAACTAGGCAACTTTTTTTCTTAAAAGCTACATTTCAACATGAAATATGTTCCACCATTGTTTGGCAATATAAATAACAAAGAAGTTCGTTCTATAGAAATAGCAGTGAAAGGGAAATACTATTTTCATGTTCTCTCGGAAAATTCGCGTTGGCATTTTTCTGACTCGATTTCAACACCTCGTCGACTATGTCGAGCGTTTTCCAACGACAAGATATGTATGACAGTGTTGTAGTATATAGAGAGCAAGACGTGGTTTTAACAACTGGACAGTTGTACGGGTTGCAGGTTCGCCGGGAAGTTGATCGTTCTTTTAAACCAGTCATTCCTTTCGCCCCACACCTCTTTGGAAGTGGAAAGACACGTTTCGTAAAAAGTTATTTAGAACTCCTGAAGAGCATGGGTGAAAGAGCACTAATAGGACCTGAGAACATAAGTGATTATGAAAAAGACCGCAGGAGATCCTTTCTGGACAAGTTACATGAAACAATTCTACTTTATGTGGATTTGACAGACTTAGAACCCACTGAACCCAAAGAAAAAAGTCTGTAGTGGGCTGTTCAATACCTTCTATACAAGTCTGCCTGTCTGCAGTCTGGGTTTGAAGAAGAACCGAGTCCTATGGAGTGTTACAACGTCCTGCAACTTAGGACTACCGTGTTAGTTAATAGAATCCGTGAAGTGTTAAACATGGGTTCTGATCAGTTTCTTCTTGTTGCTTTTGATGAAGTTGGTGTTCTAGATGAGAGTGACGGCGAATTTCATTTCAAAAGGACCCCGGATGGTAGAGTTCGTCTATACAACGACTTTTTTGGTATTATTCGGCGACTCTGTAAACAACACAATGTATTCTTTATTTTTGTTGGAAAAGTGAAGGCTTAAATATACATAATTACGCAATTTCAGTATCCAGGGTTGAGTTGACGTTTATTCCCCTCTCACCACTTGAAAAGCATAGCATAATTGAACATTTGGAGAAAAGTTTTTCTTTTATGTTTACTGGCAGTCCTAAAGTTTCACAAATCCTTTGTCACCAAGACTTTTCAGCCAGTGAACTTGCAGAATTGTTACTAGAACTTACTGGTGGTGTTCCTGGTTTACTTGTGAAAGCAATCGACTACCTTTTGCATTGTAAATTATCACAAGACCACTTGTTATTGTCTAAAGAAAGCTTTTGGATGATAATGAATGATTCCATAGTAACAAATTATTGTGTTGATCCATTATTGCCTCGTTTGAGTAGTCTTAGTGAGACGCGTCAACGTTTGCTAAAAATGCTTACTTTGTTGGCATTATATCATATTCGGTTTGAGTTGGGTGAACTTGTACACCTTAGCTCTACTTTTGATGTATTTCTGTTCGATCTAGTGACAGATATGTGCTTTTATCGTCGATTCATTGTAGATGAAAACCACCAAGAACGTTATGAAGTGTTGATTGCCGAGTTACTGATTGGATACATTGATCAAAGTTTAAAGAACGATAAATTGGAATGGTTACTATTACAAACCCTCAAGTCACAGCCTGTGGAATTCTTTTATGAATCAAAATGTCGAGTTTTCGAAGGTCTCGTTGCCACAATGTTTTATTTACATTTTTGTTATCACCCGACAGACAGTTTGATGTTTTCTATTCTTGGTCAGTTGTCTTCTGTTTGGAAAGAGATGAATTTAAAGTTTTCCTCTGAATCTACTGCTTACTATATGAAATCTATACATTATACTACATCTACATCAGAAATAGAGAGAGATACATTCGGTATCAATGACTGGAAAAAAATTGTGGAAGAAATGTTAGAATTCGAAAAGATATATATTCCATTTGAGCCAACATCTCGTAGTCCAGACATATTATTCAAGTTGCATGGAAGAACGAGCGGACAGAATTTGATTGTGGGTATTGCTTGTAAAGGACGATGGAGTTTTAATGGTATTAGATGGAATGAAATAGTGGATGAAGCTTGCAAGTTTTTGCAACCAGTTCATGATCAAGTCTTGACTGTTCATCCTACATTACATTGCATGTTGGTCATCATGAGTACTAAGCTATCGACTATTGTTGCAACTACTTGAATCATTCTAGTCTTTGTTATTCCTTTGGCGATAGAGTTGCAGGAGATTCCAGGATTCCTCGTAATTGTGAATTGATCATTCTTCCTGAATCAGATGTAGAAAACTTTATTGATAAAGATATTTTGTCGAGTTTGAGGAGTGCTTTCAAGTCTACGGATAATCCACATTCGAAAAGGATCGGAATTTCAACAGTACAAGAAATGGTTTTTATCGCTTTCCAAAAATATTTAAGAACGCCATCTTATTGATGTTTTTATTGTTATCAGAGAAATATTCGAAAGCTCATTCTTTTGTAAACTGTTTGCAATATAATGTTATCTTTTTCTATTTCATCGTATTTTGTCGAATTATTCTTAAACAAGCTTAGGAGTTCAACTGCAGAAATTTGTAGGAATTTACATCTACAATAGTTGTGTGATGTTATAAATTCAATTTCTTTGGGGTTTATGTAGAAAGAACTAGGATCTCTTGGTTTTTCTGTTTACTCTTGTTCGTATCAAACGTTGGCATGGAGAGATGTATAGCGTGGTTGAAGACAATATTTAACACTGCAAAAGCCATTATTACTATTATTTTCCCCCAATTTCCAGAGGAAACGATAACCGCTTTAAGAACCATATTTTGTGAGATGATACCCTTCCAAGCTTTAATAGTTAGAGAAGAGAAAATTGCGAAGAATTAACTTTCAAATTAGGTAACATTCGTTGAAACAAAGTTCGAAGCATCGTTCCAAGCATCGTTTCGAAAACAGGGAATTGTTAAAGGATTATGTTCACCAAGAATAATTTTTTAAGACTTTCTTGTTTAAAAATAATGATGGCTTCTGCTCACTGTATTTTTTCAATCATCTATTTCATCTTTTTGAAGAATGAACTGGTAGTCCTATCGAATATATGTTCTGTTTATTTCCAAAGTGTCAGCTTTTTGTTTGTTGCATGTAATGGTTGACAAGCTCGATTTTAGATTTTCGGCAAATTCGCTTTCTCTAACCACAGAGGCCAGAGGTTAAGCTCTGCAGGTTTTGTTAACTTGCTTGAATGGGAAGACTTCAAGAAAAATTATAAAACGCTTTTGATACAACGACAGAGATCATGACAAGACAAAAGCATAGTTACCATAGAAATCAAAAGTTTTTGCTATCTAACGTGCACTTAAAGTGATCACAGAACTCTATATTTGAATGACTGTCAAAACATAAGAACCACAAAATGTATTTTGTCCTTTATTCATGAAGTGATTATGCGAGCAGCAAAACATTTTGCTTCTTTGCGTTTGTTAACAAATTCAGGTAAAAAGTTTCTTTGTTCTCCATAATCAAGGTCACATGTAGCTTCACGAAAGATGCTGCAAACAACGCATTTCAAGTAGAAATGATCCCTCTAAATACAGATCAGTTTCTCAAACATTGAATTTCTCTCTGCTTTCTTATCATTGATGAATTCTCGTTGTTCTTGGAACTTTCCAAAGGTGACAGTCGCAGCTGCTCATGTGTCTTCGGTTTACTTTGATATTGAAAAATCTCTAAAAAAACTTGAAGAATATGCTGTGCAGGCAGCCCGACGAGGTGCAGTCTTGATAGCTTTTGGAGAATCCTTTCTGCCAGGTTTTCCAGTATGGAATTTAGTTTTATCGCCTCTCGATCAACACGAGCTTTTCCAAAAACTCTATGAAACCTCTGTGGAAGTGCCAAGTGATATAACCGAGGAGATTGGTAGGATTGCCAGAGAAAACAATATTTATATATCTGTTGGAGTTACGGAAAGAAGCAAGCACAGTCTAGGAACTTTGTGGAACACCAACCTGTTATTTGACGACAAAGGTAATCTTGAACGGAAACATAGAAAGCTGGTCCCGACTTTTGCCGAGAAGCTGACTTGGTCAAATGGAGACGGAAGTGGTCTCGAAGTGCTAGGAAACAAACAGTTGGGTAGAATAGGTGTACTGATTTGTGGTGAAAATACCAACACGTTGGCACGTTTCGCTCTTATCGCACAAGGAGAACAAATACATATCTCCACATATCCGCCTTGTTGGCCAACAACTAGAAATAGCAAAAACAATTATTCATTAGGCGAAGCAATACGTATTCGTGCCGCAGCTCACGCATTCGAAGGGAAATTGTTTAATATTGTTGCTTCCTGTTGCAAGGATCAAAGTTTAATAGACATTGTTTCAGAGTATGATAATTCTGCTCGAAGCGTTTTGGAGTCTGCTCCCTGCTCCGTTTCTATGATTGTTGGTCCTCAAGGAGAGATTATTGGTGAACCTCTTAGTAATGAAGAAGGTTTGGTGTTAGCGGAAATTAACCTGAGTCAAGGAATTTTCTGGAAGAAGATACATGATATAACCGGAGGTTACAACAGGTTTGATATATTTCATTTGTCAGTGAATTTTTCCTCCTCTACAGAACCACTGAATGACCCCCAAGGAAAGGTATCTTTTTCAACCTCGCAGCACAAGTCAAACTATTTGGCAGAGAATGCAGACCAAGTTGAGAACGATGCGAAGTTACAGTTCCCCTTAATTTGAAGAACTAGATTGTATTCCTTCCATTTTATTGTTTCCCAACTTTGCATATTGACTACCATTATGAAAACTATGCATTGTCTCTCATTTAACCAACTCATCTCTGTTTTACTTCGAGACTTTAAAAGTTTTTCAAGCGATATCTTTAGAATTATGACATTTTCCCATTATCTAATTGGCTTAGTGAAACTCGTTCAAATGAGAACGTTCTATTCATTGCTATCACTAGTCATACAATATTCAAATCTCCCAAGAAGGCAACCCTGTGCAAAGGAATATTTCTAACATTTTGTATTTCGTGAGTTTATCCCTGAAAGAACAAATCAATTCCACACTAGCCACTGTATCCGGGTTTCATTGAACAGTTCGTATACCAAATTTGGAATGCTTCTAACTGTCCTCTTAGTCGTGAACAAACTAATTTCTTGCTTTCAAACCAAGTTTAATGCACCACTGAAACATAAATACTGGATCACTTGTATCAAGGTGAGTAACAAAACATATGGCAGAATTTCCAGCGTAAAGAATTTTTTTCCTTAAAGCATCGACTTCTATTCTAAAGACAATATCCCGATCGTCTTGCTTCTTATCTGAAAAAGAATATCCTCTGCCCTTTCTGAATGAATGGGTTGATCGTTAAAAGATATCAAAATAAATATTGGTCTTAGTTTTTGTGTTCTTGCATTTTACTCTAAGAGGTCTTGAAGTTCGTTTGATTCAGCTACAAACTTACCAATCTTGACGTAGATACTGCCAAGAATTTGGAAGAGCAATCATCAAATGGTTCTTGCAGGTGACTTGTTCTGCTCTCAGCTTGGGAATTAGTCCTTGTCTGTGAAGAGCATGCAATGACATAAGTAGAAAAGGGCATTTGATATGTGATATGAAAGCTTTTGAACCAGTGAAGTTTCAGTTTTAGAAACGGTAGACAGTTTTCCATTTTGGAGCGATCCTAAATTTGAAGTATCATTTACAACAGAGGAATTTCCAAGCAGCCTGCTTTAAATCTTGTTTGTTCCCTTCAAGCTTTCCATAAAATCAACTTTGTGATTCGTTTCATTCAATGTTTGCTTGTCTTCAAGAATTTTGTATGATGTTGTTCAAGAAGAGGATGCAAAAATGCATGAAACAAGCAAGGAAATGTCTATATATTTGCGATATTTCCATGAGAGAAATTCGACCTTTTGTTTTCTAAAATAATGTCGTATGAATGAATAAAACTAAATACATAAAATAATGAACTCGAGCTACTTCTCTACGGAACAACAATATAGAAAGTGACAAGCAAAGTTTTATATTTGGTGGATGTACTTTAGATGAATGAGATGTCCTAGGTTTTTTGTGTCAGTTTCTTTTCCAGATGTCTTTGTGTTATTGATATCTTAGCTTCAAAGGATCGTTATTCGTGTTGTAGAAAATGTGCTGTTTTGCTGAACTTGTATCCTAGCTTACAAAATGATAAATCTCCTATTACCCAAGTTATCCTTCGCAACATGGTCTATTCAAAACAAATTATGTTTGTCTCTTCTGACCAAGCGAGTCATTCACATCAAAACGGAACAACATCAAGTGAGCACTCACGGATCTTAGAATTGTGAATTCTAGGTTGCTGAATGGCTTGGATTGTTTCTGCTTCAGGAACGGAAACTTTTAGACAGAACAAAGTTTGCAATTCCTGTAAACGTTGTTTTCTTAGGAAGAGATTTAATTTGTTCATTCAAAAGTATGAAAAGTGCACCATGAACTTAACAGATGCGTCTTTAAGCAATTTCACCGAAAGAACAAGGAAGGGGCTCATTCAACATAAGAAGGAAGCGTTTTGGTTTTATCGTTTTCTTTCTATTGTTTATGACACCATTGTAAACCCTTTACACTGGACAGTAGAAATGAGAGATACTTCGTTGAAACAAGCTGAACTTGTTAGTCGAGACCTGAAAGTTCTGGACGTAGGGGGTGGTACTGGATTTACCACAGAAGGCATAATCGAGTACGTAGATGCCCATAACGTAACGCTTTTAGATCAAAGTCCTCATCAAATGGCTAAAGCAAAGAATAAACCAAGTTTATCAACTGTCAACTTTGTGGAAGGAGATGCAGAGAACTTGCCTTTTCCCTCGAATTCCTTTGATCGTTATGTTTCAGCAGGTAGTATTGAATACTGGCCAGAGCCTCAGAGAGGAATATCAGAAGCATACAGAGTCTTAAAATGCGGTGGATTGGCCACCATAATCGGCCCTGTTCGAGCAACTCACTGGTTTTCAAGGTTTTGGTGCGATCTTTGGATGCTATTTCCTGCAGAAGAAGAATATCGTTATTGGTTCCAAAATGCGGGCTTTCAAGATATTCGCGTTTCTTATATTGGTCCTGCTGCTTATAAGGGAATTAGAGAACACGGACTCATTATGGGATTGACGATAAGTGGTAAGAAGCCCATCAACGGACCATCCGAGCCCATGTGTCGCTTAGGTCCTATGAAGGAGTCCCTTTCATCGCCTTTCACCTGGCAACAGAAGCTAATATTTCCATTTCGGTGGTTACTAGGATGTGTCGCAGGTTTTTATTATTTCATCTTGCCATTCTTTGTTATGTTCTATGCAGCTGTCTTCATAAGGGATCGATCTACAAAAGACTCAAAACCCTAAGACCATTCTAAAATATTGAAAAAATAAAGCGCCTTTGCTTCAAAGTAAAGCGCCTTTGCTTAATAGCCAAGTTTTTGATGAAACCCGAAGAGATTACAAATATGCATACAAAGCAAGTACTCACGATAGTCTTGCTTGCATAGAATGTTGACTCAGGATGTACACTGAATCATTGTATTCATAACAGAGGATATGTCTCCTGTCGAAGTGCTTTCTGTCAGATCACTTCAAATGCAACGGTCCGTTTAATATAGCAACAAAGTATATTGAAGACAGTACCTCAAATGTTGATTTTATAGTTTCGAATCAAAGTGATCGCTCATGAAATCAATTGTGATCAAATTTTGACTTTATGAATCACTTTTGCTTTATTGCTTGTTCTTCATATAGCTGCAAGCATAGAAGACGTTACAAGCCAAAGAACATTGTCCTATCTAGAAGAAGTAATTTTTTCACACTTCCTCCTAGAACCTATCCATTGTTTGACAAAGATGTGGTTCAGTGCAGTCCTCCTTTGAGTGGGGCACCACAATTGGTCGCTTCAGTTCCAACGTGGACAGAGTTAGAGTCCAAAATATCCGAACTTCTCGGTTCCAAAATTTATAGTTACCGATTGGGTGAAGTGAAGCGACAAAAAGACTGTAGAGTGGTTATATTTACTGACGAGAATTTGTGGTGCCCATACACAAGAAGGATATGTTTTCAGTTGGAAGAGAAAGGGATTCCCTATAGATTTTGGTATTTGAATATGTTTAAACTCTCACCTTGGTATAAGGATATCAATCCTCACTGTCAAGTACCGACTGCAATAATTGATGGTGAAATTATCTATGATTCTCCTGTTATTATGAAATATATTGAAGACAGGTTTCTTGGGACAAAACGCCTTATGCCAGAGAATATGAGCAAGAAAATGAAGGAAGATTTATATGACTTTGAACGCTTAGAGAGAAGAATATCCAATACTTGGTTGCTTTGGTTCAAAAAGTATTTTAGTGAAGAACAATCGCTGGATTCATTTTATTTTACTTTGGATAGAGTTGAGGAGGCACTACACATCTATCCAGGCCCTTTTTTCTTTGGAGAGCAGTTTAGTCTTGTTGATATATTGTTTGCACCTTTCATGGATGCTATAGCTGCAACAGCATTATATTATAAGGGGATTCCAGTACGAAATACTGGAGGCCTCTTTCCTGCCATAGAAGAGTGGTTTAATGCGTTGGCCCAAAGACCTGTGTATCAAAATATTCGAAGTGATGAAATGACCATTATAAGAGCGCTTCCCTACCAGTTTGATCACACCGACATTCTGCCCCAAGCCAAAAAGAGTGCCGAGCGAATGGAAACTGAGATGAGAAACGTAGACATGAGGCAAGTGAAGAACGACCCTTTTGAATCTCAAAATAGACTCTTAGCAAGCTCTAAGCTGATTCATGAACGAACTTCTATCCTGGAAGTATTACGTAATTCTCTTGGTATATCTCCAGATTCAGAAGAATTCTTAACATTGGATACAATGCTCCGTTTAGTATCGAACATGCTTATTGAGGGATGTTTTTCAATACAAGACAGCTTCTTGAACAACTTTTCACTTGCTGCACGTTCGTTGAAGTTATTGAGAGATACGGTTCAGGTTCCAAAGGATTTGAAGTATCCTGCTTTTCTACAGCTTATTGCATGCCTCAACTTTATTATGGACAATTTGAAGATGCAAGCTGAAATCTAGGTGAAAACGAAAAAATATCTAAATAACTTATATAGCTTCGTACCCCGACTGTCCTTTATTTTCGAATAAACAAATCCTCCGGAATTGGTACAACTGAAGATAGTTTGAAAATGACTTCTCCTGTGAAGTCTCGTACATCGACTCACTGAGAACACTTTTTAGCGGAAGACAAGTAGACTTGAAGTTTTTACTTGTCTTAATGATACATTTCTGATATGAAGACATTGCTAAAGTCTTTGAAGTCCTTGGACTTTTCCAAAACACTATTCACGCCACTAGACGAACAAGAGAACAACTGGGTAGAAATATTCTTGCAGCAGGCCTCAGAAAATAAAGTAACAGTAGTTTCTCCTAGTGGGAAGCTTCAAGTACCTGTGAAAGAGCTTCAACTGCTGGCTCAAGATGGCTGGATTACAGACATAGTCATCGATAGTTATTTATCGCTTTTAATAGGCGAAAGTGATGCCTTCTTTAAAGCAAGGAAGTCTGCTGCCAGTGAGTTCAAGGATGTTTTATACAGGCCTCATATATTTGCTTTCAGCCCCTTCTTTTACACTAGACTTTGTGGCAGTGGTAACGAATATGACTTTGCTGGTGTCCGACAGTGGACAATCGCTTCAAAAATAGACGTCCTTGAGAGAGACCTGTTGTTGTTTCCTATCTTGCAATCTAAAGTACATTGGTTTCTAACGTGCTTGGACCTTCGAACTCGTAAATTACTATTTCTTGATCCCTACCCAGGCAGACCACCGGTGAAAGAGGTATGCTCGAGTTTACTTCGTTGGTTAGTGGACGAAGTCACAGAAAAATATGGCGAGACAAGGGCAAAGGACCTAGAAACAACCAAATGGAAAATAGTAAATTGTCTTGATATTCCTTCCCAGAGAGACAGGAATAACTGCGGTGTTTATTTGCTTCTTTTTGCACATTATCTTGAACAAGGTCGAGTTGTGAGTTTTACGCAAGACGATGTTACCAACGCTCGCAGAAGAATTCTACTCAGCATTCTTTCCTCCAAATTGTACACATTGCCGGATGATTTTAGTTGAATAAAGGAACGGTCTCACCGTCGTTTGTTGTCATGACAGAAAGTGAGTAGTTCACAATTTTTGTTTGGATAGCGTATATCAATATCTGTTACCAACGAGTTTGCTTATTTTACGTTTAGATTTTAGACGCAAGTCGAGGGAAAGAAAGCCTGGTAACGCAGACTTGGACGAGGAGTTGATGTACCAAAGCTCGAGTCCTGATCAATCTTCTAGGTTACCTGGAGGTGTTAATAGACGTTCAAAATTGGATCGAAACCACAGCAAGTTAGGTAATAATACTATGTCTGTTCAAGAGGACGTTCAAGTGGAGGACTATATGCACGATGAGAACCTCAAGGATGTTGAACTGAACGCTGGTTTTCCGGCTGATATTTTAGATTCGGTTTTTAAGTTGTATGTTACTCACTGCGAACCGAATTATTCTTTGCCTTGGCAGAAGAGGCGACAAACATATAGCACGAGCTCTGCGTTCGCTGTTGATAATCGACGTATCTTAACAAACGCACATTGCGTGGAGCACTCAACGGTAGTTAAGGTGAAGAAGCGAGGAAGTGAGAAGAAGTATATGGCACAAGTGGTTTCAATTGGGAACGACTGTGATATAGCTCTACTTTCCGTAGAAGATGAGTCTTTTTGGGAAGGAGTGGAATGTCTGTCGTCTGGGCGTTTACCTTACCTTCAGGAGGCCGTCACTGTTGTAGGATATCCTATCGGTGGAGAAAATATTTCCGTCACGGCAGGAGTCGTTAGTAGAGTAGAACTTCAACAATATTCTCACGGCGCGATCGATTTACTTGGAGTTCAAATAGACGCAGCAATAAACCCTGGAAATAGCGGTGGACCAGCCTTCAATAGTCGTTTTGAATGTGTAGGAATAGCTTTTCAATCTTTGCTCACTACAGAGGCCGAAAACATTGGGTAAGGAAGAGTTTCTTTTTCATACAGCTTTCTGAATTGTGTTGTACTTAGATACATTATTCCATGGCTAGTAGTTCAACATTTCCTTGATGACTTTGACAGAAATGGCTTTTATACCGGTTTTTGTTATTGTGGTTTTGAATTTCAGAGAATGGAAAATGAGTATCTCAGGAAAAGCTTTCATTTAAGTGCAGAAGGTGGAGGTGTTTTGGTGAAAAGGGTTAGTTAGCATGAAACATATTTTTCGAAAACTCATTATATTACTAGCTAGCTCCAACGTCTCCCTGTAGTAAAGTCCTTCAAAAAGGTGACATTATTACACATTTTGATGGAATTCCTATTGCAAATGATGGAACAGTCGCGTATCGTGGTGGTGAGAGGATCAACTTTCACTATCTTGTTACTCTCAAGTTTGTTGGAGAATCGTGTACAGTTCGTATTGTTCGAAATGGCAGTATCCTGGAAGTTTCGTATCCTTTATTTGAGCTTCCTTTGTTAGTACCAATACATGAGAAAAGACCTGTTCCAGAGTATTTGACTGTCGCAGGTTTAGTATTTGTCGCGTTGAGTGAGCCGTATCTTCGTTCAGAATATGGAGAAAAGTGGGATTTTGAGGCTCCAGTTAAGTTATTGGACAAGTTATTATACGGTTATAAAAGAACTGCGAATGAGCAAGTGGTCATTCTTTCTCAGGTGCTGAATGCGAGAATCAATGTGGGATATGAATACCTCACGAATACGGAGTTATTGCAGTTCAATGGCACGAGAGTGGAAAATTTATGTCATCTTGCAAACTTAATAGATGAGACCAATGAAGAATTTCTTCGATTTGATTTGGAATTCGATGAAGTTATAGTTATAGAAAAACGTGCAGCACTTGAGCAGAGTTCGCAAATTTTAGTTCAGCATGGAATTCCAACACCTCGTTCATTATCACACCCTTTTTAACCAGATGTCCTGTTTAGATAAAGAACTTTTTTACATAGCATCTTGATTCTAGTTTTCTGAGAAAACCAAACTTATTTCAGACAAAGTGGCCATGCAGATGCGAGTAAGTAGTAGGCGTTGTTCTAAAGACTTGCGCGAGTTACATTCGAGTTTACTTGGAAATTTCCAGCTCCTGGGCCAGTTCCTTGCTAAATGTCACAAAGGGCATGTTACGTCGTTCATCACCTCTTGGATTCTCGAAAAACAAATGTACACAATCAGCAAGCAACTGGTCACTACCACTTTTGTCCGAATCCAAGCATGATACTAGTAACCGAGACAATGCAACCTTCTTTTCAGAATCATTGGGTAAAAATTCTGCCGCAACTCTAAGTAGTTCATAAGCAGCCTTAAGAAGCATATTAATATGTTAAACACTCAGATCATGACAATACACACTTACGTTAATGTCCATTCCCCCGCTTGCGTCTCCATAGACTTCTGGAGGCAGGAAGTCTTCAATATGATTTCTAAATATACAAGGAAGAGAAACCGTCTTCTTTCCTTCGTTTACGTCCACGTTCTCTTCACAAACGGAACACGTCGCTTCATTTAGGAGAAGGTTCAAATTGGAAGGCTTACACAAATAGAGTACTCTTGGTTGAAGAGAAGGATAATTCAATAATAAAAAGTGAACGCGAGGGTCAAAATCGACCATTTTAACTGACAATGCGGCTCTGATATCCTTCAAAGGAAAGTAAACACTGCAAGAGGGATCCTCTTCAGAAGCGTGCTTCTTACAAGTCGAATCCACAGAAGTGCGATAATCCACCCAATCCTGACAGCAGCTGGAAGGAGTCCGATTGCAACGAAGAATTCCATGTAAAATATCATTCAATGAAAAGATAAGATTCGAATGTGTCTCTTTGTCCTTGGTCATACCAATACGATAACATATTGCTTCTCGAAACAAAACATTCGCTTCAAGGTAACTATCTGAAGCCTCCTCACTTCCAATAAGTCCTTTCGGAATACCAGATACAATCAAACTATGGAGGAATAATGCATTATATACCTAAGCCAAGAAATCAACAATCAACTTTCTTCAACAATATTGTCCTCTCACATTGATAAAAAAGCATATTTTCTCCACAGAAGACATACTACGCAAGACGTCATAAGAAATATACTAGATTCAGGGCTGCGCTTAAACAATCACAAGAATAAGTAATCAATCAAATACCTGCAGCTTTCTACAAGTCCTCAAAAATCTAAAGTATTTAGGCTCTAGCTTTGGAATGAATACTAACTCATCCAAACCAAAACTTTGCTTTTTAAATAATTCGGCTACATGAAGAACCAATTTTTCTCCTAGAGTTATAAGAATTGGTTCCAGAAAATGTAAAACTGAATGCTAACCTAGTCCAAGAACAGGTTGACTCGCTTTTAACATTGGAAACTCAATGGAACCGGTCAATAGCGAGTTGGTGCTAAAAACTAGAATTTGTCCTTGATTAAGAACACAAGCATGACTCCTTCCTTCTGACTGCTCCACTGATTTCCGATAGAAAGGCGAAAAAGAGTACTTTGAAGTCGAAGAATCAACAAAGATATGATGCCGTCTTAAATGTCCATCCACTGCTAGAAAGATACCCAGATCATGACATGTCTTTAGTATTTCCACAGCTTCGTTTCGGGAGGAAATCTACCAAACAATATGGTTATGAGTGAACATTAAGAAATCAGTCCATCAAACCTTATTTCTCGAATTTGTCAATAACCACTCAACGGCATCGCTACCACTAAAAGTGTAAATATCGTCAGAACGTTTTGAAGTCATGGATAACGACGAAAAGTTGATTCCTTTGCTTCCTTCCGTATCAAATCTCCTCGATACTCCTTACTACTGCTTTAACATTCAATACTCAGTGAAAAATTGAACAAACCTTGCTCCTTAGAGATCATAGTTCTCATGTGTAACAGAATGCATTCTAGAGACCAGTCGTGGGTTGTGACCTCCAATGAGTAGCGCTGAAACAACACTAATCAAGAAATTATAGCAGACTCGAAAGTTTAAAAAGAAAACGTACACTTCTTTCCAAGTCGCTTCAACATTGACTCTGATCCTTCTTGGCTAGCTGAACCGGTTGATGAAAATCTTCGTAACTTGGGTGGTTGCTGTTCAGTTACTTCCGCTGGAACAACAGGGCTATTTACATTGCTCGAGTAAACAACACTTTCTTCATTCTCTGGTGGCGACAATAATCTCATAAGAACCCTATTTCATTTCATAAAGATCGTTCAATCACACAATCCAAATTCTGCTACCTCAATTTTAAAACGTCAATGTTTGATTTCAGCTCCTCCTTCACTGAATACCATTTTTCAGTTTCTTCAAAAGTTTTATTATATGACAAATGTAGTCTTCCTAAATAGATATCATCACTTTGCATGTTTCCCAGAAAAACTTCTAACAGAATACATCCATTTTGAAAATGAATAACGGGAATTTTCCAGACATGTTTCCTAAAAGAGTGTCATCAAAGTTCAAAGTTGCTGAATGCCATACCACTCCATGTTCTTGTTACAGTAGGCAATAGAACTTGTGAAAATTACTGCATCATTGAAATTCTTCAGTTTCACATACACACCAACTTGACCAGTAGAAAACCTTGTTGCTTCATCACAAGGTTCTTTGAATGATAGGAAACCTTCAATGAGATGTAACTCAACTAAGTTATCACTCTCGAAGCTTTCCATTCCGTCGGTTGTTCTTTGTTCAACTAAAGGCTTTGATACATCCGTCGTGTTTATCGTCAATTCTGTCTTTGGCTGTTCAATGTTCGCCTCTGGAAAGTGAATCGTTCTCACATTGGGATATGCAATATATCGAAATACTGCCTCATCAATAAAATGAAAAAGCTGCGATATTCAGAACGAAATAAAGCATGAAAAAGACGAATCATACCAGCTGATTCAGATTATCCTCTTTAAAGAAATCACTAGATACAGTATTCTCATCTTCAGACGACGACGTTAAGAATGATACTTCACTATCAGTTGAAATGTGGAAGTCAATATTAAAATTTACAGGCTCTAAAATGCAAAAAGAAATGGAACCCAGAAATGGATATTCTGGCAGAAGTTCTGCTTCTATTCGAGTATCTATGGCAACATCTTTCACAGTGACATGCAAAGTGATTCCACAAGCTTCCTGCTCTCCTGAAGTCGGTGACAAAAGTATGATCTTGTTATCCACAACAGCTACTTTACGAACAAGACTCAACTTCATAAAAGATTTGAAATAAACTGAAACTACACTCTGTAGTGAAAGAACTCGTTCGTCTGAATTGTTTCTCTCCAGTAGCTGTTCATCAAACTCATAGTTGCGAATCAAGGGTTTCTGGTCTCCAAGCTGTAGTTTAACTTTCTGCAAGCTCCAATCTGAAGAAAAACGATTCTAACGAAACAATTAGCTTTCATTTTAAGAAAAAATAAACTTACATTCTCGGATAGAGCAAAATCGAGAAAGCCCTCTTCTAGACAATCTTGAAGTTTCTGTTTTACATCGTCTTCAAGCCACCCTTCCGCTACTCTCAAAACTCTTTGGAAAATTTCTTCCAAGAAAGAAGGCTACGACCTAGTTAGACAGGACTAAACTTAAAAAGTCTTCTTACCCTTTCCTCAGCTTGCCAACTCTCGGCATTTTGTTCCACTTTCTCCTCATTCTCTCCATATCTGTCTTCTTCGTAGGGTTTTCCTGCCAAACTTTCCCAAGTAAGTTCACGTTCCAGGGAATCTCCGTTTTTCTCCAGCTGGCAAAGTTGCTTCCACCGACATATACGAAATATCAGCACCCCTGTAAAAATAAGAAGAGAAACATATATGGTCCAATTTTCCAAACTTCTAGAGGAGGAGGTTCCAAGCGAGAATCCCATAAGATATATTGTGGTACATATTGCCACAATAAGAGACAAGTCCAAGGTGAGCTGCATCCAAATTGCAAAACTGTCTCTTCGTCAACTCTACCGACTCCTTATTTCTCCAGTCGGAATTTTGTAGCCAACTGGGGAAAGTTTGAAATGGACTGAACAGGTATGTAACCAACGATCTAGAAGCTAGTTGCTTGTTTCAGATAGTGCATAAACCTTTACGCATGACAAATGTATATCCTTCTTATCTAAAATATACATTGGTGGTCTTATTAAAGATGAAACGTTACACCTCCAAGTAGTTATCAGCGAGACATCCTATATGTTTGAAGTAAAAGGATATTCAAGTACAAATCAGTCCTTTTTCATGGACACTTCTAGTCTTTGAAAGTTGACGGAAAATTTCTTGTAAAACTATGCCAAGCCTTGGAAAAATGTAGTACAGGTTGTACACTCAAACCAGTTTCACCATAGTTCTTTCCAAAGGAACCGAATCAAACGCTTTGGTACTACTTTGGATAGCAGATTCAATTCTTGACACTGAATTTCAATCTGATTTCAACAAAGTGTGAGTATCTGAAAACCTTTGAATTATGGAAAGCACGAGTGTACCCGTAGAGCTTCCATTAAAATTGTGGCTGTTTGGGTAACTCTGAAAATTTCAGAAAGTTTGAGTGCAGATAATAGAGCAAAGAGATCACACATCGTTGACCATCAATCATGCGTTGTTTGTCATTTTGTTTGCAATTTGCGACCGGAGCCTCAAAGGTTCTGCTGTGCAACCGTAGTGCAAGGTTCCCAGGAAGATTCCCTGTTCTCACAAATAGATATAGGGTATCTCTGCGATACAGACCTTATATGAGTATTCAGAAGGACAAACAGGCCCCTAGTGAAGAAGAGTTGCGAAAAAAACTTTCGAATTTTGAGTATCAAGTCTTAAGGGAAGGTGGCACAGAGAGGGCTTTTACTGGGGAGTATTGGGACTGTCATAAAAAGGGTGTATATGAGTGTCGTGCTTGTGGTCAGCCACTGTTCCATTCAGACACAAAATATGATTCTGGCTCGGGTTGGCCGTCTTTCTTCGCCCCCATTGACAAAGACTCTGTAACTACTCGCGTAGACTCTTCACATGGTATGGTACGCACTGAAGTACTTTGTTCCGTGGTAAGTAAAATATTCGGCTGTCCAATGCTCTACTCAGAAAGGATAGTGTTCTAGTCATCTTGGGCATGTCTTTCCGGACGGACCTACCCCTACAGGTCTTCGTTATTGTATGAACTCAGTATGTTTGAAGTTGAGAGAAGAATAAAACAGTCTTCTTGTTTTTTATATGAGAGTAGCTTCCTTTAATACTAGAGTTTCCAACATCACAAAGTTGGAAAGTTCCATCCCACCCTCAATAAAACGGAGGGCGATCTCGACAAGAGATTCAAACCGGAAATTTGTAGTACAGAATGACATTGGAAGGAGCCAAGTGCAAAATATTACCGCAGTTATACACCAGTTGCTGCATATGTGAAAGCAGTTTATCTGAATTTCAACAACGAGTATACCATACTATTGCCAAAATAGATAAAGGCTACGTCACTACGTACGGTGACCTGGCAAAGGCCTTGGATTCAGCTCCACGAGCCGTTGGACAGGCTCTCAAAAGGTAGCCCACTAAAACTTGCTCGAATTCAAGCCTTACATAGAGAGTAGAAACCCTTTCAACTCCGACGCATATACTCCTCGAGTGCCTTGTCATAGAGTTATTTCCAAGAACCGTACCCTTGGAGGTTTGTGGTACCCTCTTTTCAAACCCATATGCTGAACTCTGTTATCAAGGATTTTCAGGAAAGAGTGATGTTAACTCTGCGGAGATCAAAAAGAAGCTCGAACTTTTGGAATCAGAAGGCCTAGAATTTGATAATTTCAAATTGAACGAGTCTATGCATAACAGAGTATTATATTGGCAAGAGTTGATCAATCTTAGAAAGCAGTAAGGAAAGTAAGGGTTGTCTAATGTCACTGGCTGAGTTTTGGACAAACTCAAGCTAAGGTGATAGTGAAACTTTCTGTTTCGTCACTGGCGAAAAATTCTGTTCAATGTCCTATTGCCAGGTAACAACCTGGTCTCTTGGTTATTTGCTGACTGAACCGCACTATAAATTTCTGTTACGTTGGTCTCCATAACAAGGCCGCCGACAACTATTTCGTCGAGAACATAGTGTACCTTCCAAAACCCACGTCAGTCACTAACTTGTAGCGTGGAAATCTTACTTTATCTGGATGAAATATAATATCAAGTTCACAGACGTTTTCGAAACAGCGGTCCAGTGTTTCAACAAACACTTGAATGAGATCGAGAATACCCAACTCGCTTTCAACAACGTCAACGCCGCAAATGAAATAGAGAGTTGCGTAATGTCTAAGCTAGTTCAATTGTATTCTTGTAAAAAAGATCCAAGCTAACCTGTAGATTAATCGTATATCATCTTCTAAAAACGGAAAACTAGCTTCCAAAAAGTTACACATCTCTTCATTGCGTCGTGTGACCAAAGCATAGCACTCCCTTTACAACTATTCACAAGAGGTTTACCTACAGTCGATACTAACCAACCTGATAAGCTTTTGTTGGTGTTCTTCCGAATAAAATGAGTAAAACTTGGTGAGTCTTGCCTTGCCATGGTTGTTAACAATCAACAGAAACCTTATCATTGCCTAGCAAAATTTTGGCCTACTTGTTATGAATTCCTTGGACTGATTTCATGAATGAATCAACTCATAGCTTCACTGCCGTGATATTTAACAAAGCATAAGGGACTGAGGACATTGTTGAATATAAGAAATATATACACCACATATAAACCGAGTGATTTAAAGGCTCAAATAGAGCAAAAAGATAGTTTCAACTGTAACATTATCGATAAGAAAGTTGCCAACTTCATCATTGGCTACCAACGGATAGGGACTTCCTCCTTTGATATGAGAATATCGTTCACTTTCGAAAAATGTCGACAGCCAAACCAGCCACTATCAGAATTTAAAAAACGGGCTAAAATAGATGGAAAGTACACTGACTTTGTGGCAGAATATGGACTTGGATGTGCTGCAACGAGAACATGATGTCTTTTTCGGTCGATATCTTTTCCTTTTTGTTGGGCATATTTTCCCTGTTCACACAAATGACAAAGTGATGGACGAGAAAATAAGTTCCATACCCATAAAAGGAATATAATTCCGTTACAGTGAACATTTAGAAGCTTATAAAAGTTTCAAATACAAGTAATGGAAATGATTTAGACCAATTTACCTTGATGACCTCGTTTGTGAAATATTCCCAACCTCTATTTGAATGAGAAGCAGGTTTATGTGCCTAAAAGAATAAGTCAAGAATTGAGTAGACCAGTGTATCTTAACTTACTTCCACAGTAAGCACAGAATTTAACAAAAGAACACCTTGCTCAGACCAATGTTCCAAATTTCCTGAGAGAACTTACACACAATGTTGAACAAGAAAGGAATGCAACAAACCTTGTGCAGGTCGTCGATAACCAGGAATATCAGTTTCCAGCTCCTTGAAAATATTTTCCAAACTTGGAGGACATTTGACACCCGCAGGTACAGAAAAGCAAAGACCATGAGCTTGACCAGGACCCTTCGGAGTCACTTTCATTAAAGTGCTTCACATGTTAGAACAACACTCACATGATAAGGATCCTGACCAACGATAACAACCCTGACTTTCTTAAAAGGACACTTCTTGAAAGCGTTGAACACCTGCAAGCAAAACCATAAAAATTGGGAACAAGTACCACAACGATAACTCTACCAAATGCTCCGGTGGAAAGACGAGTTTTCTCTTACGCTCTTGCAACACAAATTGCGCCAAATTTTCCATAGTCTTCTGGTCCAGTTTATGATAAAGTTGCTTCTTCCAGGAAGGCTCCAAATCAGCAAGAAGCTGCGATGCATAATAAGTGACCATAGAAAGTTTCCAGAAGATCTTCTCACCTCGTCTACCAGCACTCCCAAAGATTCTACTGAACTATCTGAATACTTACGAGAACTCCAACCAACATTCAGTGTTGTGTTTTCTTTGTCAAAGTCTGGCCAACTTTTCAATGAGTTTACTGTCGGTAACTGTGTTCTGGACTAACATATTACGTCAGAATAGCTCGTATCGAATTCATTTCCAACCTTTTTTGTCTCCAAACCGTTGTTATTTTCATTACTACTTTCAAGAGTTTGTTGACCTTGAAAGAACCTATCAAGTGGACCGCGCTTCATTTTGAATGAACAAAGGCGATTTCGAAACGAAGGCGAAACAAGAAACAACATCAGCAACTTGCAATTGATCGCGATGCTATGGCTTTAACAACCAA
The DNA here is from genome assembly GCA_025991245.1 of Galdieria partita. Lineage (NCBI taxonomy): Eukaryota > Rhodophyta > Bangiophyceae > Galdieriales > Galdieriaceae > Galdieria > Galdieria partita. Next base: position 37,433 of record BQMJ01000055.1, read on the forward strand.
GCTTGAATAATTGTACTCTAGCAAAATGAGTTACTTTTATGATAGAGTTTATCAACAAGAGAAAATTCAGAGTAGTACAGTAGAATCTTTTAGAATAATCTATTTCGGAATAAGTTTGAAACCACTTAAAATGTTATCTAGACGATTGTGCTTTAATGTACATGAACAGGAAGGCTTAAAATCAAATTCTAACCTTGTATGGTTCTTATTCTACTAATTGTCACTTTGTTTTGAAATTGAACGAATATCTTTTAGAATGGAAGCCATTGTTTTGAAAGAAATTTTCGATGTTTCCTTCAAGTTATCTTCATAAAAACTTTTTCTGGTTTCATCAATGTAGGCTTTGAAGCATATCAATGGAAACAGTGAATAAATCTATGACTAGCATGTCAAGGTAAATACAACAACAGCTTCTTGAAGCTGCTCAGATGATTGAATCGTCTATGTGATTGGCATTATTTTGGTCTTATATGGATGAGGACTTGAAATACTCTTGGATGGTATTTTTGACTCTCACAAAGATTCGTTTTTCTCACTTTACTTTCCAATAGGAGCTAGCACGTCAGCATTTGTTGCAAACAAGTGAAGCGGAGCTATTGCAAAGTTGTGAACAAAACATGCTCGAAGAGAGGGAAGGCTTTCTTGATAAGAACTGTCGTTCGGTTGTGGTAAGTTCGGAAGTGATTACCATTCATATTAAGTTTTCTGGTTCAAGGGTGCTATCTTATCCGTACTCTCTTTGTCAAGTAACGGGAACGAACAACAACGTGCAGCCGATCTATTTGTATCTTTGTTGATTTCAAGGAAAAGCTTACGTCTTGAGGAGGCTATACAAGCAGTGGCAAAACAAGATCCTAGACGCAACTTGTTTCAGCCTTTAATTAGATTTCTAGACAAGGAAAACCGATCTTTGGCGGCATCCTGTGCTCAAATTATGGCAATTCTGTTTTCTGTTGACGCTGCATACAAGTTGGAGCCTTCAGATTTGGTGAAGATACAATGTTCATTTCTAGCTGATTGGTTAGGTAGTAATTTGGTGGAAACTGAATCTACTGATGAAGATTTTCTTCTCGCTACTTTGTCCTCGTTGTGTCAGTTTGTTCGACATGACAACTCTAGACTTGCGTTTGCTGAAAGGGGAAAAGATAACGTAAAGAATATCTCTTATTTGTTGGAGAAAAACAGACAGAAACCCGTTTCTGTTATTTACAGGACTATCTTTGTTCTTTGGATGCTCTCTTTCGCACACAGTGCCGAGGTCAAACAAACAGTGGCAGAGTCTTTAGAAAAGATATTTATTTCGCGTCACATTTTAGAAGTTTTGAAATTTTATTCTATGGAAAAGATTATTCGAGTTACGTTATCTTTTACAAGGAATTTGGCTGCTGGTAATTTGGGTCAAAGAATTAGACGGGAGCTCGTTGGTGCTGGTGTATTAGACCAAGTGATAATTTTGAGTTCCAAGAGTTGGAGTGATAAAGATATTGTTGAAGATATGAATGCAATACAGTCCTATTTAGAAGAAGAGCGCAAAGTTATGAACAGCTTTGAATTATATCGTGAAGAAATTTTAAGTGGTGCGTTGAGTTGGACTCCGGTTCATAAAGACTCTGTCTTTTGGTCAGACAATGTTCAAAAACTTGATAAGAATAATTTTGAACTAGTTGAAATGCTGGTGAGACTTGTTGAAGAAACTCATTCATCTGTAGTTGCTTCTGTTGCATGTCATGACTTGGCTATGTATATGAAGTATCATCCATCGGGTAGACTGTAAGAATACAAGATCTTCTATATTCTCATTGCTGAATATACATAATATCATGTCACTAGGCATATCCAACGATACAATGTAAAGGATCGTTTAATGGAACTAATGGTTACAGGAGAACCTGTGAGCGAACATCAAGCTTTCAAAGAGCTATTACTAAACACAAATCTAGGAAGTGAAAAAAGAAGCATTGCTATGTATTCAAATGTTGTTTCTGCATAGATGGGATTTTGAAGAAAAGTCTTGAATTATGACATATTGAGAAATACTCCATATAAAGACCTTAGAGGTTTTGTTTTTCAAGTGTCAAATGGTTGGGATGTGAGACTAAACCACTCTGGAATCCAAAACCTTCATCCCAATTATGTATATTGTCACTTGAATACCATTCTAATGTACGTTGCAAACCCTAAACCAAATGCTTGTCTTCTAAAGTTGCATACAAAAACAAAAGCAAAGTACCCTCTTCCAAGTTACAAGTGGCAGCCAACCCAAAGACCGAAGTTTAGTGCTATCCAAACGATATCTTCGATCATTATAAGGACGATCACGTACGTATTGAATATGATTCTCTAGTCCATCATCGTAACCACAAAGTGAAATCAAGTCACGAATAACATCCTAACATGCTTTCAACGACAACAGGAAATATAATCGAGACTTACCAAAGTACAACATTCAAAGTCTGAACCAACGTTATAAATTTCACCTACAACTCCTCTATGCAAGATGCAATCAATAGCTCTTGCAGCGTCTTCGGCATATAACCTGAAACTGAAATAAAATCTTTGATATTGATAGAAAATGTCATTCATACCAGTTGCGTCGATGCTTTCCATCCCCATGAACAAAACACTTTTTTCCTTGTTTAAGAAGACATATCGATTTGGGTATCAATTTGTCTGGATACTGACGAGGACCATAAACATTATTCGAGCGAGTAATCATGACGGGAAGTCCAAAGCTCTTATAGTAACCAACGGCAATAAATTCTGCTGCAGCTTTGGAACAGGCATACGGATTGGAAGGCGCTGGAAGAGTCAACTCAGTGTTCATTCCCTCATATTCACCGCCATATATTTCGTCTGTGCTTTGATGAATAAATCTTCCAACACGTCCATATCTCCTACAGCATTCTAGAAGTGTGTGCGTTCCTAACACATTGGTCTTTGTGAAGAATAAGGAATTACCAAAGGATGCATCGACGTGTGTTTGTGCAGCCATGTGAATGACCGTATCTACACTGTGACTCTCAAGTACGTAACTCAGCAGATCTTCGGATAAGATGTCGCCCTTCACAAATCGGTAGTTTGGAAAGTCAGCAATGTCGTTCAAATTTTTTAGAGAAGCACAATAGTCCAACTTGTCATAATTGATAATGACATATTCGGGATATTCACGCAATAAATAGGACACAACGTGTGAACCAATAAATCCAGCTCCACCCGTTACTAATATTACATGAGGCCTGTAAACTAGTTTTTCAAAGTCTCTACCAAAGCATGACATGAGAAGAATTCGTGCAGAATCAAATAATGAAGCAAGAATGGTTTCAAACCCGAAAATAAACTCAGAGTTTGCAAAACTTGAAACAACGATTCCCGGAAGTGATAAAATCGACGATTTTCGTAAATCCAACTGAAACAAAATATTGACATAGATAGATACTCTTTTGGTAATCCAGTAATTGGAGTCTGGAAACTTGTACTTTGTAGAATCACTGGCTGATCATAATCACTATGTTATTATACGCTTGAAATCTACTAATATCCGAAGGAATGATCATGAAAACTTGGAGGCATCTTTCTTCTTCTTAGCTCATGAGAGTTGAATATCTTATTTTGTTATATATAGTACCAGGTCGCAGACAATATGATTGTAGTATAAAATACTTAGAAACAAGTCTTTGAAAGAAATTCTATCGTTACAGTAAAGAGATAGATGCGAAACTTTTGCTGTATATCAAGTACTTTTATAATTATCCTTACAAGTTATCGACAAGATGAACTCAGAGGCATAACTTTAACAGAAGATTTGTAAAAAGAATCGCCCTAGAACAGTGCAATGAGTTTGGAGAAAATAAAAGTGTTTCTATTAGTCGAGTGTGAATGTGTGATAGAACAAACAATCCTTTACTTGGATTGTCTATTTTTAGTTCCATAAGGATCATCTACTTGGAAAGAAAATACAGAACTACATATATAGCATGTTCTTATTATAATTCTAAAATGACTTCATATTCCTAATAGCAAGAACATTTGAGGACTGAGCAGTCGTAAGAAGACATTCGAATGATTAGCAAACGTCATCGAAAATTGTTTGTGCAAAAGAAATGGCCAACGATTCGTTTCTTTGGAAAACTCGATGGTGAAGTTTATGGATACAAGAGTATATATAAAGATATACCGACGACTACGTCAAAAAAGATATTTAAGCCTAGCTATAATTTGGTTTATTCTTGGCTTCTTTTGCATTTGCATGTTTCTTGCTCAGTCACGTAACAAGCCTAAAGCACAGACTGCTAGTGAACAAGAACATTCCAATGCTTCTGAACCAGAGTACTCTCAAAAGGATTTCTCAAGTATTGAAAAATTTTCCTCTCACGGAAATAACATAAGTGGTACAGGTGCCCAGCCTAATGATGTCGCTAATATAAAGCAAGATTATCAAGTTGAAGAGAAGAGAGAAGTCAATTCCCAAACAGTCCCTATCTTGGAAGACGATAGATACAAACCGCAATATAAAGAAAATGAAGACTTGTTTCTCTTCATTGCTATAACAACTGATCACAAAAACTTTCAAGCTAGACAGGCCGTGAGAGAAACTTGGCTTCAATTTCCAAGAATACCAAGTTGGGAAGCGTATTTCTTCGTTATGCAAAGCCCCAATAATACTTTGCAAAGAATGGTAGAGGAGGAAGCGAAACAGTTTAACGATATCATCATATTGCCATATTGGGAAACCTATGCAAATCTGACACTAAAGACGCTTTCTCTAATGGAGTGGGTAGATCAAAATATAAATGCTACTTTCACTTTCAAATCTGATGATGACGCATATGTAAATGTACCCAGGCTGGTTCTTTGGCTTCTTAAGAAACCTTCACAAAGATTCTATAGCGGAGGAGTCAACAAGAATTCGAAACCTGTGCGAATAAAGGGCCATAAGTGGTATGTTTATAGCTTACTTGATCTCTTTCATAGTATAACTGAAGAGTTTGTTAGGTATGTAAGTTACGATGAATATCCCTATCAATATTACCCAGATTATTGCATTGGCAACGGTATGTCGACTTATACATTTAGGAAGTGTTGCCCATTATATTCCTTTTAGGATATGTTGTCTCAAGTGACTTAGTTTCGATTCTTGCAAATTGTTTACCTGAAAACCTTTCATGTACCAACGACTATCCTTCCTGTGTGCCTAGGAAGAGTTGCAATGTTCCATTGCAATTTTATCGAGTCATTGGCTTAGAAGATATAACAGTAGCTATTATTCTGAAAGGTATTCAAACTTAACAAATACTAGTCACATTTGTAGTCTGATCGTATTTAGGCTCTGCTGGAGTAGAATGTGTCCATGGCGATGGAAAGTTTATAAATGAGCCGTACTTTTATTGTAACACGAAGTACAGTCCGCGGTGCCTCATGGGATTGAAAGAACCAGAGGATCAAAACGTTATATGCAATCCGAGATATGAAGTGTTCTTTATTCATAGAGTTGTGCCAGAACAGATGTATCGATATCATTTTAACGGACCTGGAATAGGAGCCAACATCAAGATGTGTAAGAACTCATCCTTTTCAAGCTATCCACTTCTCTGAATGCTTATGGTTGATGGGAGCATTTATATACAATTTCAATCTTTTCTTGGTTTCTTTCTACAACTTGTTTTGTCGGATTGTTCACAACTCTATTCTTGGAAAGAAAGTTATTGAGCTGAGATGGACGTTCATAGGAGTTTCATCTTCCAACACGAACCACAACTTCACAAACACCAAGGGCAAGTGGACCTGAAGTATTCAGAATGATGCACTTTTCGTTGAACAACCAACTGATTTTTACAAAGCCTTCGCTTTGTATTCTATTTCAGAAGTTTCATTCATTCATTTAATGTTTTATTCAAATAATAAACTAGTTTGTCAATTACGCGCGTCGTAAGAACAGCATCGCAATAGCGTTCGACAAGCACAGCCATTTTTAGACGAGAAGACGGGATGATAAGAGCCAAGTGGCTTGTAAAGGAATTGCACATGTTTTTGCCTTCAGGATTTGCACATTTTCATATGAAGAATAACAAGAACGCTTTGAGTAGCTTCCGTGATAACCTTTTCCGTCCTATTTTGAAGAAAATCCATACTTCCGGTGCCGATTTTCAAGTGCAGCAGAGCGTAAGTATACTGACCTTTCCCAGTTTTGTTTTTCTTATTCTTACTTTAGGATCCGATGGTAGTGGGTATGACACCTCGTAGGAAGCTTCCACATAACTTTGGATTCGTTGTTGTACCACAGCAGTGGAACTACATAGTAGAACGTTTTGGGAAGCTCCACGTTAAGCTAGAACCTGGACTTCATTTTTTGATACCGCTTATTGATAGAATTGCATATGTACACAGTTTGAAAGAGGAAGCAATTAGCATACCTAATCAAATGGCTATTACTAGAGATAATGTGACTATTCATATTGATGGTGTGCTCTACGTTAAAGTGGAGGATGCGGTTTTGGCTTCTTATGGTGTTGAGAATCCTTATCGTGCACTTGCTTTATTGGCACAAACAACTATGAGGTCCGAGTTGGGAAAACTTTCTTTAGATAAGACTTTTGAAGAAAGGGAAGCGCTGAATGCTCGCATTGTCAATGCCATTAATGATGCTGCAAGAGATTGGGGAATGCGATGTCTTCGTTATGAAATAAGAGATATTAGTCCTCCTGCAAACGTTAGGAAAGCAATGGAATTACAAGCAGAAGCAGAGAGGCGTAAACGTGCTCAAGTATGACATAAACCTTTAATATATCCATCACCTAATGAGTTTTTTCTGTAGATTCTCGACTCTGAAGGAGAACAACAAAGTGACATTAATATAGCAGAAGGACGAAAGCGAGCGACTATATTATCTTCTGAAGCAGTTCGAGCTGAGCAAATCAACAGAGCAAATGGAGAAGCAGAAGCAATCTTGCTAAAGGCGAATGCAACTGCGAAAGGAATAGCAACGGTAGCAGCATCTATTAGGGCCAATGGAGGTTTAGACGCTGTTTCTCTTCGAATAGCTGAACAATACATTGCAGCATTTTCGAACCTTGCTAAAGAAAGTAACACTATATTGCTTCCTTCTAATACTAACGATGTGAGCAGTATGGTTAGTCAGGCTTTATCCATATTCAAAACCCTTACCAGGGACGAATCATTCAATACCAAACCAGACAAGACTCAAGGAGATACACAAGAGCAGCAGTCGGCTCATTCACAAGAGAGCCAAAGTGATGTATATTCTGTCTCTCCTATACTGCGTGGAAATCCTGATCGTTCCGACTCCACTTAGAATACTCAACTCGCGACCCAAAATATTGAGAATTTGCCTGTATTTTAGTTAACTCATATAGAATACTAAAAGAATTGTAGAGAATATTCTCTACATCTATATGGGAATTCATATAAAGAAAAATAAATAATTCCAGTCACTTTGGTCCGTTTCCCTTGTCGAACGACAGGAGAGGGTACTTTTTTCAGTGGCAAAAGACTTTTGACAAAGCGGACAAGACTTGGAACGACCTACCAATATCCACTTGAGAATGCAAGAAGAGTGAAAGATGTGCCCACAGAATAGTCTGCGAACCAAATTCTGATAACTCATTTCCTCAAGACATATACTACAGAATATAGTTTCACTTTCCACTGTCTCAGTCTGCGCCTTGTCGCGAAAGAGTTGATCAAAGGATATCTCAGGAAAAACATTTTCAACATTATTCCGGTTTAAAACTAAGTGAGGAACAAGCAACTTTCCATTTTCATCCAAAAGAAGGTATTCCTCTGTAGCCACTCGATCCACAACGTGATCTACCACATTTCCTAAGGGAACGCCTCGAGGAAACTCTTCGTCAAACAAGGGATTCCACGACTCCCTTCTTTGTTGACTTCTTCTTCTAGAAACAAGTCCCACTAGAGACGCTGTAACAAGTATTGCTATTATTGTACCCACTGAAACCAATATATAGCATAAGTTATTGCAGTTCGAAATACCGCTAGTTTCCGACATAAACAGATTTACCTCCAATCATCTGAATCTGAGAATTCCGTTGAGAATCCAACGTTCGCCATTTTGAGGTTCTTATGTTGAGCTTCAAAACTGCAACGTGACGGAATCTTGAGTAAACTTGTGTCAGTTCTTGTTTACGACAAACTTGGTTGTGTTCCTGACATAGAGCAAAACTCTTGGAAGTTGTAGTTTATCAACAAGACAACTTGACAGTTATTTCTCGTACAAGTATCGTTGTCGCTGCAACCAACGAGATATTGTACAAAGGTTAACACAATAGTTCTACAAGATAAAAGAAAGTCCATTTATAATTAGATACATAAGTAATCTAGTCAACCATTCAATGTTTGAACTTCTTTGAGCTACTGCAAGCTACCAGTTCCTCAACTGCAAATAGAAAGCATGAGTTCTATCAATCTTGAAATATAAGAAATAGGATACTTTTAACAATTCACTTGCCTTGTATAACTGTCTCAAATGCTTTGATGCAAAGAGATAAAGTCTTTCATTCATATTCTTTGAAGCTTGTGAAAACGTTGCAAGAGCTTTGCAAACTAGTAACAGGTCTACAGTAGATTAGTTGCGGCCTCAGAAGTCAATCGTAATATTACCGTAAAGAACTCGAGGACAACTCCGCTGTATTTTGCATACATAGCAACAATATTTCCTTTCACGAAAAGAGTCAAATGGTTCTTTGTCTTACACGGTAACTTCTTACCGAGCAGTTACAAGAGACTCGTAGCTTCCTATGTTGTAATGAATTTCCGCAAATAACAAAAAGTAAAACCAGTTTGAAGGATTCAAAATAATCAATTCAGAAGCAGCAAAAGCTGCCTATATGTCTAATGAGTTAAACCAATAAAGACTATATTCCTTGCTTACCTCTTCGTATTTTCTCAAGTGTAAATATATATAAACTAGTTCACACCAAGACTCTTCATCTACCATAAAAGTCTTTAAATAATCACAAAGAACGACAGCAGCTTGCTCATAAGCATTCAAACTCTTTAGTATTGCAACCTGTCTACATATTCTCTCTCAGCAAACAAGTACTAGTTTTGAAACATCACGATACCTCTTATACAACTCAGGACAGCTTGGATGCTTCGCCAAACTCCTTTCATACACTGCAGCTGCTGCTTTATAATCAAGACGAATTTCATGAAACAATCCGACTAGACGGTTGAGTCTCCAGTTGTCTCCAAACCTCTTCTTTATTTTATCGCAACACCTTGATAAATACTGTTAACAGAACACGAAACAAAGCGGATTTGTACTAACCAGTTAAAAAGTGAATAGTTTGACACGTCAGCAGCAGCAAAGGCAGCAAGCTCAACTGCTTGCCAGTATTCGATTGTATCAACTTGAGTATCACGTAAAACAGGAACAAGAGGCAGTACTAGAGCCGGTCTTCTCAACGAATAGAATCTTAGAAATGAAAAAAACTCCAGAGTCCTGTCTATTCGCTCAATAGTATTAGTAGTCAGAGTACATTTGCGGAACCGACTTAATATTTCCATGCAATCACAACGCAACAAACATATACGTATTTCTTAGACACAAAGCAAATATTCGTGACCGCACTAAGACCCAAATTACGTCTAACCCAATCAAACTGCCTGGTCCCGTTTGAGAAACTGAACAGTTTCGTAACCTGTATGCTGTAAGAACAGAATTGTTCTGTCCTAAGCCAGGAAGCTCAACGCTGAAATTTCAATAACTTTATATGCCTCAAGAATTTTAAGACTTAAACACGAAGATTCAATATACAAGCTCCGCGACGTTGTTGTGAATAAAACGGTGAGCAATCGATGAACGTTCTTCGAACAGCTCAATAGAAGGCCGCGATCTGTATACAATACCAAGTATTAAAAGAATTAAAGGTTGAAGCAGCAAAGATTTTTTCTTATTTTGGAAAAAGCTCTGGAAAGTGTGGTATGAGCTCATTGTAAGCCTTTGTCTAATCTCTGGATCCCACAGGAGTAGTGCTGCTTCTCGAAGAAATTCAGAGAGAGTCTCTCTCAATATCACAGGAAAAATAAGTAATAAGCTTATCGAAGTTTTAGACTTTTCTCACATACAGTTTGTCAAAAAAGCATGAGTTAGAAGAATGACGAACGAGATGGAAGCAAGCGAGCAACAGTTGCACTTAATTCCTGACTAGATAAAATTGAGTTTCTGCTTTTATCGATTCTATCTCTTTCTACTACTGAATTTGTAATATCGTGTTGCAGCCAAGAATACCCAATTCACAAGCAATTAATCGCAGTTGTACCCAAAACTTTTCGAGATCAATTAGAAATTCTGATGGCATGGATACATAGTTCATTGCCAGTGTTGAGAAGAATAGATATAGAAAGGAAAACGAATATGCTTGTTTCGAATAAGTTGAAATATTGCTCTTACTGTAGGAAATCCAAATGGAAGCTTGCAGCTATCAAGCTTGCGAAAATGGAGAGTAATAATCTAGAGGAGTCGGTCACTTCGTTATCAGCTCTCGAAACAACAACTGTGGTAGATACTATTGCGACGGCTAAAGAGTCCAACTTTTATAGAAAATTTCGCCATATTCCGAAAACTCTTAAAGACATGGAGTTTTTGTCCTTCAAATGGTAAGCCACATGAAGTTTGCATACTTGTTTTCACTATTTTATCTAGGAAAGGAAAATATAATGTAAACTATTTTGTCGATGGAAGGAATAGTTCGGAACCCATTCTTTTAGTTCACGGCTTTGGTGCTTCCATCGGGCACTGGAGGAAAAATATTCCTTTCTTTGTAGAAGCTGGCTATCGGGTGTACGCAGTGGACCTTCTAGGCTTCGGAGCTAGCGAAAAACCTCGTCTTAACGAGTATTCCCTTGAACTGTGGAAAGAGCTTTTAGTCGATTTCTGCTGTCACATGCAGCGAGACAAGGTATGTCTCTTGCAGTTTGATAACTTCTGCTAACCTCTTCCTTAGAAGTGGGTATTATGTGGCAATAGTATTGGTGCGCTTTTGTGCTTGATGGTGGGTAGTGACTTTCCCAACCTGGTGGATTCCTTAATTCTTCTCAATTGTGCGGGCGGTTTGACCTCTTTCCGTGAATCGGAACTATCTTTTCCTGGTGCTGTATTGTACCGTCTCGTGCGGCTTCTCTTGTTTAATTCTTTGACTGGACCCCTTTTTTTCCGAAGTTTTCGGACTCGAGAGAACATTTTAAAGTTGTTAAATCAGGTATATATCGATAAGGGGGCAGTTGACGAGTATCTGCTAGAAATACTTCATCTTCCCTCACTAGATGAAGGAGCGGAACACGTATTCTTGAAGACACTTGGTGGCTCTCCTGGTCCTTCACCTGAGAAGTTACTTCCAAACATATCTTGTCCCATATTGATGCTATGGGGAGAAGATGATCCTTGGACACCCTATCGTAAAGGCTTCCATCCTGGTATCAAGTTTCCGGAGTACAATAAGAACCTCAAGCTCATTTCGCTTCCTAAAACTGGACACTGTCCTCATGATGAAAGACCTCAACAAGTCCATGAAATCTTACTTCCATGGCTCCAAAACAATAAAAACATATGAATAATGGCTAAACCCCATTTCCAATTTTATCAAAAACGACAACTTAACTCTAGAAATATCAATACCAACTTTTGCAAATTCTTCGGTTCAAATATCTCTTTCGCAAGTCATAATGACGCTTTATACCACTTTCGAGCGAATAAACGGAAGTAAAGCATGGAATATCAATACTCGCAGAAAAGTTGCTGTACGAAGTTGTCCGCGCTTGTTGCTTTCTTTGTATCAAATAACGCGAAATGCCTTCATAAAGTGAAAGTGTAATTGCTGCTAATGGAGCAAGGAACATAACCCGTGGAATAACACCTTTAAAAAGGGCAGGTGGACCTTCTTCGGTAAAAATCCTTTGAAGAGTAGGAAAGATACCTTTGTATTGTAGTGTATCCGACACTCTCTGAGTCATCAACCTTGTCTTCACAACATCCACTGGAGTCATAATAACTGCCGCAAGAGTACCTCCAGCACCGGCAAGAAAAAGATTTTCACGGTTGGTGGGAAGCCTCTTCGTGAGACGACCAAAGAGTCTCTTTAGTTGAGCATGGAATAAAAATGAAAGCGCATTCCACGGAACATCACGAGAGATTGTAGCAAAATATCCCTTGTAGAGGCCTCTAACTCCCTCCTCCCTAAGAACTGTTGGTAATGCTACGATAACGTTGGGATAAATATCTGCCTGGATACGCTGTTTCAAAACTTCTTGTGGGACCCTTATAACTGACGCCGCAAGAGCTCCACCTGCCCCAGCTAATAAGTCTCGCAAAGCTTGGAACTTAACACTTGGCAAAAGAGTTTGTAGCCTCTCCTTGCAAAATTCATATGAGAGGAATTGAATAGCTCCTGCAGGAACAGCTAAAACGATCTGCGGAATAACTCCTTTTGTAAAAACTACTGGTGACCAATTCCTTTTCACACCCTTGGCTTGTAATCTGGTCCGGACAACGTCGACAGGGTGCAGAAAAGTTTGGGCAACTCCCCTTGCAATCGCTCCACTTAGCAGTTTCTCTTGGAAGTTTAGTTCATAAGAAATATTTCCTTCAACTGCGGCAGTTTTGCTTTGCAATTTCTTCGAATCTTTAAACAAGCATTAGTCTTGCGTTACTAGTGATGCCAAAACGTACCCCTTACTCCTCTTCTTCATCAAACTGAATTCAGACTATTCGTTTTTTCAATTGGTGGATGAGATGAGATTTGTTTCGTTTCTAAGCCTCAGTAATTTTTCCAGGTTCTATAGTAAAAGTCCAGTATCCAGAGTTGTTTGCAAGTCAATTTATCACTCCTCACATTATTCTATTTCCAGTGAAGTTGCGAACGCAAGTCCGTGTTCATTGAGAGTCTGTAAAAGTTCTTTGAGTTTGCCTTTATTGAGACACAGGAGTGGCCAATATTGTCTGTCCTCAACCAGTCGCTTCAGTAAAGTAGACCAGGACTCTGATGCCGACTTTAAGCCGAAGATAAAGAAACCAGTAACTGCTGGCATTCAGGACGTTATTAAGCAGGTTGAGTAACTTGTTTTGTGTGACTGTATGAAACTCACTGTTTGTTTTGTAGCAAGTAGACAATGCCGACGTCGTGCTGTACATGAAAGGCTCCCCTTCATCACCTATGTGTGGATTCAGCTTTAAAGTAGTGCAAATATTGAATAGCTTGGGTAGGAGTGGATTTTTTGTTGCGTGTAACAACTTACACTCGTTCTATTCCAGGTGTTGAATATCAAGCATACAACGTTCTGGCGGACGAAACCTTGCGACAAGGTATTAAGGACTTTAGGTGAGTAAAACTTGTAAGTTTCTAGTGTCTTTCTTACTGTGTACGTTAGCAACTGGCCAACCATTCCACAGCTATATGTGAAAGGCGAGTTTGTTGGAGGCTGTGACATCATAGAGAATATGTACCGTTCAGGGGAGCTGCAAGCTTTACTTTCAAGCTACTCTCGAAATACTCAGAGCTCATAGCCATGGTTAGGTCAATATAAAGTGCGGAATGCGTTTCAATTTCAGAAAAGAGAGTCTTCCTTATTACTTTGTATGGTCACTGTGTGGTTACTTCAGAATATTATATCTCTATATCACTTTTTCGGTGAACTTGAACTAGCTTTTCTCTTCTCTTCCTTATATTTTGCCTTGGCGAGTTGAATACGCAGCAACTCAGGAACATATTCTTTGAGGCCGGACGGACCCAGTTTCAAACTTTCTGTCAAGAGTTCTGGGTAAACGCCTTCTACCTTCAAATCAACATAAACTGGTGCCAAGGAACCAATCTCGTTTTTGTGAAACTTTAGTTGCGGAAAACTGTACAAGTCTGGTATCACCAACTGCTTGTCGGGAGTTCTCCTGAAAGCTGAGAAGACAACCCCTTGTGTCAAAAACTCATACATTCGTTCACCTTTCAGGGACAAAAACAACATCTTTCTGATTATTTGTGCATCCTTTTGTCCGATCCACTCCATTGCCAGCATTTGATTGGCCATAGGTACACCGGGAGGTAACACCCCTGTTTTGAGAATACACTGATATAGGCGTGGAATCTTTCCAATATCCTTCGGTCCAATTTTGTTAATAAGCAAAGGTCTTACTATGCTTTCATAATATTCTTGCAATAGAGGTCTCATAACAAGAGTCTCTGTTGTTTCTAGGAAAGCAGCACAATAAAGAGTGGATCTCAATTTTGAGTCACTTCTAAATCAATTGTCCAAATTTTGACGATTTTCTGTCTTCTTCATTTGTGAAAGACTGTTGAGGAAACTAACAAAAGATCTCTTCATCCAAAAAGTATTGGCAAACTTCCTCTTCATAAAGAAGATATCAAATAATGTAGCTTTCATAAAATTATGGTACAAAGTTGCTATCGCTTGCATACAGAAGATGTACGTGTTGCTGCTTGAATTATCTTAAAGTTTGAGTATATTTTCTGATCAGATTTTTTCAAGAGCTACAAATCATTAGACAAAACGTCAGAATAGCAAAATTGGAAAATGGCGCACTTACTAATGGGTAGCTCGATTTTGAATTTGCAAAGTAAATGACTTCATCTTTGAAGCGTTCCCGCGTGGAATGTGACCTAGACTCGAAAGTTTTCTTGCAGTCACGAAGTGAAGGTTCCATTGTACCCTCAAGACGTATTTCAAAGGTACCACTAGGTTTGGCAAACCTAGGAAATACTTGCTTTATGAGTGCAGTGATACAGGTCTTGTTTCACTTGAAAGATTTTAGAAAACTAATTTTATTTGAAGAAAATTGGAATATTTCGAACAGGGCGAAACCCTATTCGTACAGTTTAGAACAGGAATTAGCAATCGCCAAGTCCTTAAGAAACTTGTTTCTTCAGCTGGAAACAGGTAACGGAATACAAAACTACGTTTCTCCGATCAGTCTTCATATGTGCCTTAAAAAACATGCAAATGAACTCTTCAACTTCCAGCAACAAGATGCTCACGAATTTCTGCGTTTTTTGATTGGCAGCATCCAAAACCTATTTGCTTGCAGAAAAAAGACAGCGTTGACATCCGAAGATGCAAACTTTGTTTCGAACAGTGGGCGACAACCAAAGGATCTTATTGAAGCTTTGTTCGGTGGCACAGTTGTGACCAAGACGCGTTGTTTAGAATGTGAAAATGAAACTAGGCACGAAGAGACTTTTATGGACATTAGTCTTCCAGTTCGTGGACGTCGTTCGATAAGTTGGGCCATATCAGATTGCTGCAGAAGAGAAGTTTTGATGGGGAACAACAAATATGCTTGTGATAGTTGCTTAACATATACCGAGGCTGAAAGATACTGGAGTTTTCTCAAGCTACCTCCTCTTCTTATCTTTCATTTGAAACTCTTTTCAGAGAATACAAGGAAAGTGAATCAGGTTACTCCTTGTCCTCTAGAATTGAAGATGACGAAATGGTGTGATTCCAACGTTGAAGAAACCAGCAAAACTTATCGATTATCCGCAATCATAGTTCATCAAGGCTTTGGTCTAGGTGAAGGTCATTATTACACATTTGTGTCCAGTTACTTGACAGATGATATACATCATCTCAAGGATGAAGTTATTCAAGACAGTGCCCGTAACTATTCCTTTCCGTGGTTTTGTCTTAACGATACTGAAACATTCATTATTTCGGAATCGGACTTGATGCAAAGACTGTTTGAGTCGTTCAATTCTATAGAAACTCCATATCTTCTGTTTTATATGAAAGAAGCTTGAATGGGGGGACATAAGTAGATATGAATACTGTAACATATTGAGTAAACGCCATTCATCCAAGGGTACCATATGTTCGTTCATGTTATGTAGATATATGAGAAGATGAGGGTATATTGTTTCTTAATGGAATGGAAGGAATGCTATTTAATAGGCAAAGATTTGTAAAGACCAAGGTTCAACTACAAAACATATCTGATTGTCACTTTGTCGACTCTTGGGAAACGAGCTGCCTGTAAAGAGCTCTACCAGTTCGATATTATCCATTTCTGCTACGGCTTCATCAAACGGAATACAACCAATCCCCTGACTATCACTATGATTGATTACAACAAGGCGATAAATAACTTTGTTGTTATCAGAAGTATCTATCCATCTCCATTTCCATGCCATTAGTCTCCAGGCTTCTGGTTGCTGTTCTTTTTCAATGTTTATATATGACCAATTTCCTTGATGAAATATGTCATGACTAAGAATTTGATTAAGTTTGTTGTAAAATGCTAATGTCTCTGGATCCTCTGGTTCCCATGCCGCTCGACGGAGATGAATGTCCAACTGATTTTTCTTTCCTTGCCATTCTCCATGAAACTGGAAGCGAATACCAGGCAATGTAAAGCTGATGGAAGCTGCCGAATTGGCTATGGCTCGAGATCCAAAATATTTTGTGGCTCGAGGTTCATCATGGTTCTCCACAAAATGTGCACTATGGGCCAAAAATTGTTCCGATTTCGAACTTAGATAGGAACGAATATTGTCCAAATTATTACTGTGGATGATATCATATAAAGTTTTGTCATAAGTAGCGTCAAAGCCAAGATCTTGAAGTTGTTGATCCAAATTCCAGTATACCTCTGCCATTAAGATGGTATTAGGATACGTCAATCTCAATTTCTGTATAGCCTCTTCCCAAAATTCCTTATCCGGTCTATTGTAATGGTTCTTTCTCAAAATATCGCCCCAAGTCTTTATCAAAGTCAGATAAATGGATACGGACAAATTCAAGTTATACCTTCTCAATAACATCATTCAAGATAAGCATGGCCATGTCTACTCGGATGCCATCACACATACTTGCAACTTTCATCAAATTGCATATCATAGCATTTCGTAAACTCTGATTCCAATAATTGAGTTGCGCAGAGTCCTTCCAAGCTCCACTATAGGGATCCTACTCATACTATTTACTCTCTTGCTACCCTAAAAGTGATCCGTCATACTCACTCTCCCGTATGCTCTACCATCTGGTAGGTATAGATCAGGCGAAGGATTGGCTCGTTCTTCTGGGGGTGCAAGTACGAAATATTCTCTCTTTGACAAGTCATTGGACCAAATGCAATCAACCTTGAGAAAAAAGAATATCAAACAGTGGCTATCACGCTAACAAAGCATCACTTACTGCCATATGGTTCGGAACAAAATCAAGCATAAGTTTGAGATCCGCTGCCTTTAGCTTTTCTCTCAATGCTTTCAGTCCACGATCTCCACCAAGCTCATCATTTACTGAATACTCCACAACAGCATATGGCGATCCGATAATATCGGCATCAGTACAATCGGGTAACTTTTCTAGAAAAAACTCCCGACTCTTTGGATCTTTACGATCTAGTTGGACACCATAGTTTCCAATCTTCCATATTCCTTAGAAGAAGCAGACTTCAACTAATTGAACAGGATAGAGCTAGCTTACCTTGCATCCAGACCATATCCACTCCTCCTGCCTTCAATTCATAAAACTCTGACAGAGGAATGTCTGCCAAAGAATTGATCCGCGTACCATACTTTTCCTTTAATTCATAAAGCCAAGCTCTTGAGCTTATTTCATACAGTATGAAACCTTTGCTGTTACTGTACTGCGGCAAGTCTCTATTCACAAGTAACTGCATAAAATCACCTCCAGTGTTTTTTGAAGGTGGCTTTTGAGGTCCAATATGGTGTAACAGATTTTCCTCTGTCCTTCTTCCACAGACAAAGTTTGTGACAAACAACAACAAGATCACGCTGCAATAATTCATCTCAACAAATGTCCACAATCTTGAACGTACTGTGATATAATGAAGCTGTTGTAAACGTACACTATGTTACTAAGAAAAGTCCATTCCAATTATATTCAATACAGTGCCGATTAAACATATTCAATAGTCTTACAACTGACAAGATTCACTGCATGTGGATGAACTGTCCTAAGAAATTCTATTGCCGTTTGAACAAATCTTATGGAGAAGTTTCAAAAACTTGAAAAGATTGGTGAGGGGACTTATGGAGTTGTGTACAAAGCAAAGGACAAGGTTACTGGAGAACTTGTAGCTCTCAAAAAGATAAGGCTGGAACATGAAGAAGAGGGTAAAACACTTTTTACTTTTTATGCCGATTCTAGAATAGCTGTTATTTAGGCGTACCTTCCACAGCAATAAGAGAGATTTCTATTCTAAAGGAACTACAACATCCAAACATAGTAAGGTACGTCTTTTTGAAGCCCTGTGCTATGACTTGTAAGATTATTGTATTCTAGGCTTCGAGATGTTATCCATCTAGACTCCAAACTGTACCTGGTCTTTGAATATCTTGAACAAGATTTGAAACATTTTATGGATAGTTTGCCTCCTGGAAACTTGGACCCACTTTTAATCAAATCGTATCTGTACCAATTACTAAATGGATTGGCATATTGTCATGCAAACCGTATTCTTCACCGTGATCTCAAGCCTCAGAACTTGTTGATTGACAAGAGGGGCTTCTTGAAGCTTGCTGATTTTGGCCTCGCAAGAGCTTTTGGAATTCCTGTGCGACATTATACTCATGAAGTAGTAACTTTATGGTATGAATTTTAAACCGCTGATATAACTTTACTAGTTCTGAAAGTCAAGGCCAGGTATCGTGCTCCTGAAATTCTTCTTGGAGCACGAAGATATTCCACCGCAGTAGACATATGGTCGGCAGGGTGTATCTTTGCAGAGATGATATTGCGAATACCACTTTTTCCTGGAGATTCAGAGATTGATGAACTTTATAAAATTTTTCGTGCACTTGGTACACCCAATGAGCAAATATGGAAGGACGTTTGTTCTCTGCCAGATTATAAGACTACGTTTCCTAGTTGGTATGTCCCAATGTTTGACTAACTGTTCCGACTGACTCTGTTCAGGCCTTTTAGGCATATACGAGAAACGGTTCCATTTGCAGATGAAGCTGGCTTGGACCTGTTATCAAAAATGCTTGTTTACGATCCAAACTATCGGATAAGTGCTAGAGCGGCGTTGACGCATCCCTATTTTAGTGAAATCGCTCAAAATGTTGCTTCGTATGCGACGTACTTTTAGCCTCTGTTGGATCACTGCATCTCGTGTATTGCAGGCTTGTTCTCAATTTTTAATACAATATCGTCAAGAGTCCACTTTTATATCATGATATTGACTATTCGTATCAACTCTTTCATTGGACAGTAATACTTGGTTTTCTTTGTCAATAATTTCCTTGCAGTAAAATGAAAACGCTTATAATGTGAACTTTGGACAGTTATCGTTTTAAGGATTATATACATAGCCTTGGATTCTGAATTTGCATAACCCTTAACTCGCCGTAACATTCAACAACGGAAAATAGGGGAATATCTGAGGAAAGTTGAAGGCACCAATTGCCTACTAAGATAACGTTCTTAAGAATAATTCTCCTTTTGTTAGAAAAATAGTTTGCATGGTTGCTTCTCGTATGCGTACCTCCAACATATGAAGTAAGAGGAAAACTAAGAAAAGGTTGGCAACCCATTTCAAATTTTGGTTTCCGCGGATGGCCTTAACAGATTGCAAGGCACTGCTGCCTATATGTAGTGATACAACCGTTCAAAAACTGAATTGTGTGGAGAAGAATGATGCAAAAAGTGTTGTGCACTCATTATTAGAAGAAATATTGGTTTCCAACAAGGTAGAGATTTCGCAGCCTTTGAAAAGGGCGGTGGAAGTGGCATCCCATTACGTCGAAGGATTATATTTAGCCTTTCTCGACCAGGAAATCTTGTATTTGGTTTCTGATTTTATTCTTAAGAATCTTGACTTGCTTGTAAACTCGTTGAAACGCTTTTTAAGTGACCTTGATTTGCTATGCACAGCAGAGAACGAAAAAGGCATTCTATCTTCGAAAGTTTACTATGCTTGCCACATTTGCAGGTGTTTTATCAAAATGATTTCTCATACTGCCAACCTGAGAAAGTTAATTGAAAAAGTATTGGACATTGCAAAGTTCATTCTCGATGCATACAAACAGATACCTTCGTTGGGTTATCCTTTAAGTCAAATAATATTTGAAGTTCTAGAATCGGGAGCTTTCCATTATATTGGGCCTATAGAAGCAGAACGCTTATTTACTTTTCTTTTGAATTTTTTGAAATACTCTATAACAGTGAACAACGATGTTCAAGTATCCTGTTTAGTTACAAGCATCCTATCTATGTTGATCGACTGTTTAAGTTTTCCTTCCATGAAGACATCCTTTGGGAGTCGTTTGGCGGCTTTTGTAGAGTTACTTTTTGATAGGAACTTCTTTAGTCACGAACTTTGTGGTTCTGGCCGGGAAGGCTTAGATGAGCTATTGTTGAAGCTGACGATTCCTCTTTTGGAGGATGCTTATCACCATCTTTCCTCACTGAGCAGCTCATCACTTCTCAAAATCCTATACTTGCAGACCGCTTCTGGTTATCCAGTGTGTTACAGTAACGATACTTATGCTAGACAGAAAAACTACGAAATACATGACTGTCACTTAGAACCGATGAAGAAGAGATCGAAAAGTTACCGACCTGCAAATTTATCTAGAGCTTTCTATCAAAATGCTGAGCACGTATTAAGACTGTTATCACATGTTGATGCGGAGTTGTCTGCTTTGGAAGCGCAAATATACGAAATTGGCGCTATATCTGCTGTTCAAAGATTGTCCGTAATAGGGACAAGCCTTAGATATTTGAAACAAGTTGTGGAGGATGTGAATCATTTGCTAACTAACTTAATTTTCAAGTATCGGAGTCTAGTTTCTGACGGATTTCGTATAGTGTTGGATCGAGTCGATCCTTGTAGCAGTGTTGCACTAGAATCTGTTGCCTTTTTAAAGGATTTAATAATAACGCTTGACTGTCTCTCTTCCATTTCAGAGGATGAGAATGCTAAACATATTATTTTTCCTGTTTTAGAATTAGGTTTAAATGTCTTGAATAATCTAAGATTTAATGAGAGCTCGATGATTGAATACATTTGTTCTCAATTCACGGAAATTTGTATCTCGCAGTTGTCGTCTTGTCAAGTTGCAGATGCTAAGGCTGCAATGAATTTTATCAACTTTGTTGTGTCAGTATGCAGCAAGATGAGTTTATCAAAAAGTATTACTTGTGTTGACGCAATGTATTTTCTAATCCTCGAAAGAAGCCTAGGGTCCTTAAGCCAAATCAAGGAAACTAACGCTATTCTTCATGATAACTTGTTCTCATATCTTGATCTCCATCGATTGAATACTTGGTTGAATAGTTGCTGTAAAGAATTGAATGATCATCATGAGATGACTGTTGACGAGATGAAACGCCGTTGTCTATTTTATTTCATTCTGGCCGAGGCTTTAGTATTGCATTTTCGTTTCTCGGGACTTTTCTCATTTGGAGACCAAATTTCTGTAAATGAAATTCTTCATAGTTTAGAAATGAGCTGGGAAACTTTCTTTGATATTTGTACATCAAAATGGAATGACTTGATTGATGTATCCCATAGTACCTGTGTCAAGAAATACACCTTTTCAGTCATGAAATTTTGCGTAAAGGTCTATGAGTTGTATAATGAGCCTCATCATGAAGAAAAAACGCGTCTAATATCGAGAAACTTACAATACTCTCTCTATATTTCTCTTGTTCTAGGCATGGAAGAGATTGCTGATGAATGTATTCTAAAAGTTGTAAATATTTTAGCCACTTTGGATTGCTTCTCAAGCAGTTCTGTGTCAGTTGGCCCCTTTAAAGGAATACGTTGTTTCTCATGCCTAAGGAGCTCAAACTGTTCGAAGCTGCGTTCTTTGGAATTGAGTTTTCAATGTTCAGGACTATGTAATCTCGTCACATTACTCATTTCGGAGAAATTCTTGCAAAGTGAACACTTCTCCTTTGTTGTTTGGGGTCGACTTGTTTCATATTTGCTGAGGAGTTTTTGGTGTAATTATTTTACATGCAACGATTCAACTAGTTACCACATGGAGTTTTTGGTTGTTATTTTATTGGATAGTTTGATAAGTTCGTCGATGCCAAAACTTTTACAAGATATCTGCTTTAAGCCAATAGGCAGCATCGATTTCAAAAGTACAGTGAAGCTGTCCATCGATTCTCGTGAAGCGAATGAACTGGAAAGCTTTGAAGTTTTGTTTAGAGTTGCTTCTGAACATAGTTTGCAAAAAATTAGTTCTGATAAGGTCGTTTCGTGGTTTCTTAGATTATTTAGAGATCGACTCACGGTCATTGGATTTTATCGCCTCGTTAACGACTCTTCTGAAATTTATGGATGGCAAAGTCTCTTTCAAAACAACACGAAAGACTTGTGGAATATTGTGGCTTCAAATGTCTTGAGAATTCTATTAGTAGAGAATGACCTTCAAAGTGCAGAGTTCCTTGCGAACCAATGTGGACGAAGCCTTTGCTTACTTGTCAAGGAAAATTTAGGAAGTATTGTAGCTACTTATCTTTATCAGCGAACTATTTTAGAGGCCAATATTTCAACTCAATGTGTACAAGATTCATTAGTCCGACTTGAGACTTGCATCGAGTTTTGTCGCAAGGTATGGAATGCAAATTTTTCTTTCATGGCTAACCGGCTTTCAGGTAATAGATTGTCCATCTTTTGCTCAACTCTTTTTGTCTTGTAAGATTTCCGCCACAAAGTTCTTGGTCCAGCGTTTGTGTAAGCCAACTTCAGAACTCATTTTTTTAGAGAAATCCCTCGAGAATTTGGCAAAATTGACAGGACATTGTACAAGTTGTAGTCTCATCTCAGAATGTTTTCTTGCATTGATTGATGACTTGAATCAAAGGATATTCCGGAGCTTAAAGTATAGTTCATTAGCAAGAGCGAGATCTCTCAAATGCTTACAGCGGTTGTTTACTTTTATCTCTTCTGAGCTACATCTTTTTATTCCCAAAATACTTGCCTCTCTCAAGTTAGTATTAGAACTTGAAGAGGAATTGATATCAGTTGGTATAGAAACTTGGATATCGTTTCTGAATCATTTGAATCCTTCACATGCCGGTAAGCATGGGACAGTCTGTTCATTGAATATTTTTACTTCTCTAAAGGTTCCCATGTTTTGACTATCCTTTCTGTGTTAAATCCATTTATTCCTTCATTTCCTGAACAGCTGGGCCCTCCTCTTGCTAGACTTGTGAGTCAGTCCAATGTCAATCTATTTTTAATTATCGATGAGTCATACATTCCTACTGAATTGGTACAGTTTGCATGCTTGAATATGGAAGTGTAGTGATTGTATTTTAGGCATCGCAAGTATGTTTTGAAGAATTTTTCAAAGGCTGGAGAGCCGCAAGAGAGAGCTTATCGCTTCAAGAGCAAATGGATATGTTGGCGAGTGTTATTCAGTCGCCAGAAGTGCCAACAGTTAAGTATGTGGTATTATCCCGCCTCCAAAAACTAGTGACAATGAATCGCAACCATATAATAGCAACAATGATACAAGATTTGAAAATGCGTTCCACTGTCAGTGCTATTATCTCAAATTTGTTTCAATCTTTAAAGAGCTTCGACAGAAAATGCTGCATATTAGCGGCAGATATCCTTGGAGATCTAGGTGCTATCGATCCTCTATACTTAATTGGAGATAATGCTCCTGTCGAGACAACTAGATATATATCATCTGGGATCGCAAATAATAAGATTGATAGTTTAGAAAACTTTCTGCAAGCCCTTATTTGCCAGTATCTGATTCCTTGCTTAAAGGAGGGTGAGAAGTCTGGAACCGGACTCCATCAGAATGTTGTTGGGTTTGCATTGCAAGAACTGATTAGAATCTATATTAATGAGTGCCAGCAATCTCCTGAGAAAGATACAAACAATCTGGAAACTTTCTTTTCAAGTGACCTGTATATATCACTGGCAGAAGATCATCGAGATCTTCTGATTCCTTATATTCATTCGAGTTATAGTGTCGTGCAGACAGGACATAAGAAGGAATCTTTGAAACTTGATGAAATACTCGACTCAAGGGGTGTTGGCCCAGATGCTTTAGATCTATGGATATCTAACCTTTGCATTCTGTTAGTAGATACAGACTGCTTCTTAAATACCAAGTCGCCTTGGTCAAGAGTTCTTCAAGTATGTAGAAATGTTTATCGCTTACATCCACAGATTTCAAGATTTGTCTTTCCATATATCCTGCGCCACTTTCTGGAGAACCTCTCAGACGAAAAGACAGAGCAAGTTGCTTTGGATTTCATCGACTCGGAAATATGTTGTGCACTGGAACGAGGAAGTATTTTCGCATCTTGGGTTCTTGGTCTAGTAGAAGAGTACCGTCTTATCGAAGAGACCGTTGCAAAGGAGGATAAAACGTCTCGTCTAGAGAAGATTTGCGCTCGTCTGAATGCTTTTGGTGGAGAATTCTCTTCTTTTCAAAGGAATGTACTTTATAAGTTTCTGAAGAATATAAACGATATGGACCTTGCTAAAGCCTCTTTAAAGATTGGATCCTACCATAGAGCTATCTTCTATATGGAAGAACATCTGCGAAACTTCATCAACTGTGAACGCTTGGAAAATGCTACTCTTCTTGTTAGATCACTGCAGGATGCTTATAATGCTATTGGCGACAAGGATTCTTTGTTAGGTCTTTTGGTGCTACAGAAAAAGAAACTTACAAGCCAACTGAGTCTACAAGAACAAATCTTGGAGGCCGAGTCTCTAGAAAACGTGGATGAAGTCAGTGCTTTATATAATGAAGCTTTATCTTCGAAGTGCCTGACAGGTCTCGAAATTTCTTATGTGAAACATCTGCTCAAATTGAACTTGACAGAACATGCCAAATACTATGCCGGTAAATTTTCATCAATCCTTGAAGGAACAAATCAAGAACAGGTAAGTTTTATTTAGTTTTTTCAAGCATCGATTATATCAAATCTAGATGAGGGCCTTGCACTGTGCAGCTGCTTGGAGATTGTCGGAATGGTCTGAGGTGGATTCGTTGGATTCCTATCCTCAAATAACGGGGGAAGAAGAAATAGGCGAAATTTGTATCGCAGCCTATTTGAATTCATTGTCATCGCCCAGCCTTGGCTCTCATATCAATAACCTCGCGAAGGAAAGAATTATGAAAAGCATGGCCGATCCTTCACTAGGAAGTTACGAAAAGTCATACATGTCTTGTGTATATTTAAGCATTTTGCGGGAAATAGAGTGGATGAAAGAAATTTTAGAAAACTCAGATAAATGCAGAGATACTGAAAAGATCTCTCTATTCCATCAGGACTTAACACGGCGTTTAAAAATGACAGTTCCTGATGTTACTGTGAGAGAGCCAATTGTAGAAGCTCGACGCGTTTGTTACAATTATTTTGGTGACAACTACCATGCCATATATGCTATGATGGAACTCAGCAAACTCCAAAAAGAAAATGGATGCCTTCATGCTGCTTATTTAAATGTGATTCGATCAGAAAATATGTTTTATTCTTTGGAAGACAAAAGAGACATCTCTCTTTTATCAGATATTCAAATGGAGAAGGCCGATATTTATAAGAAGAAAGGAAACTTGTTTAGTGCTGTAGAAACCTTAGAAAGCGTTGCTCAAGGATTGGAGAGTCAGATTCAACAAAATAGGTCGGGAAATTTGTTTGGTATTGAAACTCAACTTGCTAGGGCATTGGTTGCTCTAGGCAATGTATCAGAAATCTCTCATACTTGTACAACTGAAGTTATTGCTTCTTATTATCGACGAGCGGTGAGCCTTGCATCGAATTTTCAAGACGGATTTTATTATCTAGCACGCTTCTATGACCGCATGTTTCAGGAATCAACTTTTGGTTTGGTTGAAGACGGAGAGAAACAGAACAAAAAGTTGTTGCCTGACAAGAATGCATTGCAAAATATAATACAGTGTCTGTCTGTTGCTTTGGAAAATTACACTAGTACGATGGAACTTGGAGGCACGTATATTTTCGAATCGCTTCCAAGGCTTCTGACTCTGTGGTTCAATTTTGAATATCAAGCTTGTGCGGAAAAATCAGTGACAGCATGCGCTTTCTCTGAAGAGGACATGGCCACAGTTAGAAGTGCAATGGAACGAGCCTTTGAAAACTTGCCAATGTGGCAATGGACAACTTGTACTTCGCAAATTCTTAGTAGAGTTTCTCATCCAAGTGCTTTCGTTCGCAAGAATTTAGTGCAACTCATTGCGCGACTGACAGTTTGTTATTGTACCCGCATGATTTGGTATCTAGCGCCTGTTTTAAACGGAAAGAATTGCGTACGACGAAAAGCTGGTGAAAAAATTGTGTCTGTTGCCGAAGAGCTCGGAGGTCAAGATGTGTGCAATACCTTAAGAAGTGGACTTGCCTTTATTCAAGAGTTCTCTAAAATTTGTCTTCAGGTAAGTCATCCAATTTGCCTTGTGTAAAACTAGTAAAAATTGCTTTTCAAGAATACACCAAAGCACGTGAAGAAACTATCGTTTTCGAGCAATTTCGATGCCTTTAAGAAAATGCTTCCATGTAAACAAGTCGTCATTCCTACCAAAAAGGCTATTATGATTAGCTATGACGAGAGTTTGACTGATAGAAATGGAAGTCTCGATTCGGCACCTGCATGGAACCCTTGGAATGAAGAATTACCTACCATTTATGGAGTAGAAGATGATATTATCTTGATGAATTCATTGATGAAGCCGAAGCGAATATGCTTAGTTGGTTCTGATGGAAAGCAATATTACTTCCTATGTAAAAGAGAAGATTCCGGTGACATGCGCAAGGACTCGAGACTCATGGAGTATGTCAAGATTTGCTTGCGATTCCTAAACTAAACAACAATAGGTTTGCATCTGTTATTAACCGACTTCTTCGAATTCATCAAAATTCTCGTTCAAGGCAGCTTACACTACGAACTTACGCCGTTTTACCACTTAGTGAAGAATGTGGAGTAATAGAGTGGTTATCGAATCTTGCTCCGTTAAGAGGTATCGTATTTCATCTGTATAATGTCTTCGGGATTCGGATTTCTTTGGGAGAGATTAAAGAAGAATATGAAAGGCGGACGTGTACTAGTTTAGAATTCTATCGTAACTGGTTGCTTCCTCGTTTCCCTGCCCTTTTGCGACACTTTTTTGTTGCTTGTTTTCTTGAACCTAGTGAATGGTTCTTGGCCAAAAAGAGATTTACATACTCTTGTGCAGTGTGGAGTATGATAGGTTACATCGTTGGACTGGGTGATAGGCACGGTGAGAATATCTTAATAGACATGACCTCTGGAGAATGCATTCACGTTGATTTTGCTTGCATGTTCGACAAAGGACTAACACTGAAGGTCCCGGAATTGGTTCCATTTCGTCTCACTCCTAATATGCTGGACGCTATGGGTCCTTCAGGTTATGAAGGTTCGTTCCGGGTGGCATCACAGATTACTATGAGCATTGCACGAGCAAACAAAGACTGTCTTATGTCTGTATTAGAAACATTCCTTTACGATCCTCTTGTCGAATGGGAGAGAAGCGTTGGTACTAAATATCGGAGCAGTAAAGAAAAGGAAAATATTCCAGTCGAAAGGTCAGCATTAAAGCCGAATGCTCACGCCGTGAAGGCAAGACAGAGCATCGATGAAAAATTACAAGGCATTGTAAAGGATAGTAGATCACCACTTTCTATACAAGGTCAAGTGCAGCGTTTGCTATTGGAAGCGACCAACGAGGAAAATTTAGCAAACATGTACATCTGGTGGATGGCTTGGATTTGATCCGTTGCAACACGTGGCATCGCGACGGCTACCAGTTTTCTTTATCAGAGCATTTTTCTCCGAAATATTCTTTATTATTGTGGTATGGTGGTATGCCTAACTGGCGACACAATGTTTTCATGTTTAAACGGGCCATTTTCACAAGCCTTGTTATTACTTTAACATTATTATGCTTGATAACTTTGTCAGTAAATAGAACACTGAATATATGGTTTTCTCGGAGTGCTATGTCCTTGCTGAATAGCGATATTCAACTTGAATCCTTGTGGTTAAGATCTTCGTCAACGCGTGATATAAGAGTTGCATACTTTATTCAGGTATCGACGTCCAATTTGCATCTTTTCAATAGGCTGCTGTATCGTTTATACGATACGCAACACGTCTACGCTGTCCACTTTGATTGTCCTTGTAACCAAACCACTGTGGATAGTATAATCAGAGCAATACAAATGGGCAACTTCTCTAATATACATATCATTCCACATGAGACTTTGACCTATTCAGGTAAGTCGAAGTTGCTTGTACAAGACAGAGAATGAGTCGTAGCGGTCTAGGAATATCACTTGTACTGAATACTTTATCGGCCATGACATATCTTTTGAAGTATCCTGCAGGAACTTCAAGCCAGAAAGAGTGGGATTTCTTTATAAACTTGAGTGGTTCAGATTATCCTTTGCTGACTCCTTGTGACCAGGTAAAAGTACTTGGAGAAGCCGTGAATATGATTCCGACCTCAGCTTACATCAATTTTCTTCAAATATTTGAAAACCATGATTCTGAATACAGAAGATCACTTTTATATTTAGATCCTGCTTTAACCATGAATAGGAAACTCGTCTCCGAAAATTGCTTAGAGAAGAAAGCGTTGAACCCAGTTCAAGTGCATCCATTTCAGCATTACTTTAACTTCACGTTATACAAGGCGGAGGCTTGGATGATTCTCTCTCGAGAAGCAGTAAAATATCTTACTTGTGAATCCTTTCCTCGGTGGATGTTGGCTTCTTTTGTAAATACTGTTTCTTCTCCCGAACATTATTTTGTAACAGTACTGAAAGGCTCATCCATTTGGAAAAATACGATAATACCGTTTGCATTTCGTTATGTGCGTTGGATACATCCAAAACTACCAAGAGCCAGTACTCAGCACCCATTTGAGTTGGATCTTCATGGCGATCTATTCTGGGAAGATATCTATGAGTCTGGTTGTTTTTTTGCTAGAAAATTTTCTCAACAGGATAGTTTACTTCAATCGCGCATCGATTCCGAAATAGCAGGTCTCAACTCCACTCTCTTAAATGATCTTTTTCAATTACCTAGACTCGAAGAGTCATTCTCTATTAGCTTGCTGTCAAAGAAGAAACAGCTGCTGGAAGACAAAAGACTGAGAGGATATTTCTGTTCTAGTGCAGTCAATTTCTCTTATCATTTCAATAGAAGTTTAGAAACTATGCGAGCCTTAATAACGAGACATCTTCGACTGAATGTATAAAATTTTCCTTTTGGACGTAATTGTGCTCTCCGAAACAAGTGATCCATGCCCTTTTCAAAATCTCCTTGTGGGCGTCTTGTACAGTAGTGGCGCACTTCCAACGGTCATGTTTTTTAGGGCAGGTTTAGGGTCTCCGTCACCAATAGACCTGTTTTTGGACAAAGTTGAACGTGAAAAACTACTTGAAAAACTAGAAGAACCATATACGAGCGCTAACGAAGAAAATGAACTAAAGGGGGAACGAAACTCTTCAAACGCTGGAGGGCTTCAAGTCACAGAGGGGAATTCCTTGCAGGAAATGGAAAAACTTGAAAAAGAGCTTGAAAACCGCGAAAATGTGGGTGTTGATCAGAAAGAGCCTTTATACGGGGCTATCAAGTTGATTGCGGAGTTACTGGATGAAGACGACTTGCTCGTGGAGTTGAGAGCTTCCAACAAAAGACTGTTGAACTTTTTTTCGAACCCTTTAATTATTAAGGTAGGATACTAGACGCCTAGGTTTTTTTTCTCTGAGTGGTTTTTGAAAACAGGCACTGATATCGTATGTTACGGACACGGTTCCCCGCTTTGACGAAGATCAAATGGACCTTGCCAAACTCAAGTTTAAGGTATGTTTTTTGAAATTCTTTTGAGAGAAGTGCTGAATCTTTGAAGTTCCCGTTGGTTGCATGTGAAATACTTTGTTCCGAAAACCTAAGACTCAGAGACTCGTTTGCTAGCCAGTCAGACAGCTTAACGTTGCTTTTTTCGTTTTTACGTAAACCAACGGGAAAGATAGACATTTCAGCTACGGCGAACTTTGCGAGAGTCTTGCTGACATTGATACGGCTGTATCCGGTTTGTATTGAATTCTTTCGTGATGTAACTTAGCTCAATTTTCTGTAGGATATTATCAAAACTTTTGTTCAGGACAATTTGTGGATTTTAGACTGTCTTATCCAGCATCTCTATTGTATGTCGTTGGCTGACATTCTCTTACGTTTGTACCTTAATGTTGGTTGTGATATTCCGAGATCCTCTTTATCTTGGAGTCTTTCAGAAAACCAGAGTTTACAAGCATTTCCGAATTATTTCATTTTTGATAAGCTTGGAGAGAGTTTCTCTACTTCTTCATATCCGGAACTTGATGACTTCAATAGAAATGAAGCTATTTCTAATTCTGCCTCCGTTATGGTAGGTATTATACAACAGAGTGTCTGTACAAGTGACTATATGGAAGTCCCGGAAGAAGTCGATATTATTAAGAGGTCATACATTATTGGTAAAGTCTTAGACGATGGCTTAGTAGAGGCGGAAGATCATCAAGGTGATTTTGACAACATATGGTCGTGTCCAGCCCTTATGAATGCTTTGAGAGTTTGTTGCGAGTTACTTATTTCCTTGAATTCGTTGAAAAGTGAATCATCTATGTCGGAAAGATCTTGTCGACGACATTCCACTACGGTTGCGTCATTAGAAACTAGTGAAATCTCAAATCCAGACTCCAACAACAAAAATCCATTGGCAATTGTGGAAAGTGAACTTGTATCGAAACTTCCTAAACTAGCTTCCTTTTTGGATAATGCAGGAACTGAAAGTCTGGGTTTTGTTGACGGCAGGAAAGTACTTGGCACGTTACGCTTGAAGATTGCCGAATTTTTTCTAACTTGCTTAGTTACGTGCAGTCAGGTAGGGGAATTTCTTTATTTTTTTCCGTTTTGAAGGCGCATTTTTGCAGGAAACTGTCGGGGAAATATTTCGTCTTGGAGTTCCAAAACTTCTTTTACGGCTTTTTGTTGACTGCGATATGTGCAATATTCTCCATAATTATATTGTTTCGGTTATTTCGTCATGTTTTTGTGGAGACTTTAAGATGATTCAAAAATTGTGGATCCAGGATTGCCATATTTATGACTGGTTGGTTGAGGCTTGGTCTGAAAATGCTAAGATTGTAAGCTTGTACATTTTTATTCTATGTTTTTGTTTACTGTTACTTTCAGGACGATTTTAAGTGTCGCAAAGGCTATATGGGTCACCTAACTCAGATCGGCAACATATTAAGTCAATATTTAGATGAGCAATACGAATTTGTCGTTGAGCATATTGGCAAAGAAGAATTTGAACGTTTTGAACATCTTCGAAATACTTACTTATCGCAAACCAACGAGATCCAGTCTAAGCCTTTGGGAGGTACGCATCCAGGGCAGTTACTTTCCAGTGCACAGATGCCCGTTCCAACATCTAGTCTTAACTTTCCTGAATATGACCAGTTCATGGAGGAGATAACCTCATCAGATGCTGAGGCGGTTAAGAAGTTTGCTGAATATCTATATGAACAGACAAACGTATTGTTTACTTCTCCACGGATTGTTTTTACGTAGCTAAGTTACTTTTTCTAGGGAGAAATCGACAACGAAGAAGAAGAAGAAGAAGAAGAAGAGCATATTGAGAAGTCGCATGCTGTTCCAGTATCAACAGGTTTGGAAGATCCTGAAACAGAAGATATTTTTAAACAGGCTATTATTCCTTCTACAGAAAGCCTTTTAGAGCGGGAGGAAACGACTAGTGATTATGAGCTAGAGTCTAAGAACGATGAAATTGATGAGGAAGACTTTGATGACTTGGCTTTTACTGGTGACGCTATTTTTGCATCTGCACGTGATTTCCCTTCCGAAAGAGATCTTGAACAACTCCGAAGCGCTATTGCGGAACAAAAATTAAGTGCTGAAGACGTTTATGACTCCTACGAGGAGGATCATTTGTCTGATGAAGAAGATGCAAGAATCTATGAAAGTAATGAAGGCAACTTGAGAAACTTTCAGTTTCCCGATCATTAGGTAGTTTTGAAATCTTCTCAAGTTATATTAATCATATGAATGTTTGCATATTTGGTATCTTGAGTTGCAGATATGCTTGACGTCAAGTGGCAGTTACAGCCGAGTTCTTTGTGTTAGCTAACTATATTGGCTATTCATTTAAGATAGAGAAAACCAACTTTTCTGCTTGACAGTTATACGACAATAGAATACATAAAATGTCGTCAATTGAGTTGCGAAGTACTGTTTGTGTTGTAGAAATTTTGCTTGAGTTTAGTCCATCCGTAGTAAGATTTTTGCGCCTCCCCAATGTTTTGGACTCATGAGCCACAACTTTTGATCAGTCACTTGTGCTACGTTCATTGTTCTATTGGAAGACCATTTCCCTCTGCTTATACATGTCTTTGCAATAGGAACAAGTTGAAGTTCCTCAAGTGGAGAGTTCAAGCTAGAAAGGCCTCCCGTAGTTATCTACCTGTCTTGCTGTGTACTCTTCAGACGGAAAAGGAGTCGGATAGGGAATTTTGGATAGAATTTTACAAAAGCAGCATAAACTTGCCCAAAACGCGTTTTGAACAAAGAGCTAATGCAGCAGTCAAAGAGTTGGAGATTCAAAAGTTTTGGGAAGATAACTTGATTTACGAGAAGATACTGGAGGCAAACCAATCTAAGACTTTCTTCCTACATGATGGCCCACCATACGCCAATGGAACGTTACACATGGGTCACGCGTTAAACAAGATACTGAAGGACATTATATGCCGATATCATTTACTTCGAGGATTCTATGCGTGTTTCATTCCTGGATGGGACTGCCACGGTCTCCCAATTGAGCTGAAAGTTTGGCAGAGTATTCCAAAAGAAAATCACGATAAACTAAGTGTTACTGACCTTCGAAGGAGAGCTGCAGAGTTTGCAAGGAATACTATAGAAGAACAAAAAAGTTCCTTTAAGAGGTTTGGAATTTGGGGCTTTTGGTCACGCCCGTATTTAACTATGTCTCCTGAATATGAGGCAGCACAGATACAAGTATTCGGAGACATGTTTTTTCGGTAAGTTTTCGTTATTGTTGGAAAGTTCGTAACATAGAATGATATGAATAGTGGCTTCATTTATCGTGCACGTAAACCTGTACACTGGAGTCCTTCAAGCAAAACTGCTTTAGCGGAAGCGGAATTGGAATATTCAGAAGATCATGTCTCGACTGCAATTTATATTTCTTTCAGAGTTGTTGCTGTCAATTCTCTTTTAGGAGACTTGCCTATTACTCCCAGTTCTTTAGAACTTGCCATTTGGACCACCACTCCTTGGACACTTCCTGCTAATGAAGCTGTGGCGGTGAATCCCCATCTAACATACATTTTAATAGAGGTGGCTCGATTGAACCGATTTCTAATAGTTGCCAAAGATTGTTTGGAACGAGTGACAGAAAAGTTGAGATTAGAATTACAAGATTGTCGCCATGTTATGGAATTTAGTGGCGAAACTTTGATTGGTATTAAATACTATCATCCAATCATAAAGGATAAAGTGTGTCCTGTTGTAAGAGGTGGAAGCTATATCACAGCAGAAAGTGGAACAGGTTTGGTTCATACTGCTCCTGGTCATGGAGAGGAAGATTTTGTTGTAGGCAAACGTGAAAATCTACCCATTTCGTGTCCTGTGGATGAGAATGGAATGTTTACAAAGGAGGTTGGTGAGGTTTTGTTTGGACATTCTGTGTTGGGGCAAGGAAACAAGCTAGTAGTGGAACATGTTGAGAAGATGAATTTATTACTTGCAAAGGAGTCTTACCGACATAAGTATCCTTATGATTGGAGAACGAAGGAGCCAACTATTTATAGGACTACAGAACAATGGTTTGCATCTTTGGAAAACTTTCGAAAGGATGTCTTGGAGAGCATCGATCAGGTTACTTGGATTCCGGACTCCAAGAAGAATCTTATTCGATCTATGGTTATAGAAAGGTCGGATTGGTGTATTTCTAGACAGCGTGCATGGGGTGTTCCTATTCCTGTATTTTATGATGTTTCGAATGCTAATACTCCTGTTCTTGACCAAGAGATTTTAGAACATGTAAAGCGTATTATCCAAGAGAAAGGTTCTGATGCCTGGTTTTACTTGTCTGAAGAAGAGTTATTGCCAGAAAAGTACAAAGGTAGACCTCTCATGAAGGGAATGGATACGATGGATGTTTGGTTTGATTCTGGTTGTTCATGGGCTGCCTTGGAAAGTAAGAATTATTTTAGAGTACCTGCAGATTTGTATTTAGAAGGTGGTGACCAACACAGAGGTTGGTTCCAGTCGAGCCTTTTGACTTGTGTTGCTACAAAAGGTCGTGCACCTTATTTAAAGGCTCTTACTCATGGTTTTGTACTGGATGAAAAGGGAGTAAAGATGAGTAAGAGTGTTGGGAATGTTATAGATCCTCAAGTGGTATGTCATTCTGAATATAAGAGTCTGATTTTTTTATAGTTGATTAGGTTGTGAACGGTGGAAGTAATCATAAGAAGGATCCTGCATATGGAGCGGATGTCTTAAGACTTTGGGTGGCTAGCGTGGATTACAGAAATGAAGTTTTTATTGGTCCTAATATTATTCGGCAAGTAGCTGATATTTATCGAAAGATTAGAAATACGCTTCGATTTATTGTGGGCAATTTGTATGATTTTAGAAAGGACGTTGATGCTATACCATTAGCTGACCTACCTCAATTGGACATTTATATGCTTAATGTATTCAGCAAGTTTAAGGAATCTGTTGAGATTGCATATGAGAGATATGAGTTTACTTCCATATATCAAGCCATTCAGCGACTTTGTATCACAGAATTGAGTAACTTTTATTTAGACATTTCAAAGGATCGTCTATATGTTTCCCTCCCCTATGATTATCGGCGTAGAAGTTGTCAAACAGTTTTGCATATTTTACTGGAAGACTTGGTTCGCATTGTGGCTCCTCTTATTCCGCATACTGCCGAAGACCTTTGGCAGTGTTTTGAGTTGCGACAAGATTCATCTTTGTCAGTATTTCAGTCAGGTTGGTTGTTGAATGAGAAGGCTCCTATGGGTCGTTATTCGGATGCATTTTGGGAGAATGTTCGTTTGTTACGAGATGATGTGAACAAGTGTTTGGAACGAGCAAGAGAAGAGCAACTTATTGGGTCTTCATTGGAAGGTCGAGTTGGAATATATTTGAATGGGAAGGATGAGAATCACGCTTCCTTTTGTCATCATTTGATGGAACTTTCTAATAGTAACAACCAAGTAGATCAACTTGAATACTTGTTTCTCGTCTCTCAAGTAGAGTTTGTGGAAAGCAAAGAAAGTTTAGAGAGAAATTATTCTTACATTAGAGATAGCGTTCATCCACAACTGGATTGTTATTCTTTAGGAGTTGCTAAAGCATTGGGTCAAAAGTGTATTCGATGTTGGAACTTTTCTACAAGTGTCCAACAACATGAAAAGCATCCAGAACTTTGTCATCGATGTATTTCGGTAGTAGACAAACTATTGTCGAAATAAATGTTGACTTTTAATAGTAAGGAAGTGAAGGATCGCAATGTTTTCTCCATTCTTCAATGCCACCTATAATATCGTAAACATTATTTATACCCCAACTCTCCAGTAAAGAAACGGCTCTTTGAGATGCATTCCCTCGACGACAAATTACAAAAATACTTTTCCCACTATTGACTTGTTTTTGAATCTAGTTCAGTTATTCTCATTATCATATTGTTCATATATTACCAGGCAAACTTACCTCTTCACATTTTGAATCAAGTTCTTCCAATGGAATGTTATGAAAACCTTCAATATGACACAGCTCATATTGAACAGAAGGTCTCACATCAATACAAAAGTAATGGTCATTCCAAAGACCATTTGTTTGCATTAACTTTGCTTTGGCTTCCAAAGGAGGTAACCGTTTTTCACTGGGAATACTGAAAGATGGAGAAAGTCCTAAAAAGGACGCATAATCATATTCTGCAATACAAAAGTCCTTTGAGGAGTCTCCACAAACGATACAGTTTGGATTACGTTTTCTTAGCTGGAAAGTTCGAAATTTCGTTTCCAGACCATCAAATACAAGTAATCGACCAATCAGAGGCTCGGCATCCTAAGCAGTTTCTGTTGGTAAATTTCAACTGAAAACTGTAGAACTCACTTACGTCAATATTTGCAGCTAATTTGATGGATTCTAAAGCTTGCAAACAGCCAATCACACCAGGTATAGGACCCAATACTCCATTTGCGTCACAACTACCCACACAGTTTGGAGGAGGAGGCTCAGGAAAGATACATCTATAACAAGGACAGTCAGATGAGGCACAATAGACAGTGATTTGACCATCCATTCCTAATCCCAATTATTCAGTACCCATCAAGTCTGTAACTCAATAATAATGGTCTACCTATAGCTGCTCCAGATATCAAAGGTCTTTTAAAAACTGCGCAAGCATCGTTGACAATATATCTCGTCAAAGCGTTATCAGTGCAGTCCAGAACAATGTCATAACCTTCAATTATTTCCATGGCATTGAACTGAGTCAATCTTTGCAGAATAATCTGCACCTGGACGGAAGGATTCAAGTTCTGTATCGCTTCCTTCAGAGACTCAGCCTTAGGCTTGCCAGCTAAATTCTCCTTATGTCCAATCTAGTAAACAAATATTTTAGATAGCGTTCATTTTGGGAGTTGTGGAATAAACCTGTCGATGAAGATTACTAATTTCAACTTGATCATCATCAACGATTCCTAAAGTTCCAACTCCAGCACCCGCGAGATATAACGCTGCAGGGCAACCAAGTCCTCCAGCTCCAACGATAAGAATTTTCTTTTTCATCAAAAGCTCCTGACTTTTTTTCCCAAACTGTGGCAATAATATTTGACGACTATATCTGGAGATATCCAGAGTTCCTTTTGTCGTCATAGTATGTCAAGTTGTCAATCGAATTGATTTATCACAAGAGATGCAAAGTTTCGTCTATCATTCTTTTGGAGACTTGTGTACATCAAAGTCCACAAGTTTTTCCTGCAAAACCCAATATACAAAGTGTTACAATACTTTACTAAATTGTTCAACTGTTCCTACTCCTATGAGACTTGCTTTGTTCCCGTTTCCGTTTTTAGAAAAGAACCAAAGTGATGGAGCGTGGGACTTGAACTCCAAAGCTGTTACGGAGTTTATCCAACACTATCAGTATTCTCCAGTTTTATTCAGGAGATGTTTTCCTGATTTGTTTTTTGCAATAACCCCAGAAGATCTTGCAGGACTTGCTTGTGAAACTGGATTTATTTCACGTGTCGTTCAACACTTTCCAACGAAACAAGTTGATAAGAAATGGAAAGTTTTGTGGGGTCCTTTTTCTGAAAAGTATTTTGAAAACTTTCCCGATAAGAACGCCTCATTACTAGTGAATGATGTGGAAAGGTATAAAATTCTATTTTGTTTTGTTGTACCTTGAAGTGCTTTCTGCAGATTTTTTCCTCAAGTGGAGCAATTACTGAAATATTTTCGGTTCATTTCGAATTACAGGATAGACGATGTTATGTTATCGTATGCAACTTGTGGCGGAGGTGTAGGGCCACATATTGATAACTATGACGTGTTTCTTATTCAGGCAAGAGGAAGAAGAAAATGGCGTTTGCATTTATCACCTTTGAAGAAAAACGAGGAAGATTGGTTGCCTACCCAAGTACTTGTCGTTTATTTATCCTTTAGCCAAATTCTTTTGCAGATTTGTTAGGAATTGCGTGTTTTAAGATCTATTCCTTCGACGGATGTTGAGTGTATTTTAGAACCTGGCGATATGCTTTTTCTTCCTGCACGTTATCCACATTGGTATGTAGATATGGAGTTTACATAGTTCTTGCCTTATGATTCTCACGTAGGGGAATCTCTTTAGATAATGAATGTATGACATATTCAGTAGGCCTTCGACTGCCTTCCATGGAAAACATGCTATTTGCTGTTATGGAGCATTACAATGAACACTTTTTATCATTGAGAGAAACATTCCTGGACAAATCTATTCCTTCTTACACAGCCATAGATGATCCAGGACGAATAAGACAATTAACTACATTCCGTAACAACTTGTTGAGAGAAATTCGAGATTTACTCACTGGTAAGAATGGGGGAGACAAACATATGGCAATCCGAATAACTGCATGTAGATGAACTTAACTTTCGATCTTGTCTTGGAAAATTGTTAACTACTCCTATTCGACTTGATACGAAACAACTCATTGAAGAAGAAATAGGGTCTGAAGAAGAAGCAGAAATGCTGGCTCGAGAGTTTTGGATGGGTAGTATTAAGTTGGAAAGAGCAAAAGGATGCAAAGCTGCTTATATACCTTCTTCTAGAAAAATATCTTGCATGCTGTTTGTTGATGGGATAGAATATCGCTTACCGAAAGGAAAACTATTCGATCAATTTGCCAAAGTCTTTTGTGATAAGCAAATTCCACTGATGCAATGTCGTCAGTTATTGGGAATTCGGCGAAGACAGCACCAGAATTTGATTGGCTTGTTCAAGTCGCTGCTGTTGAATAGGAGTCTTACACGCTTATCTTAGTGGCCAATAAAAAATATTGAAAAAAGTCGCTAGGAAGATGAGCAATCTAGTAAAAGATAATATGGTTCCAGAATTTATGCGACAACCTGGTATCAAAGAAGGTGAATAGAACACTGCTCCCTGCCGCTCCCTACAATTGACAGCGTGTCTTTTGTGTCAAGGTTATCGAAAACCCTCAGAAAATATTTGGCAGATTCTTGCGTCTCTCAAGCAAATTCATAATGAGACGGGTTGGTGTCTTTTGTCAGAGTTTGCAGTCTTTGAGTGAAGTGTGGCATTTAGGAAATGTGTGGACTCACTTAATGAGTGGATTCCTGTTTCTCTTACTTGTTCCTTACACATATCATGCGTTAAGTGAATATGAAAGGAAGGACATTTTGTTTATGCTAGTTTTTGTCCTTTCTGCGTCATTTTGTTTTTTTGGTTCAGCAACTTATCACTTATTTATCTGTACAAAGAAGTGGCACTATACCTTGAGGCATATCGACCATAGTGGAATTATCAGCATGGTTTGTGCTTCTTATTTACCAGCCTTGAATAGAGGTTTTAAGTGTTTTCCTTGGTATCAACAACTTTATATGGGTGTGGCTATCATTTGCTGGATTTTTATTATTATCATTGTCCCTGCTCTGGATAAGAGAGAGAGACGTACTCAAAGAAATATTGTTTTGTTTATTTCTGCCACTTGGGGGATTATTCCATTGACTCATTTCTGTTTATATGGACGATATGGTTGGCAAATGTTTCTAACTTCTACCTTAGTTATGTGGTTGGTTTACGGTTTGGGTTTCCTTTTTTATGTAACAAAGTGGCCAGAGATACGTCACGCTGGTAAGTTTGATATATGGGGTCATTCTCATCAATACTGGCACTTGTGTACAATATTTGCTTCCTTGTTCTGGTGGTATACACTTATGAAGATGCACAGAGAGTTGCCTGATTCGATACACTGCTAATAAATAACAACTTGTCAATGCGAACGATGTATACTTTCCAAATCTTCAAACGGTAGAAGAACAGCAACGGTCGGGAACTCAACAACTATTTTTCCTTGCAATATCTGCTTGAGCGAAAATGTCATATCACACCTTTCAAAAGTTTTGTGATCCAAGTCACGACGTTTCTCCGATACGAGATAGACTTGCATCTGTTCCACTTTATACTGTGAGTAGGTACGTAGTAGCTGCGATAGTTTCCTATTTCTTGAAAGAGAAGGCTTTGGTTGGAAAATATTTTGCAAGACTTCCTTCAGAGGTTCATTCTCATCAACACGGGTAACTTGCCAGGCAAGTTTCAAATGAGGAAAAATCAGACGGAGCGACCAAAAGATACAACCGTTCTTAAAAGAGTAAACGGATTGATTCAACTTTGCCTTGGTGAAGACTCGGGGAAGAAAGCAAACACTGATGTTTGACTGCTTTGCTTTCCTCTCAAGTACTTTATTCTTCTTCTGTACATGGAACCAGCTTTTTTGTTCATCTTTCCAACGCTGCAGTTGCACCGTTGCGGCTGAAGAAGCACGATGTACTTGTTCCAAAAAAGTATAGTCGTTTAAAAAAGTTTCTTCCGTATATTGAGTCATTGGTACGAATTGGATCTTTTGTCGCTTTCCATCGCAACCCTGTGGAATAATTCTTATGTTTGCTCTATAAAGATAGAAGCTGCAACTTACTGTTTGTTCCTTATGTGTCTTTACGCAAATTAATGAACAAGTTCGTGTTCCGCAAGAAGGGCACTTGTATTTTGCAAGGTTGGCTGCGTCTTTGTTCTTATCTAAACAGCAAACTTGACAATTGTCTTGCAAAGTGTTCACAGCTGCCTCTTCTTCCATCCGCAAAAACTAATCATCCATATTTATTGATTGCCTATGGGGATTGCTTCAGTTCCTAAGCAATTTCCTTCAATATCCAAACACAAAACCTTTTCTACTTGAGGATAAGATATTGAGACTGCAATAAAAACAGGATCTATGTTTTCCAAAAGAATAAAATGAAACATCGATCTGGAATATTTTCCGACTACTACTTTCCTACAGCTTTGTAACCTTTTGTCCAAAGCCTCCGTATCTAGTTCAAAACTTTTCAATGAACCTTTTGCAATACCTTCTCCTGTTGCTTTGACGAGAGATTCCTTTAATGTCCAAATACTGAGAAAAGATTCCCTCTGCAGATCACTAGGTTGACGCAATAACCAACTCAACTCGGTGTCCGAAAGATATTTCCTGGCAATATCAAGATAACTTTTCACCTTTCTATTCTTATTTTCTATATCTATGCCAATCTCTCCATCACAACAAACTGCCAATGCACATAATTCTTTCGTATGCGATAAACTGAAAGATATCCTAGGAATCGAAGGATTGTTGATTCGAAGCACAGGTTTTCCACCTTCCAGAGTGGCAAAACTCCAATCTTTAGGTTGAAAATTCGTCAAATATTTTGAAATGGCAGTTCTCATAACACCTCTTCCTACAATAAACGTGTCTCGATTCTAGTGAAAGGCAAGTAAGATCACAATCAATCTACTTTGCAATCAATGTACCTCTAAAGAGAGGAGTTCTTTACACTTCATTTTCTCTTCCAAGGATAATAACTGGAAAAATTTCTCTACAATAGGCTTCGTGATACTACTCAACCAAACATGGACTTGATTCTTCGGAAGTGGAAACGAAGGAGAGCTCATAGAACATTGACGTATACTCAACTTCTGCCTACAATATGCTACTTTAAAATACAACAGCTTTCTATTACAAAACTGAAGTGGAATAAAACAACATGTTTGCCAAGCCAACATATCACAAGCAAGTAGCTGTCTTTCTATTACCGACATCGATTGACAAAGTGATTCTCACAGGAGCCTCTATGTTTCTTATCTGCTGCTGGAATTGTTCCAGAGTTTATTCTAGCAAGTCCTTTTCACCACAACAAAGAAAATGTTTCAAGCCAACAAAAAGAAAGCTTACATGTTGGAACGCTGAGGTTGTATGTTGCGATGCTGTGGAAGAGAAAGGAAGTAGCACTCAAAATGCTTCAAGTGTGCCAAGTTCCTTATTGGAGACCATTGGGATGGACGAATTGAGAGAAGAGCTGAGAAGCAGTCTAGAAAATGCTATTAGAAAAGCCAAGGATAAAGGAGAGTTCAAGTTGACAGAGGAGGAGAGGAGAGTCCTTGATGAGCTGGAGGTTTGGATTGCAATTCATAATATGTATCAAAAAGCTTAAATAACTTTCATTTTAGAAAAGAGGAGTTGAAGAGTTGAGAAATATTTTTGAAAAGTTAAAGGAACAGATGAGGGAAGTACCAAACAACGAAGAACAAAAGCAAATAGAAAACGAAACGACAGTGAGACGGGAGCGTATGTTGGATCTCTACGATCAACAAGTCAACACACTTCTCCAAGTAATGCAACAAGAAAGAAAAAAACTCCACCAAGAAAAGACACAGATTGAACAACTTCGAAAACAATATGAGGAAGACTTGCAAAGAAGAGAGGCTATCAGACCTAATACATTGCCAAAGGTTTTGCTTTTGGCATGCGGAGTAACTTTTGGTTTCTCTTGTCTTTACTATGTTTGGGTATCCCTTGAAACAGATCAAAGCGATAACTTACGAAATGCGGTTTGGAATGCTTTGGCTACAGTTGTTGCTGTACTTGTGTATGAAAGCCAAACAAAGAAGAAATAATAAATAACATTACTATAAGAAAACTCACTGGTATTTTCGTAATGTACGTCTGTACTCTGTTTCTTGTGTCGGAGCATTCTGACTTTGCTCTTCTCTCGTACTCGGCATTTCCTGTAAATATGAGAATGTTGTACACTGAGACCAGAATTTGACTAACCGTCTCATTTGAGTTATCAAGTGAAGCGAATGTACAGAGAATCTCTAAAAGTGGACCTCGCAAACTGTTCAATTCCATCCAAGATACGTTATTAATTTTGACAAAAGGTGTTCGTTCTCGAACGTTAAACAAACCCTTTCTAAGCTTATTGGTTCTTAAATCGAGAAGGTCTTCCAAGGCTCTTCTAATCTATTAGAATACGCATCTTGATGTCAAAATTTTGGCTTTCCTTAGTAAGGAAACGGAACGCAGACCTTGAAAGGTTGTTCTATGTCATCTGAAGCAACGTGAAGCAATTTGGAAGCTATTTCCATGTAGTGCTGATGTAACTGTACCAAACCACTGTTTGGATTATTTCTCTCTTCCTCCACTTTTGCAAGTATCTTTTCTTCAGTAAGCCAACTAGGCGGCAATATGCGACAACGTTTGGCCTCCTTAAGACCTACAGCCAACCACAGAGGTACGGTAACGGGTATCCCTACTTCAAACGGGCCGAAATCTCCAACTATAAGGTTAATCACTGGAAGTTTTATGTTTGGAATAATTTCAATGAGTTCGTCGTCGGCAAAGAATTCTACTTCTTGACAAGTCAAACGCTGCGTCTCTTTCAAACTCATCGTTCGCGCCAAAAGTCAGCTTTGGCCATTGATGAATTAATTCTCTTCTTTTCATAAAAGGCTCAATAGAATACAAATAAGTTGAATAACGGATTGAAGGAAGTTATAAGATCATTAAACACCTATTGGCAACATTTCATTTTTAAAAAAATTTACATAATATTCAGAAATGCCGAAAACGACTAGATTGCTTCACATTTCCAAATAACACATGCCGTAATAACAATACAGGCAAATAGTAAATGCCTACTCTTCTTCTTTCCACTATCCATTTCACAAGTCAAGCTACGCATTTTGTCTATAAGTTGCTGAAGTACGAAGTACATTTGACAGATGCTCGGAAAGAGCCTGAAAAAACATTTTAACCAATCTTCAACAATACAATTCAAACCATACGCACTTGGAAGGGGTTCTTCTGGAACACCGGGTGTCCAACTACTTCTTTTAGCTGTTCACTTTCTCGGAAAATCAAATTCCGCTTCTTCGTTTCTGTCATTTTGCCAGAAACTTCGTGTGGTAATGGAAT
The DNA here is from genome assembly GCA_025991245.1 of Galdieria partita. NCBI lineage: Eukaryota > Rhodophyta > Bangiophyceae > Galdieriales > Galdieriaceae > Galdieria > Galdieria partita. The sequence goes on from BQMJ01000055.1 coordinate 81,020, forward strand.
CTTCGAAGCTGCATCATCTTTTTCGTTATCGACTTCCAGCAACGACTCCCGAAGGTCTGAAACGACGCTGAGGAAACTGTTATTGAAGGACTTCTTCCAAGGCCGAATCTTATGCTCTATTTTCTCTTCCTGTCTTTTTAACAAGTTCTCTACAATTAAATTGAGCTTTCTCAACACTTTCTCATGCCGCTGCCTTCTCTTTCTCTTCTCTTTCGAGCGACCTATGCTGCTTTGATATCGCTCAAGTTTTTTCACTTCCTGTTGTTGTTTCTCCAAGATGGGATCTAGACTCCAAGACTGAACTCCTCTATCTGAAACCTTTTTCTGCAAATTCCTAGTCTTTTCTATACTACTTTCTAACCTTTTTGTACGTTTTACTGGTTTAGTCATTCTAAGAATTACGACGCCGACTCACAATCAATATGTCTCTTATGTGAGAATGTTATCCCAACCATGTTTCATTGTTTGTTTCTATCGCCAACTCTGTGGTGCAGTACTTCATTTCGACATCTTCGTAAGACCTGCAGCTTTGCATACAGGAAAAGGAAGTTTCTAAAAAGACCAAACAACTTTCAGTGTTCCACTAGAGCTTCTTTTGATATGAGCTTGATAGAAGAAGGGGACAAGAGACAGAGGTCCAACGTGGAAATAGAACGAAAGTTTTTGGTAGTGTCGACGAAATATAGGGAAAAGTTTGTGAAGAAGTATTCCATTCGACAAGGATATCTTTTTGCGTCAAAGGACAAAAGTGTCCGCGTTCGATGCACTGATGATGCAGCGTTTTTGACGATAAAGGGCGAGACTTTTGGTATGAAACGTAAAGAATTCGAATATTCTATCCCACAAACTGATGCAGAGCAACTGTTGGATTCACTCTGTCTGAGACCACAAATTGAGAAGACTCGTTATCTCGTGGAAGAAAAAGGTTTCGTTTGGGAGGTAGATGAGTTCCTTGGTGACAACGTTGGTTTGGTAGTGGCAGAAGTTGAACTCAAGGATGAAGAGGTACAGGTCGAACTGCCTGACTGGGTTGGAAAGGAAGTAACAGAAGATACTCGATTTTATAACTCAGTTTTGTTCCAAAGGCCTTTTTGTTCGTGGTCGGAGGAAGAGCGACAGAAGATCAACTCTTGAGGCGGTTTTTCTTTGGCAAACAAACGAAAACTTTTTTAGTGCAATGCTTCAATTGAGAAAAATTCTATCGAGACAAAATTTTTTATATACTTTACTATTTTACACTCTGTAGACAGCGTAGCGACGCTATGTTTCTGAACTCCTAAAATCTTGTTGCATCTCGGAAGCCGGATTACGTCCAAGTCTCATTCCAATAACTCTTGCAGGTACACCCTAACGAGCAATCAACATGGTTAAAAACAACTTGTTAATAAACTTACCACAGCTGTTGCAAAGCTAGGTACATCATTCAAAACTAGAGAACAACTACGTACATGAATCAATATATTTATGTTCCTAACTACTTTTGCAATTACTCACGCGCCAATTTGTGAGTGTTCTCCAATTTCTATTCTGCCAAGAATAGTTGCTCCAGCACCAAGTAAAACGCCCTCATGAACGATAGGATGACGCTCCCCGTATTTCTTACCTGAACCACCCAAAGTAACGTGATGAAGCATAGATACATCATCACCTACTACGGAAGTTTCCCCAATAACAATTCCTTCAAAAACTATTAGCAACCTGACTGTAATACGAGACAGCTTCAAGTACCAGTTCCATGATCGATAAACACGCCATGTCCAATCTTCGCCCCAGGATGAATGTCAATATGAAGTTCTTTTGTTATCTGAGAATGGAGAAAGTATGCCATGGCCTTTCTCTCTTGACACCAAAGCCAATGACTTACTCTATAGGCTTGAAGTGCATGATATCCCTTGTTTCCAACGTTACAAAGGTTCTAGAGCATAAAAGAAGATGCTTACCTTGAAATATAAAAATGCTTCTAACAAAAAGGTACAGGCTGGGTCTCTTTCCTTCACAGCGATCAAGTCCCTTCTACACGCAAGACGAAAATCTTTCGATTCTTCAAGAGCGTCACGAAACAACTCCATCAGCAGCGTACTAGAGATGGTAGGACTCGCTAGTTTGTTTGCCAAGTGAAAAGATAAAGCGGCCTCCAAGCTTTTATGATTCAAAATAGTCGAGAATAGAAAGGAGGCCAAGAGAGGTTCGTTGTAGGCGTGCTGTTGAGCCTCTTCCTTTAAAGAAAACAGAGAGTGGAGTCAGCCAAGTCTATAACACGTCTAAAACTTACTCTTAAAATGAGCCAAACCCAATCTTGTTCATCTTCCGACTCATCACAACAATTCTCAACTGCTTCTTTTAGAACGTCTAATACATCTACTGAAGACAAGTCAGCAACGCCCTTTCCCTCGGTTTCCTTGGCTCTTTTCTTTGTCTCTGAGTTCTCTGCGTTTTCCTCGGTGTTGTTTTGCTCCTCAGCAGCATAGTTGGCTTCTCCATTGCAAGTCATCGTTAACCACCAATTGGAAAAGATTCTTCTCTTTCCGTGAATTGGATGACCGACCGACCGTTGTAGGAGGCATCCTCATGAGATTCGTATTTTCAAGTCTATTGCAAAATTGAATCCGAATGTTCCATGAATATAAAAGAGCAGGATTTGTTTGTAACCAATGTGCCTTGGAGTATATTCCATGGAGTTGGCTTAAATGTACAGACTATGTTCCCCTTGGATAACTTGTACTCTCTATATTTAACAAGTTCCATGGAATGCAAGTCATTGAATCTATTCGTTCTCATTGAAATGTTTCCTATGAAAGAGAGTATGAGAATTGTTCATGATCCATTTTGCCATTATTCACAAGATCGTCCTATGCACACCAATAATCCTTTTCTTAGGTCTGATTGCCCGCCATTTTGGTTTTCGTTTCATGGAAGCTCAAGTGCACACAAAAGAGGAGCCTCTCTTGAAGGACGAAATTGACGACGTACCTTTATCAGAACTGTGGAAAAGAATGCACAAGTCTGAACCCAAAATCACGAATGGCAAGAAAGAACACAAGAAAAAGGAAGCTAGGAAAGATGCGCCAACAAAGACAAAGGGGACACTTGCAAAGGTTTGTGGGAATCCGACTGCCTCCCAGAAAAGAAACAAAGTCGCAGTTAAATACGACGAGAAATTTGCCAATAAGAGATTTTCCAATCTTGGTCAAAGAAGAGAGACGCCTCCCAAAGGTGATCCTCTCCGTTTGTTCTACGAGAGTATGTATGAAGAAAAGAAACGAAAGAAAGAGGAAGCAACACTAGCAGAAACTTGGCTTCTTATTCACGGACTGTTAGAAGAAGACCAAGCAAAGTCTGTCTTTGAAAAACAACGGCAAAGGTGAATCAGAGTACAACTACAAAACAAACAATCTGAAAATAGAAAGCTTTCTAAATAACTTGTGTAATTTATGTATAAATAACAGTGCAGTCGATAATTATTTTAAAACTGTTATTTCGTTCTCTTTCTTTGCTTAGGTGGTTCAGTTTTTCTTTGTCTTGGGTTTTTTCGTTCTTGCTTCAAGGCAATGCTTTGAACGGAGTCTATTCGTTTCCTGGTAGTAAGATAATCCGGAATTTCGGTCAGAAATCTTGACGCAATGAGATGTTTGCCGTCTTCTTCTTCTTCTAAATAAGACAGAAAGAGTGCTTTCCTTGCTCTAGACATGGCGACATACGCTATTCTCCTTGCAAAGGGTGAATGTTATGCTTTTTCCAAATAAAGCAACAACCAACCTCTCTTCTTCATAGTGAATTTCTACATCTCTTTCCATCAAAGTTGTCTGCAATCTTGGACGCACAGGAAAATGATCTTCGTTCAATCTCACAACATGAACGTAATCCCATTCCTTTCCCTTTTCAAATATTACAATTTTATCAAAAAAAGAGGAACAAAAGCAACCAACCTTTGCTTGATGGACAGTACAGCATTGAACACAATTGTTTCTTTGCAGTTTCATCTCATACTCACATTGGATTTCTTCCAATGAGTCAACAAACAACTTTAAGCGTGTATATATATTATCGATCATTCCTGGAGCCCCAGCATTGCCAGAAAATACATCTTGGCTTCGATTCTTTGAAAGAGTAAGTAATGCCTTCTTTACAGAGTCATTTTGCGTCTCTTTGGAGTGTTGCTGAGATAACCAATCGACCCTTTGTTCTAATGACATTTCAGCTTTCTGAAATATCTGTTTGGAAACAAACAAGTCTCTGTCTCCTATTCTTCTTCGCATCTCTGAAGGAAGCAAATCAACTATTTCTTCACTTAGAATGGATAGTCGAGTCTTCTTTAAAAACTTTCCGGTAATAATATCCACGAGAGAGAGAACTTGATTGATTTCTTCTGAGTATTCCTCAATCAACATTTGCTTCGATTTCTCTTGCAAATGAAGATTATGTGAACCTTTTAAACTGTTCTTACAAGCATCTCTTAGTTCTTGTAATAGACTTTGTGAATTCCCACTAGAATTCCTCCACTGGGAAAGCAGATGCTGAGGAACATTTGGAAAATAGATAGCAGTAATTAAGAGCAGCGCGACGTCATCTTTGGTATTTAACATGAGTTTACAAAAACTCTTCACAATTAGAATACAAAGATCCTGTCCATTTCTTGGAAGTATTTCGTAGTCGTCGCCAGAAGATTGAGATGCTTCTGATACAAGTCTACAAGGAATGTCACGATTTTTGAGATACGAAAACACTTCAAAAGCAAGAGACCGCGTTCTAACAAGAATAGCTATGTTGTTGTTTGCTACTCCGTCGGCAGTTAAATTCAGAACATTATTACACAACGTTTCCAATTCACATTTTTCATTTCTACAGATCCAAACTTGTATTTGACCTTCCTTTGTCGAGTCATTTGTAACTGTTTTCGTAGTACGGTACTTGTTTCTAAGAATTAAACTACTTGTACACATAACAATCTGTTTGGCACTTCGGAAATTAAAGCCAAGTCTAAGAACTGGACAATTCGATTCCTTCTCACTATTGCGGAATAATGGAGTTAGTGGTCCTCCTTCTGCCCCTTGAAAGCCATATATGCTTTGGTCATCATCACCAATCAAAGTTACCTAAGAAACTCTAAAATATATAAGCCATACACAAAAAAGACTTACGTGTGAGTCATCCTGCAAGATAGAGCAAAGAAATGCTTTGTTCAAGACAGAGCAGTCTTGATATTCATCAACTATTGCATATGAATAGCGCTTCCAGACCTTTGACCAAGATGAACAATTGTCTACTCCAACTTCTAACACTTGTTTCGCACAAAGCAATAAATCACAGAAATCAAGTCCGTTACATTGATGTAGATATTGATTATATTTGTCAAAAATAGCTCCAAGTCTGCCAGTTGCTGGTACAGTCAATGTGGCTTTGTGTTTCTGTATCTGAGATAGAATGTTCGAAAGTTCCTTGTTTGAGAAGACTTTACTGTTCTTCCAATCCTTTTCTTGAAGATTGCAATCTTTTCCTTTGTTGCTTTCTTCCAAAGCCATCTCTGCTAAAATTTTTTCTAGTAGTTTACGCTGTTCAGCATTGGAAAATATGGTAAAGTTTCGAGAAACTCCAAAATTTTTCTTGAGTATAGTTTCTCCTAGATTTCTCACAACACTTAGAGCCAAAGAATGAAAAGTCCACACTTTCAAATCCTCCAACCACTTGTTTCCCAGTATAGACTTCAATCTTTCTCTTACTTCAGCACAAGCACTTCTTGTGAAAGTAATCAAGAGAATATCTTTAGGAAGTATGTGCAACTGATCGATCCAGAAAGCTACGCGATGTACCAATACCAGCGTTTTGCCACTTCCAGGGCAAGATGATATAATGAGCGTGTCTTTTGGTTCCCATTCTATAGCCTTTCTTTGTTCTTCTGTCAACTTTAGCTGGCTTGTCATTCTTTGTTCGTCCTTTCACCAGAAGAAAAAGAAATATTTCTCTATTCAAAGCGAACACCAAAATAAATAGATCATTTGAAAAACGTGATTCATTGACCACGTTGTGGGACTCTTCGCGAGTTTACGTATGTACCAAGCAAAGGAGGAAGCTAAACTCCAAGACTTGTATCTAGTTACTCTTAGAAGTGGACCTTTTTCCCATGAAAACTTTTCACCCAGCGAAGATTTGCTCAAGTTTTTATCGAATGAATGCAAGGTATTGGTAGTAGGTGCCGGAGGTTTGGGTTGTGAACTTCTCAAGGACTTGGCGTTAAGTGGTTTTAGAAATATCGAAGTGATAGATTTGGATGTAGTCGATGTAACCAATTTGAATAGGCAATTTTTGTTTCGTCAACAAGACGTCGGGAAACCTAAGGCTGAAGTTGCCGCAGCTTTTATTGCAAAGCGTATTAAGGACATTAATATAAAAGGTCACTATGCCAACATATACGATCAATCTAGAGAATTTTATAGACAGTTTAATCTTGTAGTTGCAGGACTGGATTCCATAGATGCCCGCCGTTGGCTCAATGAAACTTTAATCGACCTTGTAGAAACTGATGAAGATGGCACTATTGATGTTTCAACTGTTATACCACTCATTGATGGGGGAACAGAGGGGTTTAGAGGACAGGCGAGAGTAATTATTCCTAAAATGTCTGCTTGTTTTGAATGCAATTTGGATCTATTTCCACCTCAAGTGAGCTATCCTTTATGCACAATAGCGAATACTCCTCGTCTTCCTGAGCATTGTATTGAATATGCGAGCGTTATTTTGTGGCCTCAACTGCAACCCTTTGGAGTTGGTACTAAAGTTGATGGAGATAATCCAGAGCATGTGAAATGGATTTTTGAGCGTGCTCAAGAAAGAGCTAATCAGTTTCACATTCAAGGCGTTACATATCGTTTATCGCAAGGAGTAATCAAACATATTATTCCAGCAGTTGCTTCCACCAATGCAATAGTGGCGGCTTCCTGTGCAAATGAAGCATTCAAATTGGCAACCTATATTGCAAATCCTTTGAATAACTATATGTTGTACAATGGAGAATCCGGAGTGTATACGTATGCTTTTGAAAATGAAAGAAGAGAAGGTTGTCCTGCCTGTGGTCGTGCACAACCTAAAAAGATTTGTGTTTCTCCCAAATGGACGTTGGCTGACTTGATTGAAGTGTTACGAGAAGATACTGAACTTCGAGTCAAGTCACCAAGTCTTACTGTTTCCTCGAGAGCTTTATATTATTCATCTCCTGCTTCCTTGGAACAAGCAACGAAAGAAAACCTTACTCAACATTTGGATTGCCTTTTGGAAGAAGGATGTGAAGTTTTTCTTACTGATCCTGCACTTCCTTTGGGTAGAAAATTGCAAATTTTTTTTCATAAATGTAGCAAAAAGAACAAATAGGTTTCTTGCTTATGATTATCCAAACGTTGTTCTCACTTGTAGCAAACATATGTCGCTGGGTGATCTCATAGAAGGCAGCACGACCTCGGCTCTCGGATTATATTGATAGTGTCCAATATCTAAAGGAGTGCAACTTTTGTTCTCCACTTGGTTTTATCAAACAGTGCAAAGAAAATAGTCATACTTTTTCTGTTGGTAGACTACATAAACAGATGTGATACTGAAAACACAACTATTTCAACTGCTCTCTTCCAACGTCCTCTACTACTCTACAGGAAACACTAGTCCGTTTCAATTTCTATATCTGTCTCCAAAGAGGTTGTCCAAGGCCACGGAGGAAGAAGAAAAGTAGACCGTAGGATGAAGAAAATTGCAGTGTCTCCAAGAATATAATACAAGCGACCTTTGTTAAGAGGCTGTGGAAGATTATTCGCGCTTAGTATAAAGGCAAAGAGACAGCTACCAATCAAAGGGCCAGCAGCAAAACCTACACTTTGTAAGGATTGCGCATAACCTAATGCTGCACCCAGACGTTCTGGTGGTGCTGCATTCTTCACGAGTAGAGGAAGTGCAGTATGACAGCATTGCCCACAAAACGAGGTCATGATATTGCCCATAATAAGTAGTATCCACGTAAGACGATTCGATCGAGTTAAACCTAAAGAAGCAATATATGCAGGAGTTGGATAGAATATCAAACCGACAATGAGTCCTAGTCTCATAGTATTTAATACTCCAATCCTTGCAGCGATATATTGAAAGAACACAACTGCAGAAAAGATACATGAAATGCCTCCCATTGTTTGAACAACTCCCAAATCTGCTGTTGAGAACCGTACACCTCCAAGTGAAGAGTCGTTGACTGCCCAAAGTGCTAAAACTTCGTCCATTGCATTGAGAGTAAAAGATATGGACAAGGCAACTCTTAAAACCACAGAAAATGTTTCATTACTAATGAATAAATGAGTTATCAAGGCTCGAAGAGTTAATTCTGAAAGCTTTTCATCCAGATTGGTATCCCAAACAACTTGTTCCTTTGGATTCTCTAATACTGCTTCTTGGACATCGCTCAGCTTTTCTCCGTTTTTCTCTGCTTGGGTACGATGTCCTTCTTTTACTCGACGTGATCTCCCGGGAGTTTGATTCCTCAAGGATGACATAGCTATAATGGCAGCAAATCCACTTATATCTGAAACTGCACTAGTTGATGGACTATTCAGAAACAAGTTATGCCTTGACTTTGTCTTTCTATACGGAGGTAAAGCAGAATATTTATCTCTAGTCGCGTTTGCAGCCGATTCTCTATGAGGAAGAAGACTAGGTCGTTCACCTTGTTCTTGGCTAAGAGGATAATAATTTTCAAAAGGTCTTTCTCTTGAAAATGCACTCCTTATCTCTGAAATGTATCCTCGTTTCAACCGCTGTGAGGCAAAAGTTCCTGTTCTATTCTCACTTGTCACCTCGTGTGCAGGTTCGCGAATGAAAAAGCCCTCCCTTAGGTCATACGAGCCTGATAGATATACAGAAGAGTCAAAGTCTGTGCTATTTTGATATTCCAAGAGATTTCCATCATCATGTTCGTGCGTTTGTTGCTGATAAGATGCCTCATGTAATATTTCACTTGTTCGAGATGCCGTTTCTCCTAAAGAGGGAGAATGCATTTCATCCAACGAATGTCCCTCTATGGAACTCGGAAAAGTTCCATAGATGTGTATAGGAACAGAAACCGTTTCCTGATGAGTTGCCTTTTGTTCTCTCTCCTCATTTCCACAAGAAAGTAGATTAGAATTCATATCCTTACTGCCTTCTACTTTCAACGGTTTGCTTTCAGGTAACAGAAAAAGAGAAACGAGAAACGAACAAGCTGCAAAGGTTCCAACAGTCATACAAGGCAAAGCATAAGGATATCTTCCAAAAAAAGAATCTCTTTCAAATATAGAGGAATACTGAATAGCAGGTCTAGATAAATAACCACCAACCAGAGGTCCCATCACAACACCAAAACCAAAAGTCATTCCTATCATACCAAACGCTGCTGACTCGTTGGTAGAATCTGTAATATCTGACAAGTAAGTCTTTGATACAGTCACATTACTGTTATGTTATTAGTGATTCTAGACTTTGTATAGTACAAGTTTGACTTACCCGGTGAGCATTCCATGTAGAAAACGAAGAGAAATGGCTTGTATATAAGTATGCGAAAGTCCAAAAAGAAATAAAAAGAACGAGTTGGTAAACAAGCCACATAAAATTACTGGACGTCTTCCTAGTTTATCACATATGCGTCCCCAAATAGGCGATCCAAATATGGAGCCACAAGCAAAACAAGAAGCAATCAGTCCACAGTAGTACCCTGTTCGATAAGAAGAACTTGGAGGAATATTAAGCATCTCTTGGACCATAAACGGAGCAAACGGTATCACAACTAAACCAATTTTCGTTAGTGAAAACCTAAAGAAAACGAAATGGACATACTCGTAACACTCAATGCATCAGGCAAGGAAGCCATACTAAGTAAAACCCTACAAACGACAGTTTTGACTTTGTATAAAACAGAAAACAGGAGAGCCTACTTACAATTGTTTAACAGGCAAAGATGTGGCTGCATGTTCCTTCATGTTGCCGCTATTCAGTCGATAGCTATTCGTACCAAATGTTTCTCATCGCATTCGCTGGAAGTTTCGCCGAAGCATCTCTGATGCAAATTTTGACTACTCTTGTAAATGGATACCGTAACGGAGAGACATATCAAGACTTGGCTACAATGATTGAACAATAGTAAGGCATTCTATTGTAAAACATGGAATATTTTGTTTTCATAATAACAAACTGTTATAGCTCCGTGCTTGTTCAAAGTCCATTTGGATTCCCAATTGCTGGCGCCATAAAAACTTTTTGAAGGATTGGTTGCCAAAAATGCCGTTGTTTAGTAAGAAATCTTTTGAGGACTATATTATTGACTTGAAACTTAATGGGAAACAACTTGAAAGACAGGCAAAACGTTGCGAAAGACAGCAGGTATTTGGAGTTTGTATACTTTTGGTTTTACGCTTCGCTTCAACTTATAACTAGAAGCAAGAACAACTTAAACTGAAGAAAGCTATAGAGCAGCACAACTCTGAAGGCGCTCGAATATTTGCTCAAAACGGTTAGAAAGAATTGAATATACTAGTACTGTTCAAACTGGTTGACATTCTATAGCCATAAGAAAGAAGAATGAGAGAATGAACTTCTTAAGATTGGCTGCAAGGTTGGACGCGGTTGCTGGTAAACTGCAGTCCGCCAATACGGTTCAAAACATAAGCAAAGACTTTAGTTATCTCGTGAAGGCCATTGATAGTGCTGTGTCGAATATGGATCTTGTGAAAGTGAGTCAAGTCATGAGCAAATTTGAATATCAATTTGAAGATTTAGATGTGAGAGGTGAGCGAATATTTTTGTTTATTTAGCTTTGTTAACTGTTGTCGATAGGAGAAGTTTTGGATTCTTCCATGGCTTCTACAGTGGCAACAGCTGCTCCGGAAGACCAGGTGCAAGCTCTTATTCAACAAACAGCAGACGAGTATAATCTTGAGGTATTTCTTGTTGTTTATAGAATAATACAAAAGATAAACGATTGGAATCTAGTTGGATGATGCTATGACTGGAGTTCCTATACGTAAGAAAACAGCAACATCAACCAAGATGGAAGAAGATAGCCTCGAATATCGATTCAACAACTTGAAAGCACCCTAAGTCAATACGACCAAAGTTTTTCTCTTTCGTGCTAACACAATTTGGCACTTCTCTTGTGAATTCTATGGGACTGCTTGTGGATGTATCATTCCAAGTTCTTTAGTAAACGAAATAAAGAAGCTGCTTCTCGTATCCTACTAAATTCAATACAAAATGCCTGAACTTCAATGAATAAATCCTGAACATTCACTATGTTGTTCTTGATAAGACTCTGAAGAAATACGCAAACAAGTCTTACAAGTCTATTTTGCGTATACTTATCTCGAATATTTTCACATGAATGGATACAGTTGGATATATACATCTGAATAAATTCAGGAGGAAGTTCGACTGCGGTAGTCAATCTATTTACTACTTCCATAGAATGAAGACTCATATCCATGTTGACAAGAGCTGAAAAATACTCCGAAATTTTGTTACTGGAAACAAACTTCAGTAACACCTCAATGGCGACGACAGGATTGTTCTCAACCAAGTCCGGTAACTTGGCTGGAGTTAGGCCACATCGATGAAGGAGCCTAGGACTCTCAATAAGAGAAATCAACGTTTGTTGCTGCTGTGGTTGTAGTGGCCCCTTTGAAGCTTTGTTTATCAAATCCTTCAAAACCTCTACCTGGGGAAGTTTCTCACACATTGTTCTATCCCAAACAACTTCGTGAATAGTTTCGGGGTCAATCAACAATAGCTCGTCATTTCCAAGAGGCAACAAAGGTGGTGCAGGTCTAACAAAAACAGGATCCAAGTCGTGAATAGTGACATCTTCTCCTAGCTGTTCCAAGAAAACTTCTTCATTAATATCCATGCTTGGGATTGGAGCACCAGTCAAGCTTGTCTCAGGATCCAAAATAATCCCGGAAATGGAAGCCAACTCAGTTGGTTTCTGCTGCAGTCTCCAGTTTTTCGAAATTTCTAATATTTGAGACTTGTCCTTTACAAAACTATCGTTTTCAAGCATCTTGCGCTGTTGCTTCAAAAACTCACTATTCTCCGTAGAAGATTTGGAGGAAAGTTCTTCTCTCCTTTTTCTATCCTAGTAAAACATAAGTACACAAAGTTTTTGTTTTCTTTAATAGTCCAGGTTACCTTGAGCAACCACACAAGTACTAGTTGTTCCTCCGGTGAAGTGTTTTCTCTTTCAAGTAAATCGAGTAGAACTAACGCTGGAGCTGATAATTTGTTTTCTATTTCAACTTGAATTTGTGAGAATATCAAGAATATACCGTTGATTCTGTGTTCAAGGGGATCCAGCAGGCCATCTCGTACAAGTGCTGTCAAGCACTCTAGAGCTTTTCGTTCTTTCCACTCTCTTTCTTGAGGTTCTTGGTGCAAGTATTCTTCCAAATCCTTTTTCAGCTGTTTCCAAGGTTTATCTAGTGTGTACAAAATATTAACAATCGATGCTACAAGTTTACTCGATAGTTGTGTCATTGCAGCAAAACTTTCAAAGGTATTTCAACGGAATTCCAAACGCCCTAAATGAAATCATCTCTTGAATATTCTTATATGAGTTTTCTATCTTTAGTATGCTCATCTCTTTTGAAACTAAGTAGGAATCAAACTTCAACTTTATCAATACACACTTTCAAAAGAAACACGATTGAATGTATCCATCATTTAAAAATGCTTGGCATCTAGTATCACTTATGAAAATGCTTATCCACCCTAACAGTAACAACTTGGAACCTCACACAAAACATGACTGGTGGAATGAAACAGATTGCATGGCTATTATGTTTTACTTGACCAGAAAATTTCCAATCAGTTAAGATTGTCGATAACTGCTTTAGTGAGATCAGTGGTACGTGCATTACCTCCAAGATCAGCAGTATGATTCTTAGGACTCTTCAAGGCTTCCAAAACAGCACGTTCAATGCGATTGGCATAACCAGAAAGTTGCAAATATCTCAGCATCATCACTCCTGATAAAATCACACCGGTAGGATTGGCAATATTCTGTCCTCCAATATTACGTCCAGAATGCCTCGCACCTTGTTCAAATACTGCCATGTGTTCTCCAATGTTTGCACCAGGAAACAAACCTGGTCCTCCTAAAATGCCAGCCACAATGTTGCCAACAATGTTCCCGTAAAGATTAGGAAGAACCATAACATCAAACTGTTCAGGTCGACTCACTAGTTGCATACAAGTATTATCCACAATCATAGAGTCAAACTGAATGAAAGGATACTTTGCAGCTACTTTTCTACAGCATTCTAAAAACAGTCCATCTGCCATTTTCATAATATTGGCTTTGTGTATACAAGTTACCTTCTTTCGACCATTCTTAGTTGCATATTGAAAAGCATATTCGGCAATTCGCATGGAAGCTCTTTCACTGATGACCTTCAAATTTTCTACTACTCCAGGAATGGTTTCATGTTCCAAACCTGAATATTCACCTTCTGTATTTTCACGAATCAACACAATATCTACGTTACTATAACGAGAGTGTACTCCTGGGATATTGAAGCAGTGTACAACATTGGCAAACAAATCGTTGCCTCTTCTAATGGTTATATTGAAGGAATCCTTTGTTGACAAGGGATTGGTTGGAAAAGGTCCTTTGATTGCCACTCTATTCTTTCGCAGTGAAAACTGAACATTCTCAGGTACACCTTCTTCCGGATTAGCAACTTCAAGAACCTCAAACTTCACTGGTACACCAGCAGCATAAAATATGTCCATCAACGAAGAGGAAGTTTCCTTTCCAACGGTGGTTCCAGGGAGAACAGTAACGGTATGTAAAGAGGTCACTTGGCCACCCAGTGGAAATGGATCGGTTCCAATATGATCGGTTTCCAAAAAACTCGAGTATCGTAAGCTGGTACCACTCATAGGTTCCCTTTCTGTTGAATAGTAGCCTTTTTGTTTTACATATGCCTACAAAAAAACAGTACAATAAATAAACAAAGACTCAGCAGATCCTCCATACCGAGTTAAAAGAATTGCACCCAGAAGAGGCTACAAGATATCTAGATGCATTCCATAAAGACTTGGACAGATGTGAAACCAGTGCAACAGACATAACGCCGGAAGAAGCAAATAAAGGCATTGTCAAGTGCCCAATGAGGGAATTATTCAGCAAAGACAGAGGGCTATGGTATTCCTCTACTGAAGATAGGCAAGCGCAAGCATCTGCTGTACGAATATTATTTCATACTCTGAGATAAAACTTTACCTTGGAGCTTTTTTCAAGCCAAGTCTCATATCTAGAACAAGTGATCGCTGATGATTATGAAACCATTTATCAATATCTATACGACATCCATCCTCTGCCAACGATTGGGCTTGCCACCCAACAACGTGGACTCTTTTCCAAATTTTGGCTTTGCGTGTTTTGAAATATTGGCGCGCGCAAAACAACGCTGATGAAAACTTCAGTAACTTATGACTGATAGGCCTGTTAGGTTCAATAGACGAACAAGCTTACGGGGTCGTTCACAGACACTTGGTTCTAGTGACCATCTCACTGGAAACGGCAACAACTCTCGCTCTTCTTCAAGAAACTCGTCTTTTCAAAACTTCTTTCCACCAGAAGACATGAACGACTTGGAGTCGGGACGCTCTTCATCTTTCATTCAGAACGGAAATGGTACAGAATACGAGCAAACTTATTCTTCCAAGTTTGGGCTGAAACGCTTTCAACCCAAGTTAGGGTTCTTGTGGTGCTGGTTGTTTGTCAGAAGGGCTTCAACTGCACTTTCCAACTGGATTAACTTTGTTTTCTTGAGAAATATAAGAATCTTTCGAATAGTGGTCGCAACTATTGTTGTCTTGCTGGGGTTTTTATTCATCTTTTCCTTTGGGATTCAATGGGAGTTCCGTAAGGAAAGAAATGGCGTGTATTTTCAGCTACAGTGGCGAGATTTGAACGACAACTTGGAAGATTCTCCTGGGCCATGGATTTTTGGAGTCGTTGCTGACCTTGACAAAAACTCAAGAGTATCCAAAGACGATTCTCGTGTAAATGGTGTTTGGAAAAGCTATTTTAAAAGGGGAAAACTTGCGCGAACGGAAGATTCTAGTTTTGTTGTGGAATGGCTGGACCAAAAAGAAGGTGTTGAGATACTTACCAAGATAAGTGAGGATGGAAGAGGGATGGAGCTTTCGGATCTATGTCGCTTTCAGAACAAAACCTTTGCACCAGATGATCGCACAGGAATTATTTATGAAATAGTTAATCCACTTGGTGGAATCAATGGAATTTCTGGTGCTCCTTATGCTGCTACACGATATGTATTGCCTGATGGAAATGGAAATGATGTGAAGGGCTTCAAAGGTGAATGGATGACAGTAAAAGATGGCTATCTTTACGTCGGAGGTCATGGAAGGGAACGAACAGATGCTAAGAATGGTACACAGATCGAGTCCTACAATCCTATGTGGATAAAAAGAATTGATTCTCGAGGCAATATTGAACACATAGATTGGTCAGATAATTACAATTCAGTAAGAAAAGCTGTTGGAGCAAGTTTTCCAGGATATTTAGAGAATGAAGCTGTACTTTGGAGTAGTCGAAGACGAAGTTGGATATTTCTTCCTCGACGGTGGTCATTAGAACCATATGATGACGAAAAGAATGAGTTCAGAGGTTGGAATAAGATCGTCGTTTGCGATGAAAGTTTTTCTGACATTCGAATGGTGAACTTGGACATGGAACTTGAAGAGGAAAAGGGCTTTTCTAGTGCCAGATTTGTTCCAGGATCCAAGGAGACGTTGATATGTGCACTTCGAACGATCGAGCATGAGGAGAAAAGGGTTTATGCAACATATATGACTATTTTTTCCGTTGAGTCCGGAAGTGTTGTGCTTCCAGATATTTTGATTGGTAACCAAAAGTATGAAGGCATAGAGTTTTTAGCAGGAAGTTTGTAAAATGTTGTTTGGAAGGATGCAATTTTTGTATGACATAGAATAGTTGGGTCGATATTGAAATTACAAAGAGAGCGAAGATATGTTCCATTCATCCAACCTGTGTGCGACATAACAAACAGTCGAATTGGAAAGATTGTTCACAACTTTGGATTGGGTTTTCACGGACAGAGCAATATCTTAGAGTGTCTCTAAGTGCAAATGATGATAATAAATTTTAAGAGATAATAAAGCATCCAAGAATAATTTGGTTTTTACAATACAAAGCAAATAAATGCAACCATAGAACGACATATGAATATTCAGTTGACTCTCACGTTTTCTCTCTCTCTCTCTACAAATAGATCAGCCTGCCATAATTTATCTCGACGAATGGTCTTTATGAACTAGTTTACTCCAGAGTCGTCTAAAAATATTCCTTTTCGATCTGACAGGTGGCTCCAAAGCCCTCCTTCTCTGTTCTCTATTATACAGTGCTCTTGTGCGATTGCTTGCGTTGCCAATACTACTTCCACTTTCGTTACGATGTGTACGACCAGTGTGGAATGGTTCGCTCACTTCATGAAACACAAGTTTTAAAAACGAAGAAAACTGCAGAATCCCGTGTTTTATATGTCTTCCTGGTTGTAGAAACAACAGTCGCGTTGTTCTTCGAATTCCGTCCGAAAAATGGACCCTCATCATTTGATAGTGTTGGCTTGGTCTATTTCCTTCTTCTTCTGCTGCTATCAACTGTCTGTCTGATTGCTTAGAAACTTGCTGAAAGTCAAACTGTGGCAATAAAGTACGACATATGGGACAGTGTTGGTGGTTAAGCAACCATTGTACGATACAATCACTATGAAAGAGATGTGAACAAGGCAACTCCAAAGCCCCATCTCCGGGAACTATCAACTCAAAACAGATGGCACACGCAAAATCTTCTCCTGAGTCTTCCACTAAAGTGGTTTTCTTATTGATGTCTTCCTCCAGTTCATACACAGCGACTTTTCCTTCTTTCTCATCTGTTTGACCAGTGTCTACTTTAGACTGTGTGTTACTGAAAGTAATCGAATCGACATAACTTGCCATAATTTATAAAGTCCACATGAGAATGGATGTTTGGTTTTCAAGTTTGACAAAATGAATCACATACTTTTTGGTCACAAGTTTCCTCAAACTTTGAAGGAAAGTGCACAATTTTGTACTTTTTCGAGTTCTATGGGTAGTTTTCGTTCCAGGTTGAAAGAAATCTGGCCCAAGTTATTTGATACCACGTTGCCTACGTCCAAGCAGTATACACTATTGAAACTTCTAGGTTTCTACTCCAAAGAAAGTCAGAGTATGGCAGCTGGTGCAAGATTGTATACGGATTGCATTAAGAGAACTGATGATGAACAATTTGGTCTTTTGAAAGCTCTGGAATTGGAACGAAAGTTTTTACCTCGTTTTCAGTCAACAGCTCTTCATTTTTGGCTTTCTTTGTGTAGGTTAAGAGCTGTTGGTCAACCTTTGGATGGCAAGACTCGACTAGAGTTGCCAGTTGGTGACCAAGTTGTATCTCCTGATAGGACAGTTTTTAGTGAACATCGCACCAAGTTGTGTCGTGAGTGCTCTCTTTTATCGAATGGCGCATATGATCGTTTTTGGCGTGAAATGAGTCGACGTTTGTATCAAGAGGAAGGATTGAATTCTCGTCAAGTATCGAAATATAGCACTGAGTTGGAAAAGATCTTTTATGGTTCTTTATTATTGTTAGATGAATGTGCCAAACATGCGATGGAAGGTGACCAAGGAGCTTCTTTAAAGGAAGCCATTGACAAGGATTGGCGGTCGTTGGCAGTGGATGGTCCTCGAAAGTTGGCACTGGAACAATATATTAGGAGTTGTTTGAAAGAGTTGCAACGAGTTCCCGATGACGTAGTCTTACAAGGAACTATGTGGTTGAGAGTTATTATGCCGAACAAAATGGATATGGCAAAAGGCTTACAAAATCTTTTGAAGGAAAATAAATGCTAAAGAGACATGAAACCGAATTGGTCAAAAGAAGAACAACGATGGACGTCGGGAACTGCGAAAACTTTGCTATTTACGCCTTTGGTTTCCAATCCAGCGTTGTTGGTTTGGAAGCTCGTTCTAGAAAGTACCTTTCAACATGTTCCACGTTTGTCCGAGTATCAAGACTGCGACTGCTGCACTCAACGTGTTCGTCATTTTTGGGACTTTCTCAAGCAAAAGGACACTCACGTGAATCATCGAGATTCAACTACGGCGTTCCTATTATGAAGTTACAAGAGACGAAGAACCAATCGGAAGCCATAACAAACAAACAAAGCACTGAGACCTTTCAAATCTTGTATCGGAGCCATCAAAAGGATACAGAACAGTTGAATAGAGCACTTTTGCAGTGCACCACAAGGAAGGAATTACCCCCAATAGTTCAAATCAAACAAGAGTACTGCTTTTATATTGAATTTTCTAAAGTACCTACTCAAGAAGAGGTATTATGATATCTTTCTGTTTGTTGATTGCCTTTGAAAACTTTGGATTAGGAGACACGACTGTATTGGCTTCTTTCAGATCCTCTTCATGAAAATAGTTTATCCAAAATATCATCTTTTCCTAGCACAAATCTCAATCCTTGTTTTTCTTTGGAAGTAGGTCCTAGACTTAATTTTCAAACGGCGTGGAGTTCCAATGCCGTGACGATATGCCACTCATGTGGAATAAGTTGCATCGAGAGAATTGAGCGTTCTAAAAGGTTTTATTATGTTGTATTTCAATCTATCTATTCTTATTCTTTTGTAATAACTTAGATATTTCTTGGAATTTTCCAGTTGTGACAGCGAAACTTTGCAGCAAATAATGGAGCAGTTTACAGACACAATACATGATCGAATGACTGAAATGGTATTTTGGAAATTGTTTAATGATTCTGTGCTCATAACAAATTGTATTTAGGTTTATTCCAATCCCTTGAAAAACTTTGAAACTCCTGAACGAGCAGCTCCTATCCAAATTGTTCCATTGAAAGAACAAGGAATGGCTGCATTGAAAGAGTTGAATCAAGTTCTTGGTTTAGGAATGGATGAATGGGATATGAAGTGAGTCGGCATTCTTTGAAGTGAAGTCATTTTCATTCTTTTATAGTTATTATTATGACATGTTTGTGAATGAGTTGAAACGCAATCCCACTCAAGTTGAGTTGTTTGATATTGCACAAAGCAACTCGGAGCATTCAAGGCATTGGTTTTTTAGAGGCAGAATATTTCTGAATGGAGAAGAAATGCCGACATCCTTACTTGATATGGTTAGAGAAACTTGGCAGAAGAGTCCTTATCCCTCAGTTTTAGCATTTTGTGACAATTCTTCTTCGATTATTGGTGATAGTCAATGTTGGATGTGGTCTCCTGAGAAACCTGGCAAGTCTCTTTTGAATGTCTTATGTCAAACTTATTGGATATATAACAAGGGTTTCCATCCAAGTTGATTCCAAATGTACAAGATATGGATATTACTTGTACTGCAGAGACTCACAACTTTCCTTGTGGTGTTGCCCCTTTTCCTGGAGCTGAAACGGGTTCTGGTGGTCGTCTTCGAGACATGTCAGCTACAGGAGTTGGTTCATTGGTGCTTGCAGGTACTGCAGGTTATTCTGTTGGCAATTTAAACCTTCCAGGTATGAAGAAGCTTTCAGTTTATATTGTAATGAATATATACTGAAATAATATAGATGAGCATTTTGATTGGGAAGACGAGTCTTTTTCATATCCCACTCATTTGGCTTCTTGTCTGAAGATATTGATTGAAGCATCTAATGGTGCTTCCGATTATGGAAACAAATTTGGTGAGCCTCTGATTGCTGGATTTACGAGATCATTTGGAATGAGGTTATCCAATGGAGAGAGGAGAGAATACATCAAACCCATTATGTTCTCTGGTGGTATTGGTCAAATGCAACATCGACATGCTCATAAAGAGTCTCCCCAAGTGGGTATGTTGATAGTAAAGATAGGAGGGCCTGCCTATCGGTATGTTGATAGTGATTGTTTTCTTTATACTTTGTTTGTTTCGAATATACTGAAATATTTGTATAGAATTGGAATGGGAGGAGGTGCTGCTTCTTCCATGTATCAAGGTGAGAATAAGCAAGATTTGGATTTTGGTGCCGTTCAAAGAGGAGATGCAGAGATGGAACAAAAGGTAATTATCTTATGGGATATTTGTTTGATTGTATAAATAGTTTAAAAAATAAGACTTATCGAGTGATACGAAGTTGTGTCGAACTTGGAGAAAACAATCCTATCGTATCTATTCATGATCAAGGCGCTGGAGGAAATTGTAATGTGGTTAAGGAACTTATCTATCCATCTGGAGCTCGCATAGATATTCGAAAGCTATGGATTGGAGACAAAACATTATCTGTTTTAGAACTATGGGGAGCTGAATATCAAGAACAATATGGTCTTCTCATACGACCTGAGTCTGAAGAGTTGTTTTCAAACATCTGTGCCAGAGAAAATGTCACTGCTAGTTATATTGGAACTATTGATGGAAGTGGAAGAATTGTTGTATTTGACTCGGAAACACAACAAACGGCTGTGGACATGGAACTGGAAAGAGTATTAGGAAAACTTCCTCGAAAGTGTTTCTATGATGAAGTCACTCAACACGAGGGCTCTAAACCGTTGAATATTTCTTATTTGTTGAAAAATGAATGGCAAAAATATAGCGACAATGAAAGGAAATCCACATTTATGAATGTCTTTCAAAAAATTTTGAGATTGCCTAGCGTTGGCTCTAAAGCATTCTTGACAAACAAGGTTGTTAGGACTACATATATTGTTGTGCGAATTGGCTAATTGTATTGAATGTTCATGGATAACTAGGTTGATCGTTCTGTGACTGGTTTAGTTGCACAACAACAATGTGTAGGCCCACTACAACTTCCATTGGCAGATTGTGCTGTTGTAGCTATGAGTTATTTTGGTGAAACGGGAATAGTAACAGCCATAGGAGAACAATGTATCAAGGTAGGACGGATTCAAGAGTTCATTGTTTTAGAAGCTGATATCTATATCGATGTTTTTTGAAGAGTCTTCTATCACCTGCCGCAATGGCTAGAATGGCAGTAGCTGAAATGATAACCAATATGGCTGCTTGTAAAATAACAAATCTTTCAAGTATTCGTTGTGAAGCCAACTGGATGTGGCCAGCAAAGATGTCAGGAGAAGGTGCTCATATATATCAGGCAGTGAAAAGTTTAAGAGATACTTTAATATCATTAGGTATAGCCGTGGATGGTGGAAAAGACAGTCTTTCCATGGTATGTATAGTTTATATATGAGCACTTCATTTGACTGAATGTTCTTCTAGGCAACCAAAGTTGTTTCATCTGACAATGATGTACAACTGGTCAAAGCTCCAGGGACTTTGGTTTTGAGTGGCTATGCGTTCGTACCAAATATACGAAAGAAACTCACTCCCGATATAAAGCGCCCCGGAAAGAGTGGAATACTGTATATCGACCTCTCCAATGGCAAGCGTAGATTAGGTGCTAGTGCCTTTAGTCAAGTACATAAACAATTGGGAGATGAATGTCCTGACTTGGATGACTTTTCATTACTGAAGAAAGCTTTTGATGCTGTTCAATCTTTTATAGAACAAGGCGTAGCGTTATCTTATCATGATGTTGGTGAAGGTAAGAAATAAGGTCGGTGATGAGAATTGTATAAATATATTGTTTAGGTGGATTACTTACGGCTCTAGCGGAAATGGCGATGGCTGGAAATTGTGGTTTGGATATTTGTTTTGCCAATCAAGAACATTCTCCTTTTGCATTCTTTTTTGCGGAAGAAGCTGGTATGCTCGTTGAGGTGGAAGACCATCAACTGGAATCTATCTTAATCCAATTGCGTGGAGATCAGTTACCTTGTTGGTTGGCAGCTATTACTACGAATGATTTCAAAATACAAATTCAATACAATGGAGAGAATCTCATGGAGAGGGATGTGAGAGATATTCGTTCCATTTGGGAGTGTACAAGTTTTCAACTGGAAAAGTTGCAGGTGAGGCCTTTCTATAAGAATGCTTTCAATCTCTCTTTGGACACTGATTGCAACATTTAGGCCAATGTATCTTGTGTAGTAGCGGAAAGAAAGAGTCGATTGTTACAAACTGGACCTCATTATTATCTTAGTTTTCAGCCTCAGATGACTAGTTCAGCTATTCTTGATGCTCCTAGAAAGCACAAAGTAGCCATTATTCGTGTGGAAGGAACCAACGGGGATCGAGAGCTTGCCGTAGCCTTTTATTTAGCAGGTTTTGAAGTATGGGATGTTCATATGAAGGATATTGAAAATGGTTCCGTTTCTTTGGATTCCTTTTCAGGAGTTGCTTTTCCAGGAGGATTTTCTTTTGCAGATGTACTCGACTCTAGCAAAGGTTGGGCTGGTATTATTCGTTATTTACCTCAGGTTGGTTTGCAAGTCCTTTCATGTTTCTTTTGATGAAAATGATTCTCTCATCCAATATTTAGGTTCGAGCAGAGTTTGAACGATTCTATAAGAGAAAGGATACCTTTTCTTTGGGAGTATGCAATGGTTGTCAATTGATGGCTTGGTTGGGATGGATTCCTAACCAGAATAACACTGAGTCTTCACAAGCACTTTTTATTCAAAACAAAAGTGGTCGTTTTGAAAGTCGTTTTAGTACTGTCAAGGTAATGGATGATTGCTGGAGATAGATTGGATTGTCATTTGTTATTAGATATTATCTTCTGTTTCCATTATGCTTCGTGGAATGGAAAACTCCGTGTTGGGAATTTGGTGTGCTCATGGAGAAGGACAAACGGTATTCACTAGCGAAAGTCATTATGAACGAGTTATCGAATTGGGATTGGCTCCTATTCGTTATGTCAATGAAGGAGGATTTCCAACGGAAGATTATCCAATGAATCCCAATGGTTCCAGACAAGGAATAGCAGGCAAGTAATTTATTTTCTTTTTCATAGTTTCCAATTGTGTCTTGATAGCACTTTGTTCTTTGGATGGAAGACATTTGGCATTGATGCCTCATCCTGAAAGAGTGATATTTCCTTGGCAATGGAGTTACTATCCACAAGTATTTCCTCAAGATACGAGTCCTTGGTTAAGAATGTTTCAAAATGCGAGAGAGTGGTGTGAACAACAATCAGTCATTCATTCATTTAGATAAACGAGCAATATACAGCTGAGACTCATCACAATAATATTCCAAAGACATATTCATTCCTTTCAACAACTGTTGCCATTCTTGTTGGTTTGGCAAAAGATGAGGTACCATTTGAGGATCCTTGTCATGTAGTTGTCGTACAAAGGAACGTCCCATGGGGTGACTCACTAGTATTTTTCCGTTCTCCTTTAATACGTTATAAGCTACACCAAGTACTGCCTTTTGATCGATAAAGTTACCAAACACTGCATTGAACAACAACTTGTCCCAGTTTCCATGTTCTTTCTCCAACTCTAGAAAGTCAGAGTAAATAGCTGGACATTCAGGAAACCTTTTTTTTGCCTCTTCCAACATAGCTTCACTACAGTCACATAGAAATATTTGAGACAATGGAACGTATTTATGAAGAAAAGGTATCATGGCTCCTGTTCCACAACCTACGTCCATCAACTTGTCTTGTGGTTCCAACAACAGCTCTGCAGCTAAAAAGCTCAACTCTTTTATACACTCATACGTATACAATCAAGAAACAACTACTTGCCAATCTTTTCCATTCTTTGTTGCACAGCCTCTGGAATGGGACGCAAAAAGTTTTCAACTTGCTGATTGAATATATTGGACTGCACTATACGGTGCTGTTGCTTTGAGTTGTCCTTCTCTTCCATTCGTACCTTTGTACAACCGCTTAATACTCTTTTATGGAACAGATTGAACCGTTTATTTCTCAAAGCTAAAGTAGGAACAAAGGCTGTGATAGGTAGTTGGCTCATGATGATTTCCAACAATCGAAAACAGTTTCACACGTTTTTCGATTGCGAACAATGCTCCAAAGAAGATGGGCTATTCCGTACTGTTCTAAAATACAATCATTTTCATTATGGACGACTGCTCAAGTATTCTCATTGGGTTTCCACTTACTCATACGAATCAGCCTTATTACCCAACATTTCACAGAATATTCGTTGATCATGCCAAACAAAGAAAGTATCAACCTAATGAAAGACCATCTCATTCACAACAGACTTTTTCATGACTTGATTACCATAAACATCGATGAAACCAAGTAAACTGTATCATCAATCTCACACGAAAAGTACGATGTTTCTTATAAAACAAAACCTAAAAGACTCTCTCAATCTTCAACATCCCTCTTTTCTGTCTATCAACGCACTCCCATTTCTCCTCGTTGTCTTTCTTGTTCCATCGACTTTTCTAAATCCGATATCGTCCATGCAGGCTTGAAATGAAAAGCAATTGCTTGCTTTACAAAGTATCGTGGAATCTTCATATTCCTTTTTCAACTCTTGTCATGCTCTCTTTCTCTCTCTTCTTTTGTCTAATAAGGGCTTACCTCAAACGTTCTCCCAACTCCAAATCTTCCCAACCGTACTTTTGAAAATCAGCATCAAACATACCACTTTTTATAAATAAATGCTTTCCAACTGCAGCATTGCTAGTACAAAAGAATGCTCTGCTGGCATCCGTCCACCATCGAAAACTAGAGCAACATCAACAACTATGCAATATTCCCATAGGTAAGTGCTCATACCGATATCTGGTTTGTTGTGAGATATGATCAATCCAATAAACTGGACCCACACTAAGACAACCTAAACTTTCTCGATGTCTTTTCCAATGCGCATATAGAAACCCTGGCTTTGCAATCACGTCGCTATCCACAAAAACTAGCAACCTTCCCAATGAAGCAATCACACCTGCATTCCTAGCTCTTCCAGGTCCACCATTGTGTGATAGTCGAAGCAGACGTACCCGGGGGAATTGTTCTGTACCCAGTCTCAGTAGTTGTGTGATAAATCATAACAAACACTCACTATTCCACTGTTGTACAAGTGTTGGTGTGCCATCGGTAGAACCATCGTCAACAACGATGACTTCAAAACTTTCACTCGGAGGCAACTGTTGACAATCCAAGGCATTGAGACAATGAAATAACAACTCTGCTCTATTATAAGTGGGTACAATAACACTGATGGATAACTCCTTGGGTTGGATTTCAAGACTGTTCCAGCTATATCCTGCAACAGTATAATTCAAGCGTTTCTTGAAAGTAGGTTTAAAGAATATCTGAGACAACCTATTTTTGTAGCTTTTGCAGTTTCTGAACCGAAAGCCATAAAGCCCATGGATACTCGTCTGAAAGAACAAATCTTTCATGAGGTGCCTTTTATTATGGCAAAGGTCAACATTCGATGGTAAAGTACAACCCATATTTCTAATCCATCTCTCATCAAGTAGACTTTGCTTGTCTCTGTGCTTGTCGAACACGAAATATATCTCTTGAAGGCAACCTTTGACTATCTGCAGGATCACTGTTGTTGTATAGGGGGGCATTCTCTTCCATTTCTGCTTCCTCAATAGACATTCCATTCATTCGATGTGGAGGTGATAACGAACTAGGATTCGTCCCTTTGCTCCAATCACTCGTATTCTTCCTTTTCTCT
This sequence comes from Galdieria partita, assembly GCA_025991245.1. Classification (NCBI taxonomy): domain Eukaryota; phylum Rhodophyta; class Bangiophyceae; order Galdieriales; family Galdieriaceae; genus Galdieria; species Galdieria partita. The sequence continues at coordinate 106,642 of BQMJ01000055.1, forward strand.
CCTCGTGACTTTTCATTCTGAATGTTAGAAATGCCTTGCATACTATCTGGCGTACATAAAACTAGATTCAATACATAATTTACATCGGGAATAATATCCGAAGATAAAGGAAACATATTCATCAAAGCTTGTAGACTCTCCAATAAACTACCAGAACTGCCCAAATGAGAAGAAGAACTAGACTCCATTCTCTTCGATTCTACATTCGTGCGGTTACGTTTGGCTATACTAGTACTTTTTGTAGACTTTGGTTCTAAAGTTTGAACAGATTGTCTACTGTTCAAACTGTCTCCAATATACAAAAGGTCTGAAGATGTCCAACTATTCAAATCGCGAAAAGAATAGTAAGAAAAGGCAGATTCCAATAAGGATTTTTCACCTCCTCCAACAGCTTCCAAACGTCTCATTTCAATTTCTCTTCGTTTCTCTAAACCAAAGAAGCTTTGAGCAAATTGACAATACTTATCCCAAATGAGTGTACTCTCTTCAACAGGATAGTCCAACAATAATCTCTCAAACAAGGCTTGAAGATTGGTTTCATCTCCCAACATCCACAGAAATGCAATAAACTCAAGTGCAAAATCCAACACTTGAGGAAACGACTTGAGTCCCAACTCAAAAATATTCAAAGCAGCATCCAAATTCTTATTTCGATAATATTCTAATTCCGCTGCAGCAATATACAAATGATAGTCAGAGATTTCCTTTCTAGCTCTCATGAATAACTTGCGACTGGCCTCGATTCCTTTTACTCGTCTCAAAAATTGCATGTACTGAATGTATACCAAAGAAGACGGCGATAATCTCAAAAGTTCTTCATAGAGCGACTCGACACTGGAGAAGTTTTTCATATATTCCTCCAAATCAGCTAAACAAAAGTACAACATGGGACACTCTGGACAAGCTTGAATTCCTACTCTTTTTTAGAAAACAGACTTTCCACCAAAATAGGACACCTACCACGATATAAATATTCCTTTGCAGTATCCAAATCTTTCCTTTGAATATGATAAAAGTAAATTTCTAGCCACAAATCCGGATATCGATACAAACATATGATTGCCTGCTCATACGCAGCAACAACACGTTTATACAATTCTTCAGCTTCCAGTTTGTGAGGATTCGACTTTTCTCCTTCAATATATTTTCTCCATAAACGAACTTGTTCTTCCATCTTTGGAGAAGGTGGACAAGCCAAAATATTCAACAACAGTCCTTCTCTCCTGTTCTTACGAGCACGAAACTCTGCTCTTGCAGATGAATAGAGTGGTTGATATTCCGTTAATAAACCCTTGGCAAGCGTCTTATTTAAAGAGTTTTCAAAGTTTTCATATTCTTTCCAAAAGTTGTCCAAGTTGTACATTGGGGTTTGTACTGCTCTTTGATACGCGGAGCGAAGTTGGTCTCTTTTGGAGTTCTCTTCTTGTGTGTTTCGAGGTTCCCATTCTTGGAGAAATTCTATATAGTCACTCCATAAATTATTAATTTGGATATCCAGCCCAAGATGTTTCAAAGCAAACTCGTAGGCTTCAGTTGCTTCTGTTCTGGATTTCCTAGTCCTTATATAGTCAGTATACGTCTTCCACAAATCAATATGGTGACAAGTTAATAAAGCCTTTTGGAAAGTGTCTTCTACTATTTCCTCGTTTCCTTGTTTCCACTCGTGTTCGATGTACAACTTCCAATAACGTCCAGCGGTTGGAAACTGGGACAAGAACAGTTTATACATCGACCTTGCAACTTCGATGGGCTGGTTCTGTGCTTCCATAAACAAAGTAACCCAAGCGTCGGTATCCCATGGATCCTCGTGTATCTTCTGTTCTGCTTCGATACTCTTTGGGGTTTGGAACGTAGGTTTTCTAACAATATTGTCACGGCTCTCTTCGTTTATTTCTGAATGCTGCAACTCTGTCTTATTGTCTGTTATAGGATGTTCCAAGTTGGATTCCCGTCCGTTTTGTTCATTTTGGTTTTCCATAGAGCCTGGTTGCACTCCTTTGAACAATTCTTACGAATCAATAATCGTGTTATGACTCACCACCCAACTTTCATCCAAATGGGAGTTTTGGGTTTGTGCCAAGTAGGAACGGCGCTGATCTTTGTAGGACTCGATATAGCTTTGAAACTATCATAGAGAGAAGATGGTTTTCGCTGTAGCTATCCAACGAATCATGTTCTAAGCTCCTCCAAAGTTTGCTCAACTTTTTCCTGGGTTATCTTTAGCTTTGTCGAAGCTAGCTTGAATACTTCGAAGTTTAGCTTTGTGCTGCTGATACAATAGAGAGAAAGTTCTCGACAGATAACTTCCTTTCAAGGAAGCAGCTATAGCAAACAGTTTTCCAAGGGGTCTCTATTCACGGCGCTGATAGCGTCGCCGTTCACAACTCGAGCTACCAACTCTTCGAGAGAAGTTCGTGCTCAAATAGGTGCGCGTTGTCCCTTTTTGAAAACGAGTATTTTTACAAGAATCCATCGGAGCTTATTGCAAGCTGCTGATGTAGTGACTGGCAACCTAAGCAGAAATTACTATCCAGTAGCTAAGCTGCCATTCGGTCCTCGTTACCGCACAATAGCTGGAAACTACCAACCAATTCTCTATGACTACATTGAAGACGTTCTCGGTCTTCTCTACATCAAAAGCAACATTTTGGTTATGCGAAGACCCTATTTTTCCGTTTCCTATTGTTCTGCTTCTTACTTTGCTATTCCTGTGGCCCAGTACACTCCTCTGAAGTTGTAGTATATTGCTTCATAGACGTTCAGATTATACAGTAATCCTCCGCAAATTGTCAGTTGCTGAATGTTTTTGATTAGTATTGTTCCCAATGCACAGTTTTGGATTTCAATCTGGTGACCGCTGGGAAAGCTGTTCAAACTGTTCAGTGAAACATTCATCTTTGCAAGACAAATTGACATCTTGAGCGCAAAAAGACGAAGTTGAAAATAACGATTCTGCAACGAGCTCTGCACCTGTTGCCCTTTGGAGCCGTTAATTCCGTTGTTAGAAAGTCCCTGAAACTGGATTCCTGAAATAGTTGAGTGAGAGAGTTGATTTCCGTTGCAGGAAAGAAGATAACCACCCCAAGTGAAGTTGGGTCACTTCAGTAACAGAATAAGGGTCTCCTAGTAAATAGAGATCAACGAAACTTTTGTCAGAAGCGAATATTCATGTATCTGAAATTGTAGACTTGTCGACGCAGAATGATAGATAATAGCTTGCATAGTTCGTGGAGTGCACTCCAGCTTTGTATGCTGAGTTGATGACATCCTGAATAGAATCATCAGAGGGCTACAAAATATCATTGTAAGGGTTGCCAACGAATAGACCACGTAGGACTCCTATTGTAAGAAGCCAAATCCATATTCACATTTTCTCTTTGATTACGTACTGGCTTTGTAAGCGCGAACTTTTCTTTTCTAGGACTTGTTGGGAAATCAAGTTTGAAGTTGTTGTTTTGCTCGGTCCAAGTCTTTCCAGATCCATGATGTCTCCTCCATCTAGTCATATCCGCAAGTTTTTCCGTTGTGTAAATGCATCCTATCTTCTCCAGAGCCTCAGAAGCCAGATTCTTGTCCAATTCTGTCAAGAGTTTGGATCGAACTTTTTCCAGGAACTTGGGAATCCTTCGCAACTAGCAGAGGCTTATTTTCGCTGGAGAGCATTTGGAAGACGGGCCAACTTTGTCTACAATATTCAGAAGGGTTCTACTCTCGACTTATGTATCTGAGAGGAGTTCAAGTCTCTCAGACCAGGATGTCATGCTTAGTCATCGTTTTGAAACTTCGGGATGGGCTGGACTCTGAATATTTGAGGCTCCATAGTAGGCAGTTACCGCCTCTAAGCCACAAATGGGAGACTACTTGTCAGACAGAAGAAGATTGACGCAAATTGATTCTGTCGTAAATGTTGGTGTGAGTCGTCGTTGGGCGAAACAAACTCTGTTCGACGAGGAATGAAGGGGAGCTCCTGAAGGTCGTGTCTCATATTTTCATATGGGCGCAAGTTGAAGAAATGGAACGTAGAGCCTCCCGTCTCTTCTCTCTCTTTGTTCAGTGACAAGTCTCTCACATTCATCAAAATTCGCTTGTTCATTAGAGGAGTTTGAAGGCCACTCATTGAGCGATCATTAGAGGATATTTGAGAGGACCCGGATACCGAATATTTGCCCGAGAAAGAAATCTCCTCTGAAGGAGAATATAACACTGTTTCGGCAGTTATTGTAGTGTCGACAAAAATTTCAAACTGTTTGTTTAAGTGGGCCAAGAAGACACAAGTGAATACTTGAACGACATTATACTTGGTATGTTTGATAGCTTTGTAGCCGTTAGTAGACAGGCTGTCCAAAGTACCCTCACTTTTCTGTAAAAGAGCAATTCTTTGTCAAATGATATTGCATCGTTTTAAGAAGAGATGTTTTTATCTGCTGTTGTATCCTAATGAAATATGATTTTCGACACAAGAATACACCCAATGTTCAAATCTTTTTACAACCACATTATTCATCGATCGATGTTGTAGATGGAAAGCTAAAAACGATATCTCAATATTCACCAATCGATAAGGACGATTCTTATCACCTTACTACAAGTCTTTGAAAACCATCCGTAATTCTACCTCATGCAATATTTTTTCAAGTTGATTAGCTGTAGTGAACGATATCTCCCAATAGACACATCGTTAGATCCCTTCTGACGATTCTCTTCAATTGTCCAAATTTTTGTCCACTCCGACATTGCTGTTGTCGTTTTGTCCACGCTCTTCATTTTTCAAGCCCAGAGCCCTCGTCGACGCGAAAGACGAGGACAATATTTCAAGTCTACAAGGTCAAACCTTCTCAAGTATTTTACAAACAGGTAAGTAAACAACCTTGCATATAGGGGTCCTACAAGTCTAGGGACCTATTTTCTCAACTGAACTAACAGCTCTTAAAGCTTGCCGGATTTTAACCACTCCAGTCTTGTCCCCCTTTGTAGAAAGTATTGCAAACCAACATAGACTTGTTCCAATGGCAGAAGGAACAAGGGACCAACAAGAAATATCATATTCTGCTCCTTCTCATAACTTGACCAAGGGGGAACCAACCACCGCAATTACTGCAACATCAGGAGGTGCCAATGCCTCCATGCCTTCCCCTTCGGGAGGTGACAGCCTTGCTTCTGGTTTGGACAGTAGTGATACTAACCGAAAGGAGTCAAGAGGTCTCAACTTGACAGAGGAAGAACGACGAGCTAGGAGACTCAAGCAAAAGAGAGACTCTGCAAAACGCTCACGGCTTCGAAGAATGGACGCCCTTATGAGTCTTCAGGAAGAAATATCACAAGCACGACTGGCGCTTTCACAATTGAGACAGCATGCCGCTCATTTGGAAGAAGAGAATGATAGGTTGAAGGCGGAAAATGCTCAGTTGAGAGTACAAATAGCAGCACCTCCACCTTTAGGGCGTCCTATGTTATCTGGTCAACAGCAGCAACAACAACAACAACAACTTGGTCAAAGTGGTATGGGGCAGATACCCAATATGTCGTCGTTGCATGGAAATAACTTGGCTGCTGTTCGTCAAGCGCTGCTGTCTCAAGCAGTACCCAATTTTAGTGGCAACAACAATATGGGAAGCATTCACAACATGACCAACGCATCTTATCAGCAACAGAGAGGAGAAGAACAAATGATGAGTCCCAGAGATGGAAGTAACACTGGACAGAATCATCCCAATGGTCCAAACAATCAGAGACAGGTATACTCAGATATGCAACCGTATCCTCCTCACCAGTCGATGATGATGTCGTCCAATCCTTCGTTGTCAGGGTATCCCGGAAATCAATATTCATTTCATATGAATCCTTATTTTGGACAAAACAATGCATAAATAAGAATGAATATATATATATACGTGGTTTTTTGGTGCCACTTGTGTGAAAAAGGGTTCTTTCTGCATGTTGGCTCCTATGACGGATTGCGAAATAAAGAAGGAAACCTTTATGAAAATGATATCAAGCAACAACCCATTTTTACAGTTTGTTGTAAGGGAGTTGTAGAGTCGAGAATAGTAACTCCATTTTCACAGTCTATGTGATTCAAGTCAACCATCCTGGTTTTTACACAAAGTTATTTCTAATACACACAAATAATATGCCCAGTTCTTCAACTAGTACTCTGGCTGATAATAGTTTTCTTCGTAGAGCTCTTCCAGTTTGTCCTGTACGAGTTTTAGCGCCCAAGATTGAATGAACAAATGCTAAGTAAAAAAATAAGCAAAATAACCAGTAACTTTTGATATTCTTACAGTTTCGTCTAGGTTAGCTATAACCTAGAAAGAGTTAGTTTGCAGAAGAACAAGAAAACTATTCAACTTACAAAACGATTGGGAGCTTGGTCCTCGTCCAATTTTAATATAAACTGTTTCATTGGAATATCACTATAATAGTTAAAGCTCTATTTCCTAGTCTTACACAAGTTTCCTTACCACGTGATCAACACACCACGTAAGAGATTTACCATACGAAGCAGCCCATCCACGATGTGAAGAGATTGGCTCATTTTTGCTTGAAGCCCTGTATGGTTACTCTCTTGTTGCAGAAACTTGAAAAGAACCGCATGAGTTTTATTAAAACTTGTTTTTGTTCCTCCAAGCATGGTACTACAAATTCTTCCAATCACGTGAATGTAAGGAAAGGAGTGTATCCTGGCTTTTATAAATATCCTCGGGTCTTGGCACCATTTCTCTGTTTGCCATCTTCTCGTGACTCGTGTTCAGTGAGGAGGAAACCTTTGAGCGAAGTTTTGTTTATTTTGTTATTTTCAGCTATTGTACCATCAGTTGGGTTGGCAAAGGACTACGGTAACTGTTTTCTCTTCTTATTTCCCGATTGCTGACATGTACAACTGTTGCTCGAGAAGAATTGAGGTCCTTGACCGGTTCCAGCGAGAGAGTAAGCATTATTTGATTGGCAGCTGTTATTGAGTACTTTTGGCATATTTAGATTGATGTTGTTGATTTGGCCAATTCACTTCCCGCAACAGAAGAGCGATTATTGAATGAAAAACTCATTCATCTAGAACAAGACACAGGTGTCAAGATTCGTTTACTGACAGCCAATGAAGCAATCGATGGAAAGTCTGTCAAAAAATATTGGAATTTGGATCAAGACAGTGTTCTTATCTATGTAGATACGAGAGGAGGCAATATTTTGAATTTTTTGCCAGGTGAACGTGTTAAGGAAAGGTTGAAGGACAACTTTTGGTTTGAGCTGCAAAGTCGGTAAGAGTAGATTGGTTATATTGGGATGATGTGAACTACCTTCGCAGTTATGGCAATCAGTTTTATGTGGAAGAATATGGAGAAGATGGAGCGATCATTACCGTCATTCAAGCTGTGGAGACTTGTTTAAAGAAGGGTGGAGTTTGTGACAGAGTGAGTGAGAGGATGGACATTTTTTTGTTCAATGATTGGTTGTAATAGGCTCCAGGGTTTGGAAGGGATCAGTATGCTTTGTCTTTGATATTAAGTATAGCTGGTGGCTTTATTGCGGGAGCAGTAAGTAGTCGAGAAAACATTGGAATGGACAATACACCTCATTATTTGTTCTTTATAGGCTGCTTCCACTGGTGGCAACCATCGAGTGAATATTCCATGGCTTTTCCTATTTAGTCCTCTTTGGGGTATATTATTCGGTTCTTTCGGTGTGGGTATGTAAACTCTTTCCATAGTTGTGGTTGACATTCATTCCTATCACCAAAAAGGACCCATTGTGGTACGTGAAGGTTGGCTATCTTTGGATTTGTTACAGAATACTATGGCATTTTTGGTTTCGTTGGGTGCTTCTTTCTTTTTATTTCAAAGAATGTATTCCAATATTTCATCCAACGACCCATAAAGAGTACACTTTTTCCAAATATGATCATCCGTATGCGCAACACAAACTACACAGCAGAACCATGCTTAGGTAGACGAACATTTCAAACAACCGAAGTTCCTTGAATACGATCAGGTACCGAATCATCTGTCGCTGTAGGACGACTCTCGGTTGAGTTGGTATTGTCTTGACGTGAAAATGGGGACTTGTTCAACTATGAAATATAGAACACTTAGGGTCCTCAACACTGTGCCATTCTTACCTTGCTATCCACGAAAAAACTCATAAATACCAACACCAAACCATAGGCAGCAACAAATACACCAGCTAATATCTAAGTTCACGTGAATCAACCACACATACCCACTTGTCTTCCTTTCTTACTTGAAACCAATGGGTATCCACTGCCAACAAACCCACAAAAATATAAAATACTCCACGTCCTTTTTCACAGTCACATTTCCCTTGACTTCACAATCGTCGCTACTTACCAAAGAATGTGTCGAGAAAAGAAAACCGCTTCAAAAGAAAACTAAACACGTTGGCCAACACTTCTTTTCCAACAAGTAGTACAAGTTACCTGAAACCCAACTCGGAAAGGATTATCAACACTGCAAATATAATGAGGTATATATTGATGATAACATTTCTCGGGTTGATACTATACAACGCTTTGTACACTATAAAACAAGGGAAATGATTACTTACCTGCAGAAAATAAAACAAACTACTCCAACAGCACCAATAACGCCTGCACTTATAATACACAAGATACTCAGAACGGAACGAGTAAACTTTCCAGGGACATAAGCACGTAACGCATGTGAAGCCACCGTTCGAGTGAAATCCACCATTTTCCAAAAGTTGCAATCCAAATTCTTTCCTTATCGAAACAGCCTTTTATTCTATAGTTACTACTCTTAACAAATTGGTGGCTCCAGCTACTCCTTCTCTCATACCAGATATAACAATGGCCAAATCTCCAGAAGATGCTATGCCACTCTGTTTACATGCAACCAGACAACGTGCAATGAGACTTTCTGTGCCAATCATCGAACCAACTACCAACGGAAAACTTCCTCGATCAATCAATAGCTGACGAGCCGTTTGTTCATTACTCGTCACGCATATTACAGGAGCCACTGGACGATATTTGCATACCAAACGTCCAGTCGTTCCGGTTTCTGTTAAACAAAGAATGAGAGATGCACGTAAATCAAATGCAGTTCGAACAGCGGAAGAAGTAATCACTTCTGTGATAGAAGGCTTTTGTTGTCTCATCAAATTGCGCAAACAAGTAAAATTGTAATTGTAATCAATACAACTTTCTGCTTCGCGACAAATGGCCACCATAGTCTCTACAGTCTCTACAGGATAGTCGCCTTTCGCAGTCTCTCCTGAAAGCATCACACAATCACTACCATCAAACACTGCATTGGCAACATCCGTAGTTTCGGCTCTTGTGGGACGAGGATTCTTAATCATCGACTCCAACATTTGAGTTGCTGTAATAACAGGCTTGCCTTTAACATTGCACTTGGATATCATCATCTTTTGAGCAAGAGAAACTTTCTCGATGGGTATTTCCACTCCCAAATCTCCTCGAGCCACCATAATTCCATCCGCAACTTCCAATATCTCATCAAAGTTGTCCAAACCCTAGTAGACAAAATAAATATCGAAATACAACTCCTTCTCTAAGGACATACCTCCTGATTTTCTATTTTTGCAATTATTTTGATACGTGAACCACCAAAGCGCTTTAAAGTCTCTCGAATCTCCTCCACATCACTAGCTTTACGAATAAAACTTGCCGCAACAAAATCAACCTTTTGCTCAACTCCAAAGCGAAGGTCTGAAACATCTTTATCTGTCAAAGCAGGTAAGTCGACGGAAGCATTGGGAAGATTCACTCCTTTTGTTTCTCCCAATACACCACCATTTTTTACTACACAGTGAACGAGGTCATCTTCTACACTTTCAACTTGTAAAGCAATCAATCCATCATCGATCAGAATAAGGGAACCACGTGACACAGTTTGTGCAAGCTTCTCATAACTCTGAGCCACAATAGTTTCATCACCAACGACCGACAAGTCCGACGTCACACGAAAAGTTTGGCCAGTATGTAAAACAACTTCCTTCCCATCCTTTAGTTTGCCTGTACGTATTTCCGGGCCTTTGGTATCCAACATGATGGCACACATACGACGGCTGGCTATAAGATACTTTCTCAAGTTGCTAATGACCGAGGCATGATACTACCCAAAACCATAAGAAATATTATCAACTTGGGAGCGTCCCAGACTTACCTCATGCGATCCGTGACTAAAGTTGAGACGCATGACGTTCATCCCAGCTTCTACCAACTTGCCAATCATTTCAAAACTGTTGGTCTTTGGACCTATCGTACATATTATTTTGGTTCTAACTATAGCCGTTGCGGGATCCACTTTGGTTTTTTCTGCAAGGTTAATCTTTAGATTATTTTCCAAAGTAGTCATTACGAATATTTCTAGAAGGATATATTTGCCCTTTAGTAGACAGAGAGAGCTGTTTGGTTATTCCAACGGTCTTTCCCAAGTAGGACACCGTTGCTTTTTCCTCTTAATGATCCGAAAAGTAAAGTTGTTTATGTATAATAGACACTGGTGGAAGAGCACATGTATTTCAACGGACAATGTGATAATTCAATCGGTCTGACGCCAAGAAAATAACAAACGATGATCCAATGTAGGAGAGCGATGGGGAACAGTTGGACTTGGCCACTTTATTCCTTTCTCTGTGTGTGAGTATATCCCAATATATTTTGGATGAAATGTAGACTTGAAACACAAATAGCTATCTATGACCAATCTTCTCTTTCACTCATTTCTCCGATCGATGTCGATATTTGTTCATCTCATTCAATCTCCGATGGAAACCATGGGTGGTTGTGTGGTTTTGCCGATGACCCAAAGCAATCTCCCGTCTTGTGTGATACCACAACTGGAAAAGACTAGTAGTATTTCAAGTATAGGCTTTATTCCGCTAGTTGGTATTGGCTTACCCATTCGTGCGCTATGGAAGAGAAATCTGTGCAAGCTGAAACCTTGCTACTCTCATGCTTGTATGGACCAAAGTTTTCAAGATAACGATTGGGTCCGCTGTAAAGTGTTTCGGTGTGGTGAAAGACACATATTTTTGGGTCCTACCAAAAGCTTAACTAATTCCAAAGCACTACCCATAGACATTGACTGCAAACTCGATGTCGACTTGATTCGCTCAGCCCTCGGTTTCTATCGTATGGAACGAGTTTCTATATTCTTGTCTCTAGGGACGCTTTTTTATTTTCTGCGACTCAAAAGAATGCAACACAACCGTTTATCTCTTCCTCATACTATCCATTGGAAGAGCATACTGGCCATCCTGTATAAAACTTTGCTATTGCAGTGGAGTGGCTCCATTCAAATTATCCAACACTTGATTCAAGATATGCGTCTGACTCCCATAAAGGTGCTCATCAAAGATGAAGTATCTTCTATTCGTGGTCATGAAAAGAGCCCTAGCATGGATGCTCAAATATTCTTTACTTTTTCTCAACGTCAGTACTCCTTGTATGCACCTCGTTCCTTTGCCATAGCATTGGCTACAGCGTATCGCATTCCTATTTATGTCAGTCGCATGCTTGTTGAACGCAATAGCGTATATCCTCAAGTGGATTGTAGAGGAAAATGGTACATTGCTAACCCAACAACAGCTCATGGTATTGCTCATCTATCGAGAAATGCCCCTATTTGGAAATATCGTATTTCGGAACTGGAAAGGATGGAAACCCAACAATTGTACAATATTATGCTACGTTCAGGCATTCCTTGTAGTAGAACAAATACGCACCAAGAGTTGATCATCCGATTGATACCGTTCATGGACCGTATACAGAGAAGAAGTGTGTTCATTTGGAGAGAGCTTTGGAAAAGAAAGATGTACAAATCATTGAAAAAGAAGTTGGCTTGATGATTCTGAAGTTGGCTGAGAAAATGTCAAAAGGGAAAATATATTTTTCGTGGGTCGTAATGAATGTTGGTTGGATGAAATCTTTTTAAAAAGAATAAAAGTGCGCCAATGGAAAGTGTACATCCTGGAGACCACAACTTGGCTCTTTTTCAAGTATCCAAAGAGGATGAAACATTCCCTAGTCACCAGTTATATACTTTTCAAGCACCTTGGCTAGTATATGGACTGGCTTGGTGCAACCGTGTAGTAAGTAGTCCATCTCCGATATTTCCTCTTCTGCTCAAAAAACATAGAACAATCCCTATTCACTAGCTTTAAGCAGCTTCATTGAAAGTTGTAACAACAAGATTATTCTAGTGCAACTGGACGAGAAAACGGAAGACTTTCAACAGGTCGTTCAAGTAGACCACCCATATCCTGCAAGTAAAGTTGCTTTCATTCCTGACTATTCTGGAACGAGACCTCAACTACTTGCAACGTGTGGAGACGCATTGAGGATCTGGGAATGGGCTGACAACAACTTGAAGGGTAAAGCACTACTTAGTACAGTAAGTATAGCGATCGTTTTCTCTAGTTGTTCTTATCAAACCTCTGTGTAGAACCCAGAGAGCGAATATTGTGCTCCACTCACATCTTTTGATTGGTGTGAAATCAACCCAGCGATCCTTTGTACCTCGTCCGTTGATACAACTTGTACTGTTTGGGATGTGGAAACACAACAAGCAAAGACACAGTTAATAGCACACGATAAGGAAGTGTATGACGTGGCTTTTCAGACAGGAACGGACAAAATTTTTGCTTCAGCCGGTGCAGATGGTTCAGTTCGTTGCTTTGATTTGAGAAACTTAGAAACTTCCACCATTTTATATGAAATACCTGATGATTCGACCCCTATTTTGCGCATCGGTTGGAATAAGAAGGAACCCAACTACATGGCAGCGTTGGTCATGGACTCTAGTAAATTTTTGTTATTGGATATTCGTGTTCCTTCGTTACCTGTAGCTGAAATGGAACACAAACTAACCAACCCAAAAAGACATAAAAGTGTCAATGCGATACAATGGGCACCGCATTCTTCATCACATATTTGTTCTGCAGGAGATGATTGTTATACGTTGATATGGGATGTTTCTGCAATTCCTCGACCGATTGAAGAACCCATTCTATCCTATCAATCGGACAGAGAAGTGAACAACCTACAGTGGTCAGCAGCAGATCCGGATTGGGTAGCCATAGCGGCCGGTTCAAAAATGCAAATCTTGCGTGTATGAATGGTTAGAGTCAAACAGGATAAAGCCCGCATAACTTTACAAAGTGATGATGATCAGTTGTCTTAATACTACATAATGATACAAAGGAACTACTAAGTTATCGATTTGCGTGGTAAAAGCTTCTAACATAGTAGAAAGCAGGTAACTAGAGCTTAAAATGAAAACAATATGCCAGTCCATCCGTTGCAATGAGCATTCGACACATAGAATGTGTAGCAAGTAGCAACTTACAACACCCAACAACATTCCGGAGAATGTGCCTTCCATTGTCTTATAAGTTCCTGGCCACTTTGTCTTTCCAGAAAACGTCCCGAAGCAAGCCGTTGTTGTATCTACGATACCTAATGTTACCATTCCGGACATGCCTAATAAGCTACACGGGGGATGTTGCCACAATGTAAAACAACTACCTAATAACAAATAGAGATGCGTCATATATATCGTACCATTGTCTCTATAATCAACCAAAGCAGACATGTAATCATTCACCCACCAACGAATCCCATAAACATGCGATGCACGTCCCAACTCGACTATTATCAACAAAAATAAAGCAACAATAGAACAAAGACTGATAAAAGCTGCTTCTACAAATAAACTCGGTAGTAAAATAAAGAATAAAACGAGATGATAATATTTCCTGGCTACAATAGGCACCACGTTAAGACGATATGGAGGAATAAGGAATAACACCAAACATAACAAAACAACCCAATAAATAATTAGCCACATAGCTGACCAACTATGAATGATATAATTGAAGAGAACCTTTTCAGGATGCAGAACAAACCAGTTCAACCACAAATAACAGAAAACCAAATCGATCAAAATGTAGCCAATGAAATAACAACTATTCTGAATAGAATAAGGACTGTTTTTTTCGTCAGACCGACCAGAATGATTTCCTCTAACTCGATAACCAGAAAAAGTAAAAAGAAAAGAATAGCCAAAGAAGAATATAACGATAGCCATTCCGATGGCACAGCTCATCTTGTGTAATGAATAAACTCCTTCATTCATTGAAATGTCGTCAATGGGTGGCAATAGCGAAATCAAAATACAATAAACCAATAAACTTACGCCGCTCTCCGAGATAATGATGGCTTCAGCTAACGAAAAAGAACCTGATAGGCAATATATACAGATACGCATAAATACAGGAAATAAACAGTTCGTTGTTGCACACAAGAACAAAATACTCAAGTCAATGCTGGATACGAATATCGAGCAAGACACCAGACTAAGAAGATAAGATAAGAACAATTCGCGTAATACAAGGACTTGTCGAGTTTTGTCTAGACCATCATAGTTCCCCGCTGCTATACTCATCAATACAAGAACACCACTAGATACAGAAACTGCAAAGAGCATGGAGAATATAAAACTATCGTTCATATTCACAGAAACAAATAACAGAGGAAATAGACAAATTCCGACCGTGAGTCCTGAATCTGCACAAGGACGGAAAGGAGCTTTGTGACCACGACCTTTTAAAGAGTCTTTACAGACAGTGTTTCTACGAGAAGAGTCGAAAGAGAAACTAATGACGGTTTCCAATACGGGCCTTAAATAGAAAGAACCCAGAGCAAGTGCTAAAATGCTCGCCTGTTTAAAGAGTGATTTTTCTATCTTTCTTCCAACTACAAAATATAGCAATACTGAAACCAAAACTAGCACGTCTTCAACGATTAGGGGAAACTTGGAGGATAGAAACCAAAACAAGGACGTGTGCGTCATTACTACTGTTTTCTTGTTTCTTTCGTTTAAAGACATCTCTTCAAGTTAGTTACACACTTTCTTACGATAAAGCGCTTGTCCAACAAATCCGAATCCAATTTCTCATATTATTCCACATAACCAAAATCCCACGAGAATGCAATCCCACGTTAGAATCAACAATTTTTGAATTTCTTGTAATACTATTTCAATTTATCCTTTTATATATCAGTTCCGGTAAACATAAATTCATCGCTGTAGTTCAATGATTTCATCCAAGGAAAAGCACAGCATCTTCACAAGGATGAAATGGGTTAAAAATGAGAAGAAAATGTCAGTAGGGGATAATATACAGGATGACTCGACTCTCTAGTCCTCGTCGGAGAGGTCGTGTTTGAATCTTCATCACTTTCATACAATTCTATATCAGAAGAAACCTCAAAATTACTTTCATCAGATACAATGGTATCTTCATCTGAATTATCTGATTCAAAGTAAGGATGAACTCGTTTGCGACATTTTCTTATAGAAAAATTCTCCTTCTCTTCCTCTCTATGTTCTTCTGCATACTGGAAATGGGCAAAGCTCCCACAAGAATCTGAAATTTTATTGGCAGTTTTTCGCTCCTGTAAGGGTCTTCGCGTCGACTCTTCATTTGAGCGGAATATTTGCAGCGTTGGAAACGGGTCTTCTCGTGAAGAAATATGCAACAAGATTTCACGAAGCTTCTGAGCAAGTACGCGATCACGAGGAGCTTCTGAATATTCAATTCTTTCGATACATTCGGAAAGATCTTCCACCGTTGAGAGAACATTTGCAGAGGACGAGTTACTATGATACGCTTCTTCAGCGTAGATCCAAAAGCTTTTGCTATTTGGCTCTTGATTCCCAAAGTATGTGAACAGCCTGCCATTTGCGTCTTTTCCTAATCCTCTAGAACGAATATTATTAACTTCTAACGAGTTTCTTGGTGGAATAGCTGTGCATCGTTTCTTATTTACAACTTTTGCTCCGCTTCTCTGTTCTATATGTCCTTGTATGTAGTTACGAATGGATTCAGAAGACTCAGCTACCCTTTCACAAAGATATTTCAATAGAACGAGTCGTTGTATTGGACGAAGGGAAGCATAGTTCATAGTGTGTACGATAGAAGCTCCTGTGCTATCAAATAAGCATATCTCTTCTTCGCCATAACAGGTTTGGAGCAAATGTACAACTTGATAAAACTCCTTCTGCTCTTTGAGCTCCTTTCGTAAATTGGATAACCAAGAACGCGGTCCTGTTCGAGCTGTAGAAGTTTTTCTTCCTAATTGATTTAGCAAACAAGCATGGATACTACTTATTAATCTGAAGTTGTACGATTCCAAAGGGTCCATAATAGCTTCCAATAGTAAAAGGGGATCCAAGCGCTCCATAACCAGAGTTTGGTCAAGTTGGATATTCCGACCAAATGCAAACAAAAATTGTACTATGGACGCAAACTCCCAGCTACTCTTTACAGCATATTCTTCTTTTTTCATTTGAAGTGGATCCACAGAAGAATCCATACATGGAGACATTGAGCCAAGTAGCTAAGAAACCAAGATAACAATAGTCAAGTAATTCAGAAGAAATCCGAATGGGCGTTCCCATTCAAATAATGGCCCGCCATTTTGTTCGAAAAAGGTGGGAGAGCGGATGTTGCATTCTTCCCAAGAGATTTTTTGTTTTTGGCGCATTCAAGAATGGAACAAGCCGCTCTGTTTAAAGTTCCATTGCATTTGGAAGACCTTCTGAAAGAAGGATGGGAAGGGTATCGTATAGCAGAAGAAGATATTGAAAAATATGAAGCTTCTGTGGACATAGACGAGGATGAGATATCTCAACTATGGTTTCTACCTTTTCCAAACTTGACACATGATGCCTGGTCTCAAGTCTACTTGGGAATATACAACTTTCGCACCTTAGAGGACCAACAGAAAGAAACTCTTTATTTTATTATAACGAAAGGAGTTGAAAACGCACTCGAATATTTAAGAGAGAATCACGATTCAGACATAGCGAAAAACTTGTTAAAAGTAACGGTAGGGAATATCATAAAGCTGCGTTGTTATTTTAACGGAATAGTTAGACGTTTGTTTTGACCCATTTTATTGTTGAAGTTCAAAAAGCACATCTAGATGAAACAAGAGAACAAGCTCCTGATGAGCTACCAAAGATATCAAGTACTTCAAAGAAGACAAAACAATCAAAACGAAAGGAGAATCAAAAATGGAATTGGAATGCTGAGAAAATAGGTACCACACTAGATTGGGTTCTCAAATTGTTGGATAAGTGTTTCTCACCACAAGAAACGCCATATGAAATAGATGACAAGGAGTTTATATCGTTGTTTGCACGTGTGTGCTATGTACTAATTGAAGATCATTCTATCTGCAAAAATCGTGAGCTCAAAGAAGTCATCTTTGCTATTCTGAAAGTCGTTTTTGAAACTTTGCACTACCGACCTAGTGCTATAGCTGCTTTGCTTCACCTAGTACGCAAATATGAACATGCAGCTCCTTTTGTAGCAGAGCTCATTCACTATCTGGATGTTAACTTCTTGAAAGGGTCATTGGGAGCAGAAGTTATTCGAGAGATATCTCAATATGACCCTGTGGAGTTGTCTAAAGCTCCTACGAACTCCAAAAACATAGCGACCTTTCTATGTGAACTTACCGACAGATCTTCTGCGGGCATCAAAGAAAATCTAAGTTTACTAGTTGACCAACTCGATTGTGAGTCTTATTTTGTTCGTAATAGTATTGTCCACGCGTTAGGTCGTTATCTTCTTTTTCTGTCCTCGGAAACCAAATCGGAAGCAAATGAACAAGTCGAAAACGCAGCACAATTGAGAAGCTCCCTATTTGATATTCTTTTGAAACGAGTCGATGATGTACATGCCTTTAGCAGGTCCAAAGTACTTCAAGTGTGGCAGACTCTCGTGGACAATAAGGTTGTTCCACAAACACTATTTCCATTGCTAATGCAACAAGTTGTTGCAAGACTACGGGATAAGTCTTCCATTGTTAGAAAGAATAGCATTGCATTGTTTGAGTCGCTGTTATCGAATAATCCTTTTGGACCTTCTCTTGTTTTAGCGATCTTTGAAAATAAGCTCAAGTCGTATCAAGGAGATGATTCACGTTCTCAGAGACTTTCTGAATCTTCGCAGCTTTCTGATTGCAATGCTTCAATAGATAAAGAGAAAGCAATGGATTTCTATCAATGTGCGGTGAATTTCATTGTTAAAGTTTCCGAAGCTATTCAGATATTAAGCACGCTTGTTTGGTCGAGGAGTACCTTGGATGTTCAGGAAGCCATATCATGTATTGTTACCGCAAGACAGTTTGAAGTGGACAACTCTGATACTGCTGTTCGTTCCATGCTTGGTCTTGTTTTTTCACGAGATGCAAGCATTCGTTCTTCAGTCATTGAAGCTTTTATCCGATTATTTGTTGGGGATAATGAAAAGGACTCTTTGCGACGTAGTATGGATATAACAAGAGGCGTGGTTCATTTGGTTTCGGGCGCAACAGTTGGCGAAGTTGCGTGTATTCAGAAGTTGCTTGAAGAATTGGCTTCAAGGAAACTTATAGATAGCAGAACGATTCAGATGCTTTGGGATATTGTTTTTGAGAAAATGCCTGGCGTACAAAAGAAACAAAAGAAACCTTCATTGCTAGTTCTTGCCCTCGTTGCCCCAAGTTTGCAAGTATTGATTTCAGAGCAGTTAACAGAAACATTACTTGAACGAATGAAACTGTGGATTCGAGAGGAATGTGAGTTGTGTTCTTTTGCCTTTGGGATTTTGCAACATTCGCCCATTGCCTTGAAAAATAAGAAAGTTTTGCGCGAGTTCGGTTCTGAGATACTTAATAGTTTGAATTTCAAAGAAAGGAAAATAGAGCAGTTTGAGAGGTTTCTGACTTGCCGACTTTGTGTCCTCGAAGAATTTTCCCGTACAATTTACAGTTGCGATGAGGAGCCATCTACTACCGCAGCCTTCGTATTGATGTCTCTCTATGATCAACTTCATCTGTCTTTATTTGAGAATTCGACAAATGAAGATGCTATGGAGGATGATGAGGTCGAAAATTTATTAGAGCCATATGCTTTGAATACTTTATGCATTTTAGCATCATTATTTTATTTTGCAGGTCATGTTGCTTTAAATGAATTATCTCTTTGGGAAAGTTTCATTCGAAGATACAGAGAGTCAGTGGCGAATAAATCCTCACAAGTTGAAGTTGGAACAGACACTACAGATACTGAAGAGATCATACCCCAAGAACAAGAAGACTCAAATGCAAATGAAAGACATTTAGATGCCTTATTGAGTCATGCAAAGCAGGAAATAATTTCAAAACAAGGAGTCATTGGAAAGCTTGTATCGCTTGCAGTCGGCGTGATTCTCCAGAGACAGTTCTATCCCATGATAAAGGCCTGTGCAATATCTTATATAACCAAATTGATGTGTGTTGATGAAAGTTTCTGTGAACAACATCTTAAAGTTGTATTTACGGTTCTTGCTTCAGATGCACCTGCAGCTATCCGTGCCGATATTATTATTGCTTTGTGTGATCTGGCTGTCCGTTATCCCAATCTTATAGAACCATGGTCTTCGCAAATCTTCCGTTGCTTACAAGACAGTTCAGTGGAGGTTCGAAGGAATACTATAATGTGTATCACATTTTTAGTCCTCAATGACATGATGAAGATTCGTGGTCAGGTGTCGGAAATCGTGCTTTGCCTAGTAGACAGCGATTCACAAGTTTCCAACATGTGTCACTCTTTTTTCTTTGAAGTTTCTAACAAGAGCAAAGGCTTTGTATATAATATACTTCCAGAGATAATATCCAGTCTTTCGAGTATGAAGGACTTATCCGAGGAACATTTCAAAACCATTATGAGTTTTCTCTTTAGTTTTATTGACAAGGAACGTCACACAGAAGGTTTGGTGGAGAGAATTTGTCAACGCTTTCGTTTATCCGAAGATGCTTCATGTTGGAGAAACTTGGCTTATTGTTTGAGTTTGCTTTCTTATTCAGAACGCACCATCGGCAAGCTTGCCAACATGTTAAAGTATTACGGGGATAAACTGCATGATGCTGTGGTATTCCAGACTTTTTGCAATATTCTTTCCAAAGCAAGAAAATTTTCGAAGACCGAGTTTCGTGCCTTTCTTGATGATTTTGAGGACAAGTTGGTCGAGTGTCAACAGAAACAGAAAGACCAAGAGGAAAATGAGCAAGTTACTGAGAATAACGAATCAGCGGATATCGAAAAAACTCCGAAAGAAGATAAACGAAAAAAAGTAAAGAAACAAGTTCGCATTGTTGAAGAAACGAGTGAAGAGGAGCAAGACGAGGAGGAACAAAAGGAGCCACAAGAAGAATTCATAAAGGAGTGTCCTGTCCCTATTACAGACGACTACACTTCTTCAGAGCAATTGAGTCAACAAGTAAAACGATTATCCCTTCGACAAGTGTTGCGACAACGAAAATAAAGTATTTTTTATGGTTCGTGAAGCTGTTGTTGAACATGTGCCATTCCAATATCGCTCCAAACAGGTTCCTCCTGTGAAGTGTTGCTCATTTGAAACGGGTCTAAGCCGCAAAATATTGTTGGAATCTCGTAACCCAAAAAAAGAAAGTTTCGTACCTTCTTCTGTTGACTCTGAATGCGGCAGTACCGTAGGTAATGGAAAGTCTAAGTCTATCAACAACTTCAAAACCAGCTAAAACAAGCTTACATACCTTCAAAGGGTGGCGTTTCTTTCCACCAGTCGTCGTCAACTATATCAATCCAACCACCTTGTTGGTGTACCGGAGCCGAAAAGTAAGAATCCGACATAGCGCCTCTTTTCCCCAATGTGACAACTCTTAAGGAAATCATCTGACTTTTATTACAAACTCATATTGTTCTATACTCTAAGAATATATCCAAAAAAACAACGTAAAAGCTAATGCAAATGTCTTCGTAACCGATCCAACTCGTCAAGTATCTTCTCTTTTCTATCTTTGGACGGTAATTTCTACCAAACCCAACGGTTACAAACTGTTCAACCGAAGTGATTCACACTTACCATAGATGCTTCACAAGTTGTCAAGCTTGCCAAAGCAGCTGCACAGTTTTCTTCTTTGAAACCATTTTCCCTTAAACACGCTAAAAATCGGACGACTTCGGTTTGACAAGGTGCTCTTCTTCTCTCATTATACTGTGCAACTAGTTTCCTTTTAGGTAACTGGCGCATCCACTCCCTCGTTTTCAACATGGTTATCACTTTGATCAGTACTTTGCAAAAGTACACTCGTATCAATTACTTCTCCGATAAAAGTAAAGCCTTTCCCTCTTCCAATCCAACAACCAATCGATCAATATTGAATGCACAGTCAATGAGTCACAATCTCCCGAGACTTGTACAGAACCAAATGCATATTTTCGTTCGCATATGATGTTTGCACACTCACACATAAATACATATATACATACATACATATATATATATATTTGTAGCATGTTACACTCAGTCATAATCGTTGATTCTTTGCAACAATTCGATTCATGCTGTTCAGTTGCCTCAAAAGAAAATAGAGAAAGGTGGTGGGCCAAGTTTTGGGTAAAGCTGCTTGGATGTTGTTAGCTGCCTATTGTATAACACTTGTTAGCTTCCAACCTTTGACTTATCTTCCCAGAAACACATGTGTTCGTTGTTTCACCTTCTATCCTGTATATAGAACTACGCGGGTACCTAACTCACACTATTTCACTTTCTTCCGTTGTCAATCAGAATTATCTGATGAGATACCTGCAGAAAAACCTTCACTTATTTATCAGAAAAGAAGAATACCTAAGAGACCTGTAGAACCCCGAGTCTATCTCCCTTTTAGTGAGGCAGAAGATGCGTTTCTGTTGCTCTGTTATGAACGATATAAATATTCCTTCAAAGAAATTGCCATGCGTTTAAAGAGAGATGATGCAAGTATAAGCACAAGGTAACGTTATATATACTGAAAAGTATAGATAACTGTTAACCTCTTTTTATGCATAGATATGGATATCTCTCAGAAGCTAGAAAGAACAAGCCTTTTACACCTGAAGAGGATGAGAGACTTCGAAATAGAGTACAGTCGTTCACAGGCTCCGTTCCGTGGAAAGAACTATCCAAGGAGTTTGATAATAGACCCTATGAAGTGCTATATCGAAGGTATACAGAAAAGTTTATCTTTTCTGATATCTTTTCCATTGAATCTTTTTTGGCAATCGGATAGGTATTTTGATATATTGGAAGGACTGAAAGATTACAGTCCGTGGACTCCTGAAGAAGACCAAAAGCTGTTGCAGCTAGTAGGAAAATGGGGTCATCAGTGGACTTTTATTTCTCGTTCGCTTCCGGGAAGAACACCTTATCAATGTTTTTATCAGTAAGTGTTGGATATTTGAGAAGGCAGAGCAATAACTCTTTTTTTCTAGTTATCATTGGGCGATAAAACCAGGGCTAAAGAAAGGAGAATATAGTCCTTATGAAGATGAAATATTGTTGAAATATTATGAAAAGTTGGGTCCCAAATGGAGCAAGATTCGCAAGTTTCTTCCGTGGCGTGCTGGAAGTAGTTTACAAAAACGGTACTTTCTGTCTTTTGCTGCCATTTTGGAAAATGAAAAATGCACCTAGTTGGCGCCATTTATTCAATTTAAATAGGACACGAAACTTTGGTTTGTATACGGAACAAGATGATCAATTGCTCCTTAAGCTTTTCTCGAAACATGGAAGAAAATGGACCAAAATTTCTGCAGAGTTTAAGACGCGAAGTGAGAAACAACTAAAAGGAAGGCAAGTCTGTATCCAAATGCAGGTTTATCACAATGTATCTAAAACAGGAATCAGGTTTGATAAGCTGAAACAAGTGATAAAGATACCTGAATTAGAATGGACGCCAGAGAAAGATGAAAAATTGTTATACTATCATAGGATTTATCACAAGAACTGGTATTATATATCTCAAAGAATGATTTATTTTGGTCCGAAAGAATGTGAGGCAAGGTAGGAGGATATTCATTTTTTGTGCACAAGTTGATACCACTTTATCAGAGTACAAGAACTTTTGTCACAGGATAATGGAAAGATTGAAGGTACCTTTCATGAAGATTTGAGCAACCCACTACATTCTTTTTCTTCAGATAGCGAACCTCCAAAAAAACTGGTGGATACGGATGGCAACGTCGATTAAGAAAATAAAAAAGTTCCATTGGTTGAAAATAATCATATGGGAAGAGAGAAAATCCTTTCCTATTTTTTGGGGTTTCTTGATGAAGATTCCTATCGATGATCTTATCGTATATTTTCCCTATCCATTTATATATCCTGAACAATATTTATATATGAAAGAACTAAAGAAAACACTGGACGCAGGTGGACACTGTATACTCGAAATGCCAACTGGTACAGGAAAGACAGTCACTTTGCTTTCTTTTTTTGTTGCTTATCGTGCAGCGCGCAAGTCTATCGGAAAGCTGATTTACTGTACTCGTACTGTAGGAGAAATAGATAAAGTTCTAGAAGAACTTGAACGAGTATTAGCATACAGAAGAGATTGTAACGTAGATGTTGCTTCCGAAAGTCAACTTGTTGCAGTGGGCCTTACCACTAGAAGAAACCTTTGCCTACATCCAGCAGTAAAAGATTCCGAAACCAGAGAAGAAGCAGATTCCAAATGCAGATCTCTTACTGCTTCTTGGATAAGAGAAAGTGCCACTTCAAGAAGCTCCGATTCTTTGTGTCGCTATTATGAAACTTTGCAACAGAAGGGCGAACTATTTCAAATTCCTCCCGGTGTATATTCTATGTCATCTTTAAACGCTTTTGGTGAAGAACAAGGAATCTGTCCTTATTTTACTGCCAGGAGATCTTTACAATATGCTTCCATTATTGTTTATAACTATCATTATTTATTGGTAAGTAGGTATTTGCGAGCCAGTGAAAAACGGTTAGATATTATTCAGTTGAGGAGATTGGTAAATGTCTTACTCTTGTTGATAGGATCCCAAAATTGCTCGAATGATTTCCACTGAGCTGGAACGAGATTGTGTTGTTGTGTTCGATGAAGCTCATAATATAGACGATGTCTGTATTGAAACGATGAGTGTTCATTTGAAGAGGGATACGATTCAACGTTGTTATCAGAATTTGAGTCATCTTTCTGGACTTATACAAGATGTCAAAGATAGGAATGCCCAACAACTTCAAGAAGAATATCAAAGAGTTCTCAATGGAATATCATATTTGCCAAGTTCCGAAACGGATGCCTTGTCGGTTGCACCTATTCTTTCCGACTCGGCCTTACAAGAAACCATTCCTGGAAATATTCGCAAGGCAGAACATTTTCTTCGTTTCCTTCGTAGAATATTGGAATATATCCAAAATGTTATGCAGCGCAATGTAGCCACTCAGGAGACAACTTGGGCATTTTTGCAGTCAATGGCGAGTTTATTGCAATCAGATTTTAGGGCTTTGAAATTCTCGTCGGATCGTCTCCAATCTCTTATTCAAACCTTGCAAATAACACATCTGTTGGAATTTCAACCTCTTCAAACTTTGGCAGATTTCGTTACTATTCTGGGTTCTTATCCAACGGGGAACGCATTTGTTGTCATTTTTGAGCCTTATGATGAAAGATATCCTTCTATTCCCGATCCCTTATTGCAATTGGCTTGTTTGGATGCCTCCTTAGCTATGCAGCCTGTCTTTTCGCGTTTTCGTTCTGTCATTCTTACTTCTGGAACAATTTCACCCATCGAGCTATATTCCCGAATACTTATGTTTACTCCAGTGACAGCCAAAAGTCTAACAATGAGCTTTCAACGAAGAAATGTTTGTCCCATGATAGTAACTAGAGGGTCCGATCAATTACCTATCAGTTCCAAGTATGATTATCGTCATGATCCATCCGTAGTGAGAAATTATGGAACTTTAGTAATGGAAATGGCGAGAATGGTGCCCGATGGGTTGGTTTGTTTCTTCACAAGTTATGTTTATATGGAAACAATGATTCAGTTATGGCATGAAATGGGAATCATTAAAAGGATATCCGAATATAAGTTGATATTTATTGAAACTCCAGATAACTTGGAGTGCACATTGGCATTGAAAAATTATCGGAAAGCATGTGACTGTGGCAGAGGCGCCATATTTATGTGTGTTGCTAGAGGAAAGGTGGCAGAAGGAATAGATTTTGATAGACATTATGGACGCTGCGTCATTGTGTTGGGAGTCCCCTTTCAATATACTGAATCTCGCGTACTTCGTGCTCGATTGGAGTTTCTTCGAACGAACCTTCAAATAAGCGAAGGAGATTTTTTGAGTTTTGATGCAGTGCGACAAGCTGCACAGTGTATAGGAAGAGTCATTCGTTCCAAAACAGACTATGGAATCATGGTATTTGCTGATAAGAGGTAAGGCCTTTATTGAAATGGAACTGTCTTGTATAACATGAACGGTCAGATTCAACAGACCCGATAAAAAGAACAAATTACCCAAATGGGTACTTCAGTTTCTGGACGATGCGCACTGTGACTTGTCAGTCGATATGGCAGTCAGCATAGCCAGTGCTTTCTTGAAACAAATTGCTCAACCTTTCTACGCAGATAATGCAACAGGAGTAGCTCTCATTAGTGAAGAGCAGCTGCTTCATTGGATGGAAACCAATGATAAGAAATTGGATTCATTTGAATACTCTCATTATCTTCATACTTCCAGCGTATCACAAGGATGAAGAAAGGGTATGCACTCGCAACGAGTATGGTTTCCTTCCCAATTGAAAAGACACTTGGTCTACTCAGATGTATTCTTTTTACTTGATGTCATGTTTCCCAGTTCTTTTGCTTTGTGCAGTGAAAGATGCATAGAAATATAACCCATAGAAAATAGAGCAACGATGCCTACAATGGAAAACAAATAAACTTGGCGTCCACCCTGTCGAAATAGTTTCTATGCACATTTCAGATATCAGTAAAGACTGTCGTCCGAAGGTTCCCCTGAAAACTCCACCTTTTGATTCCCAGGAGCTGATTGACCAGGAGTAACATATGACTTTGCAAGATTTCTGATAGCCAGAAGCTCCTTTTTCCACGAATGAATATCTTGAGCTGGGAAACCTGCCCATACAGTGTCACTGGGTGCATTCTTGGTCAGTATCGAACATGCAGCAATATCAACATGATCTCCAACCTTGAAAAATAAAAATCAAAGTCATATCCTAGTTATAAACATAAAAAACCAACCGTCACGTGATCGACAACTCCACTGCGTCCAGCTAAACGAACAAAACTACCTAACGTAACACTACCAGCCAGTCCTGCTTGTCCACAAATAAAGGCAGGACCTTTTATGTGAACATTGTGGCCAATTTGAACTAAATTATCTATCTTCGTGAGATCGCCTATCACAGTGTCGCGCCAACTTCCACGATCAATACAGCTGTTCGCTCCAATTTCGACATCATTCCCAACAATAACCTGGCGAGTTTGTGGCTTCTTTACAACATTATTATTCTCGTCAAAATAAAAACCAAATCCGTCCTTGGATACATTTTTAAGACATAAAAAGCCCCCTAATGTAACAATGAAACCTACTTGTCCGATACAAACACCGCTATGAATCACACAACGATCACCAATGCGACAATTTTCAAGAGTAACGTTGCAGCCAACTGTACAGTCTGCACCAACACTAACAAAAGGTCCAACAACAGTGTTAGCGCCGATTTTAGTACCTTTGCCTATCTAACAAGAAATCAAAAAGCCTTAGTTAGAACAAGTTCGCAAGTACCACAGCGGCCCGATGAACAACACAGTGTGGATCAAGCAAAGCCTCGTCACTGACTTCTGCTTCAGAATGTATCACAGCAAAATTTCTTGTCAAGCAATTAATAAGAGAGCCACAAAACAAAGTAGAAGAGGAAACCAACCTACTGATTCTGTACTCTCCCATGGCAGATGCCAAAAGATCCTTCAGAACGAATTTCAGATAATGAAATCAAAAAATATTAAAGTTTTCAGCACAAAATACAACCCAAAGTTTAAATGAAGCAACTCCAAAAGAAATATATCATTAAATTTTTCTTGTTATATTGTATATGAATACAAAATTATAATAAAATGATTTGTAATAAAAGTTTCTTCTTAGGAAGTAGAAGGCCTTAGAGTAGCTTCTTGATTTATTGAAACAAAATAATTTATCAGTGTTCTAATTAATTTTTTACACAGAAGTAGATACCAGCAACTTGTAAATATTTTTGAATTTTTTATAATTCTATTTTATAACTGAGCAATATTAAATTTTAAAAGTTTGTATTATTTAAAAGTTCTTTTCGTTATCGAAGTGTGGGATTCATTCTTCTGGCGGGAAGCTGTCATGTTGAGTGCTATATTTGCTTTGATAGTTTTGATTCTAGCTATTTATTTTGTTTTTTCATCGTTTCGGAGGGAAAGCAAGCAGAAAGAAATTGCAACTGGTGATAAGCTTACGAAACCTTCGAAGTCTTCTTTCTACAGTGTAAGATGCGTAGAATAAGTTGGGTTTTTAGTGAATTTGGTTAGGCTAAACACAAGTTTACGTCAGCTGAAGTATCTTTTCATAATCATCGAGATGACCTATGGCTTGTGATAGACAGAAAAGTTTATGATTTTACGTCCTTCGTAGAGGACCACCCTGGTGGCGATGCCATTTTAAGGTATGCTGGTGGCGATGCCACGGTTGGTTTTAAAGGTCCACAACATCCTGCTCGAGTGTGGGATATGGTAATATTGTAATTTTCTGTTTGCTTCTAGTTTCGGTCTTAAGTTCTTGAACAACTTTATTTAGATACCTGAATATTTCATTGGTGAACTAGAGAGTCCGTGAAAATAGAATGTTGTGATTTGACTTTATCGATAAGCTGTCCTTTGCAATTTTCTGAAAACACTCGTTCTGTATTTCTTTCATTACCAGGCCTCATGAGAATTATACACAAATAAATTGAGTTTTTGATAGAGGAGAGAACCAAAGTTCTTCTATGTTCAATCTAGTAAAACATGTTATTCAATATTACCTTTGAGTATTCTGTTACAACTATGTCATGACAATTTTCCCTGGATGGTGTTTTTTTACCATACAATAACGAGTTGACAAGTATTGACTCTCTCCAATGATATATCTTAGTATTTTTCGCTAGTTGATGAATTGATCATCAGTCACTTGAGAGTGTTCTAGAGAATGATGATTCGACCCCACCCACATTCTCTAGTTGCTGTATCCACGGCAGTTTGGCGACGTTGCTGTAGTGGTATCCATTTTGTTCGTCTCATGACACAGTGTTCAAGAAATGGTTCTGTCCATAGTAGTTTAGAAGAGGATTTAAAAGGAGCAGATGAGGAACAACGTGAATTGATGGGAGAACAAGTTATATTGGTTTCACCTTGTGATGAGGTTCAAGGCTTTGCTTCTAAAGCGGAAGCCCATCATATTAGTAGTGGATTGCTATTACATCGTGCCTTTAGTGTATTCCTTTTTGATTCTCATAGGAGACTTTTGTTACAACAACGTGCTGGTACAAAGATAACTTTTCCTTTGTATTGGACCAATACTTGTTGTAGTCATCCTCTATATAGTATCAAGGAAGAGTTATCGAGTGATGGAGTCAAACATGCGGCAAAGAGAAAGTTGTATCAAGAACTGGGCATTTCTCCTGAAGCACTATCCGTGGAAGACTTTCGATATCTCACGCGTATCCACTATCGTGCTATGAGCGATTCTATATGGGGTGAACATGAAATTGATTATATTCTCTTTGTTGTGAAAGACGTTGAACTGAATCCTTGTAAGAATGAGGTGGAAGCCGTACACTATATAGATATGGAACAACTACAATCTTGGTTATCTCAAGCCAAGTCGAACTCGTCCCAGATAAGATTAACTCCTTGGTTCACTTTTATTGCAGAACATTTTCTCTTTGATTGGTGGAAGCAGTTGGAAACGGATCAGTTATTCCAAGTAACGGATAAGGACCACATTTATAGGGCATCTCATTCTTTATTCCAAGCGTGAAATTCATCAATCATATTTTATATCTACACAAACATAAATACATGAAACCCATTATTCAAAACTATCATATGAAGAAGAAATATAACTAAAGCAAACCCCTTCAGGACACAATTGGACCAACAAATTCTTCCAGTTCTTATTTTCTCTGTTGAATATTTTTTTGTGATTGGTATTATTTCTTTTCCACAGTCTTCTTTTGAGAGAATCTCCTAAAGCTTGGGCTACTTGAAATGCATCCCATAAAAGTTCCCCTTTCCTCTTCCTTTTGTTCAAAATAAGCCTTCTTCTCCTCCTCCTTTCCACAGGACTCGTTTCATCCCCATGACGATTCCCTTTGTTTCCATGAAGATAATATTTTTCCAATAATAAGAATTCTTCAACTACCCAAGCACCATCTGCTACTTGAAATACTGGAATTTCCACAGTTTTCAAAGTTTCTTGTGGTTGCTTTTCTGTACTTTGTGGTCGTTGCTTTGGTTTCATAACATGAATACATTGTCGAAAGGTTCGAAAATAGTCCCTTGTCAAACCACTCTGTCGGTCGTATTCCGTTTGTCGTGCAGTCCCATAAAATACTCCCAAATGTCTTTGAGATTCCAAACTATTCGGTGGAAATATGGACCAGTTTTGTTCCACGTCAAACCAGGAAGACTGCAAACCGTCTTCTACTAGTTGTCTTGCTTGTTCGTCATTGAGACACTGACTAGAAGGTAATCTCTCCGCAACAACTTCTAAGCTCCTTACTAAGTTGCAAGGTAGTTTCCCAGGGGGTGGTGCTTCGTATAAAACCAGATATCGGATTCTGAATTGACTGCAAGTAAATTGAAACCAACTAGCCAATACAGTTTGGTTTTCAGGGAACCAGTGTAACTAGAGTTTAGTTGAGAAAACGAATCGATATGCTTCTGTTCATACCTCTAAGAATTCGTTTCTCACGAGGTCATAAGCGAATCTCCTACATCTAGCTCTACAAGTTGGAATCCAAAGAGAAGAGAGTACAAGATGATAATTAGAAAATGACTGTTGGGTCATATTGAGTAGACAAGTGAATGGGAGAGATTGGACTACGTACGTATCCTATGAGCATATGGTTGACTACTCCCACACAAACGAATAGTTGTTCCACCGTCTTTAACTCACTATCGATGACCATTCTGTGTCTCAAAACCATGGAGGAAGAAAGAAAAGCGGAAGAAATAGTTGGTTCTTCTCTCTTCAGTAGCCATTCATAGGCTACTGGATGGGATAACATGGCCAACGAAAAAATATTCGACATGTTACCAACGAATATCTAATCGATCATGGCTCCCTTTTTCTTTATGAGTCGTGTGATTTCTTCCTTATGGACCAAGTCATATCCAAGTATCCCATATAGGGCTCCTATTGGGAAAGGCTTGACAACGAAGCCTACCAACTCTAGTGAAGAAGAACCTATTCGATATCCTATACCACCATTCACTTTAGAGACAGCCAAACGCAAAGTACAAATAGCAGAGGATGCTTGGAATACAAAAGACCCAGAAATAGTAGCAAAAGCATATACCGCAGACTCACAATGGCGTAATAGAACAGAATTCTTTACTGGAAGACAAGTACTATCGTCCTCATCTCTCTCTCTCTTTCCTATTGATCCTTTTTTCTCTTTCCTATAGGCCATCCGAGAGTTTCTACGTAGGAAATGGGCCCATGAGTTGGATTATCGTCTCATGAAGGAATTGTGGTGCTTTACGGACAATCGAATTTCGGTTCGTTTTGAATATGAATGGCATGATCAACAAGGACAGTGGTATCGTACTCATGGTAATGTCATTGACTCCATATCTATATGTTGTTTCTCAATACAATAGGCAATGAACACTGGGAGTTTGATCAACGTGGTTACATGAAACGCCGTGACATGTCTGCCAATGATATTCCTATTCAAGAGTCTCAACGCAAATATGTTTGATATAGTTTCTATCTACTCATGGAGGACTTGCTCTCAACTGATTCCATATATTCTTATCCCTTAGTTGGCTCTTATCTATACGAATAAAACTGGGTTGTCTCTTTCTATCCCGCCGCATAGTTTCCATATCTCGACTATTCTCTTTTCTTTTTCGCTTTCTTTCCACTCTTTTCTCTCTGTCTTCCCACTCTTGTACCACTTTCAAAGGATCTTGTTCTTGAATAGACTTTGAACTTTCAATAGCTTGTACCTCCTCCTTCCTTCTTCTTCCACAAGCATACCAAGGAACTTTTAAACTATCTTTCAAATTATCCTTGATGGTATTGTTCAAACTTGTATTCTTTTTCTCTTTCGTTTCTTTCGCTTGTCGTTCTTCCTTTTCAAACAACAGGACACGACCACCACCGCTGTCAGCTGCTGCACCCTCATTCTTCTCTTCTTCTCCACGAACTCTCTTTCTCAACTTTTCCAACCTACTGTCTCTTTGTCTTTGAATATGTTCCAACTGTCTAAACCCATTCCTTTGTTTCAGTCCATGGCACCCAAGGATATCCACTTACTGTTCCCGTTGTTCTCTTTCAAAAGCTGCTTCATCTCTTTCAATTCGAGCAATATTCTTACTACTCCAAATATTCCAACTCTATAAAATATCAACTATAACCCTATTTTATTCTTCATGATTACTTGCCTTGTGTGGTAACAAGTTCATCAATACTCTCTAATGGAATGCAATGCGTCTCTTCAACGATCGATTGTCCATTGTTGTCTGATTTCTTGCGCTTTTTGCTCTTCTCTTTCTATCACTTGTTCATAAGGTGAAGTTTCTAGTCGTTGATATACTATAGGCTTTAAAATTGTGGATGAAGACACCGAACGATCTAAGCCTCCCAAGTAAAAGGATACTCTTGGACTAAAATGAGATAAATCAATATCTTTGTTCACCCATCGTCTAGGAGGTGGAGTAGTGAATAAATAAATGTCACGATGAATATGCGGCCATAATAAACACTTCAACAATTGATAAACAGACTCCAAAGTATCCTTTACATGAAATGATGCTTCCATATATATCCCATCTGGAAACTTGACTCTTACGACAACCCAATCACCCACTGAATGAGGTACCATCATGGCTTGTCGCTGTTCTTTGGTCAAAAGCACTGCTGGTCGTTTCTCTTGTTCAGCTCTCCAAGTATGTAAATCATCCAAAGTAAATTCATAAAAAGACTCTGGCAACTCTACAGCATTGGGATCCAAGTTTCTATGGCTCGGTTGGTAGATTCGAAGACGACCATTTTCAAACCACTCAAGAATATCGTCTTGTTTCTCTTCGTCTTGTTGTTCTGTAATGACTCGACATTGCTTATCATGACTCGTCACCGCTGTTGCCAAATACTCACTGGATTTCTTCTCATTCCTGTCATGACTCTTATCATCTATCTCTTGCGGTGTAGATACTTTACACGGCTCCCATATCTTGTCGCTTTCTTGTTCATCCCGATATTCCCAATCCAGTCGAAATAGTATAGAACCTTTTACAATTCCCAAATCTTGCAATCGAGTTGTTTTCAAGTTTCTTATGGGTTGATTGACATAATACAAAACAGGAAAAGGTTTCTGCTGCGTTGACTGGAAGCTGTTCTCATTCCCTCCAGAAGAAGAAGCATATTGGCTTTGTACTCTTTCTACAATGGTTTGTAAAGTATCTTGGCCCGTTGCTAAAACTATGCATCGACTTCCCGACTCTTCACTCTTGAGCGACTGTACAGCAACGGTTATTCTTTGCGAGTCATCCGTTGCAGATGGTTTCATATGTTTTCCTTTAGAAGCTTGTTCTACTCTCAGCTCCAATTGACTATTTGGGGTTAGGTTGGATAGTCGTATTGGTAAACTGAGGTCTAAAGTCTTTCTACTGATAGGAGAATAGAGTTGATAATGGGTTGGGGAGTTTTCCAGTTGCAACTTTTGACAAGCTTCTTCTCTAATAGTTGACAATAAAGTGTTGGGTGTTACTTGAATGGATACTTTTTTAGGTTTCCCAACATGACTAGCATCTATGGAGACTTGAAAACGTCGACTCATCCTGAAAGAAATGCGTTTCACAGGAAGAGTCTTTTCATCCACTCCTTGGATGTATTCAAGAAAGTTGTGGTATCCTACAGCGCAACAAGATGAAACTTTTCTAGACTGTGCTATTGATGAAGCTCGTAAAGGTAAAACTTTATCCAATCATATTGTGAAAAGTAAAGTCAGTTTTGTGAGGTTTGTTGAGTGGTGACGGTGGACCTTTTGGTGCAGTGATAGTCTTGGATGGAAAAGTACTCGTTCAAGAACATAATCGAGTATTATCTACGAATGATCCTACAGCTCACGCAGAAGTTGTTGCTATTCGAAAAGCTTGCCAACTATTAAAAACAAGTCAGTTACAAGGTTGCTTCCTCTATGCGTCTTGTCAAGTAAGTATTGATGAGTGTACAAGCGATGCTTACTTTTCTTCAAGCCTTGTCCTATGTGCTTTGGTGCTATTCATTGGAGTCGTATTGCTTCTTGTCGATATGCAGCAACGAGTAAAGATGCTGCTCAAGCTGGATTCGATGACCAACTGTTGTATGAAAAACTAGGCTGCGGTACTTGGGTAAGAGAGAGAGAATATCTTCTGCCCGTTGCCATTCAATGTGCTCGTTTAGGACGATCAACAGGAGCAAGATGCATCTTCTCCACCACAATATATGCATATCCAACATCCTCGTGCAACGGAAGCTTTTCAATTATTTGCCGACTTGTTGAAACAAAATAAAACTCGATTGTATTGAATAATAATCGATTGAAATAGAATGGAATCTCTCTTCTTTTATTGAGGACTGGAAAGATGATCACCATAATACCGAATACTTTTGCTATTATTATTACTATGATGATGGTTATTCTGTGAAGACTGTTCCATTCTATGCACAACCCATTCATGCCAATTCCGATCAGGACAATATCGATTGGCTTGTTCTAATAAAGTTTCCATATTTCTAGTACAAATATGCGGAATAAACCATGCAAAATAAGATTCCCAAAGGAGAGATGAATCAGGAAAGCGTTCTAATCCTCTAGCCAAAGTCTCCATAGATTGGTGAACCTGTTGGCTATGATAAAGTAACTTTGATTGACTCCAGATGAAATCCACAGTAGGAGATGACTCCTCTTCTTCTCTACCAAAAACGTTGGATGGCTTATTCCAACGATGAAGTGGACTATCGTTATTCTCTTCTGCCTTCAAAGGAATAAATAATGCAGTGCTGTGAATATTCTCCATACTCGAAACATTCTTCTCATAATCCAACAACTCACAAACCACTCTCTGTACAGGTCCTTGAAACCAATGAAGAGTATTTTCTATAGATAAAGATTCCAATCGAGAATGCAAAAGTTGCAAACACTTTTCACTCGGAACTATTCCATGTCTCAACCAAAACAAAGTAGAAAAGCTCTTCTCCAATTTCTTTAATATATACTTTACAGAAGTGTATTCATTCGAATGCTGAAACTTACAATCCGGATCACTGCAACTGCCGTGAAGGTCATAACGACACAACTCTGTTTCCAGCTTGAGGTCATTATACCAAGTCTTCAGTTCAGAATAATCATACACAGAATGAAGCAAAGGATAACTCAATCAGAGTCAAATGATGCTCACAAAATATATATCAAACATACCATCGAAAAGTACTCATCAAAGGCTTCAAGGCTCCACTTGTCCATGGAGAAGGAGACCACAACTCAGAATGTGACTCACCAATATCCTTTCGGTCTTTTTCCTTGGAATGATTGTCAATAGTCTGAAATAATAATAGTAATGGTTCGGTCTCTAAAAAGCAACTACAAGTTGGGTCACCATAAGAATGTATCACAAAATCACTCATTACCTCTATCCATGAGAGACTCCATAGCTACTAAACGACGCAGCCTTTCAAACTTGCGCTGACTTTTCTCAGCAATAGCAAAAGCACGTTTACGTCGAACCTAAAACAAATTGTTTCCATCCTATTTGTGGGAATATGGACTAGAAACTTACTTCAATCTGTTCAATCTGCTTTTCTATGGAGTATGCCTGGCTTCCATATTGTTGAATATCTAAGCGAGACTTTTTCAATAGTTCCTTTAATAACTTGATACTTTCACGAGCAGCTTCCTCACAAGTACGTATACGAATCAATTTATTGCGTGCTTCAATCTCTTCTGTGATACTTTTGTCATGTTCTTCCCATGCTTTACAAGTTTCCCTTTCTAGCCTTTCTATCCACGCTTTGGTTTCATTCATATCAAGATCATCCAACGCTTTGGATGAAGAAACCAACTCTTTCCTTGTAGTGCACGAAGCCTCTTGTTCTCCTATTGGGTGTTCTTCTTCATTGTGACGGGAACCGCTTTGTTCTTCTCTTGTAACTTGAGCTTCCCACATAATAGACGATGGCTGTTGTGAAGAAGTAAAAGGCTGCCAATACTGTCTTTGTTGAGACTTGATTGAAGAGTCTGCCCTATTCTCCCCTTTCTGTATATGAATATCAGTTGCTGTTTTAGGTCTCTTGTCCTTTTTCCATGTGACTCCTCTTTGCAAGTATTGCTTCTTTCGCTGTTCCAATTCTTCAACTCTTCTTCGAAGTTCTTCAAGAGTACTCCACTTGGATTGACTTGTTCCACTCACGTGTTGTTCATCATTCTTGTTCTCTTTGTTTTGTTGGTTGGATGCATTGTTGTTAGTATTACTACTACTACTAGAAGTATCCAATGTAATAATCAACGATGAAGAATGATTCATACCAAGAGTCGTTGGAGTATTGTTATTCGAATGAATGTTTTCTGTACGTTGTGTGGATAACTCTTCTTGGGGTTCGCCTTGTTGACTTTGGTCTATAGAGTCATTCAAGTCCTTGACGGTATCCTTATTATCTGGAGTCTTTTCTAAACAAGAACTTTCTACGGAATTTTTTCTTTTCAAAGCCATCTTTGCCTGATTTCTCAATTGTTCCAACGTTGCCTGATTCTTGTTTTGCTCTGGGCTCTTCAAGTCCTCTTGTTGTTCTATCCTCGTATCTTCTTCTACTCCATTATTTGGGTTGCTTTCCTTGAAAGTTGTTTCCTGATTGGACTTGATTATATCTGTTTTGGACCTAGAATGGTCTTGTTCTCCTTCCTGTTGTTGTTGTTGTTGCTTTCTATGATATATCATATTCTTAGATAAATATTTGCTATTTTGAGGTGTCGATTTCAAGTTTTGTCTCGTTTTCTTCTTTCGTGACTTCAAACTATGACTATTCCAATGGGCGACCGAATATGGCTTCCTTTCATTGTCTCCTTTCTCTATAGACATTGGGCTGTTTGAAGGCTTTGTGAAAACAGGATGCAAGGAATTATCTCTCATGGGTTGGTCACTCGAGCCACTCGTCCAAAAGGGTGTTTGTGTGCTTTGTTGTATCCATTCCACCAACCATTGATATATTTGAGGATTTTGTAACCAATCCGAAGGCACTGGAAATCCTCTTGCGATGAGAGAGGAAATGACTTGTATTACTTGAAAGGAGTCCACAGAATGGGTATTATTGGTTCCTCTCTGTTGCTGTTGTTGTGCTATTGCCCACGGATTCCAGTCTGTCACAAAGCCAACTTGTTGCTGCTGAGCATTCCCTGTTGAATCCTCGAGCAGTGGGAACCCATACCAGTTTTCTATTTGTGGAGGGCTTCTTGTTCGTTTGGTTTGGGAGGCAGAGTGTCGCTGTGGAGCCTGCAACTTGTCGGCAGTGTGGCTGGGTTGTTGCACAAAGTTGAACGGTAAAGGAGAGTTTTCCTGCAATTCTCCTTCTTCCAACTCTTGAAAACTCGTCATGTGAAGACAACGAATGGATTCCTTTTCAAGCCAATGTGACGACAACTCGTCTCGACAAAATCATTTCCACACCGTCCCTCTCGTAGAGATTCGTCTCTTTCCATAATTGTTCAGCTTTTCAAACTAGTCTATTGAAAACATCCCATTCTACAGGACCTAATCATTCTTGTCAAGCATATCTCAACACGAGCAGCCGCTATAAAAGCAAATGGAGATAGTATTCCAGATGATGACAGTCCTATCATAATGAAACTATCAACTGCAGTCATCACAGGATCATAGCTTAAACAGACAATCACACATGTGAATAGAGTCATTTCTTGCATCTTCAGTTGGACTGAATACAAAGGTTTGAGAAATAGGATCCAAGTATCTATGCCAACTTTTCATTATCTCTCAGCCAGAATTGCAAAGTTTTGTATCTCTTTTCAGCCGCATTCGGAGATAGTCTTGCGAATAACTCTTTTGAGACTTGGCATCTACAGTTGCTCCAACAAAAAACGAGGAGGTCGGTCACATATCCCAAGTTGTTGAGCCAGAGTCCCTTATTCCTACCAACTCTCCGTGCACAGATATTATCCTCAAGTATGCCAATCAGTGAACTTTTGTAAATGCTGCTTCAACCATTCCTTTGAAGAAACTTGCGCAACCCAATATTGGCTTGAGTTTGCTCAACCAAG
The DNA here is from genome assembly GCA_025991245.1 of Galdieria partita. NCBI lineage: Eukaryota > Rhodophyta > Bangiophyceae > Galdieriales > Galdieriaceae > Galdieria > Galdieria partita. The sequence goes on from BQMJ01000055.1 coordinate 144,083, forward strand.
TCTTGTTGGAACTTCAAGTGCAAACGTTTTTCTGTTTAGGAAACAGTGACATCAATCGATGAAGAGAAAGGTCTGTGCAACACTTTCGACAAGTAGAAAACAATGAATGGGCTGAAAAGTTCCTGTGCAAAGCACGATACGCAATTTTAGTGAAGAAAAGTATTCCAATCGATGGTTGTCAAAGTTATCGTTCAATTCGTTTGTTCCCTGCCTCTTCTTTCCACGCTGTCTTTCAGCTTCCAAGAGATTCATTGAAGAATGTCTCACAGCATACTGAAAATGAAACTCTCCTCGACTTGCCAATTCAACATGAAGAATTTTTCAAAATTCCTTACTGTAACCTTTGGCAATCGGAACCACGTTCGACTCTTTTTGAGAAACATTTTCATTTTCCAAATAATTCATATTGTCAACAACAACATTGATACTGTCAGCTTGTTTATCCATCCATCCTGTTCATGATTTTCTTTGCCAATCAATCCAATCATGCAACATGCTTGTCCATTTGAAATACGACATACGAATTGCGAAAAGTTTCAGCAGAAAAATAGAAATATTTGTTATGAGAAACTTCTCAACACTTTTGGGCTCATCTATTGCTCTCGAATTGGTGATTGTGAACAGTGTAAGAAACAGTATTTTTCATCACCAAGCATGCAAAGACTCCACAAATAGAATACTCTATAGCGACTCATTCTACAAGTATACCTTGAAAATATCGAAAGAGATTTATGCCGAGAGTCAACTCTACAAAGACTTGATGAAAAGAGCAAAGATGCTCGTTGAGCTATATTGGATACAACGGCAGTGAATCAAGTTGCATTTGGGGAAATGAATGAACCTCGCAAAAGGCTATTTCGTCTTGAGCCCATCTCCATTGCACTTGAAATGTTTGTTACTTTGATTTTCACACAATGAGTGGAACGTAGCCATGTGTTGACTGCGTCATCATACTAGACAAGATTTATTTACGACGTTCATTTATCCACAAAACGGCTCTGTTGATCACAGTTATCGTTGTAAATTGCAAGGTCAATGAAATAGAAACAGAAAAATCAAATTGTTTCCTGTAAGAAATATATTTGACTTCAATTAGCTCACGAATATTAAATATGAAGATTCCAAATCTGCTCAAACCACAGCAAGTCTTTGCAACTATGTTATTTTGATAATGCACAGGGAAGCACTATCAAAATCAACTTGATTGGTTTTCTCTAGATTGTTTGACAAGTTTTATAGGAATGTACGGGGCATTGGAGTGAAAGATCAAGAGATGTACTTTCTCTTGTTTTTCATAATAGCATATTATATCCTGTTGTGCACTCAATATGATCCATCGATATAAATACTCTTAAAGATTCTTATCAAGTACGTACGGCCATACTAGTGGCACATGCGCCTGAACCCATTTCGAATTCAGAAGCTAAGCGCCCTCAGGCTTGGTTAGTACTGAGGTGAGGGATCACTCGGGAACCCCAAGTGCCGTACGTTTTATACTCTTACTTTTTGGTTACAAAAGTCAATGAGGAAGCTACTCTATCTTTGTAGGAATATTTGCTATTCTAGAATAGAAAGGTAACTTTTATCTGGTAAAGGAGGATGGATCACAAATTACGAGTGCAACAAGTTGAACTCCATAATTGTCTTTGGATGAAACGACTCTTAAGGATTCATTAAAAGTTATTCACGAATTGTAACCTTAACATTGTAGTATCCATTTTTTCTTGTCACAGGTTTTGTATCAACATATACTACATCCGATAGGATTCATCCAATATGAAGGGTTCAAGTGACTCTCGAGATAGAATTCAGGGTGTGCAGCTTATGGAGACAATACCAGAATAGAAACAAAGCAGTTCACTGGCTCCTGGAAAACTTTGGAATCTGCAAAGACTTTTCAAAGGGTAGACCAGAATGGTGAATTCTTAAACGTCTTCCAAGTGCCTCGCTGACAAACTTTCACGTTTTCAGGAAATTCTGTGAAAAAAGCATATTCGGTGTGAGAGAAAAGTATATTCGTTGTGGCTGGGCTTGCTAACCAGTGGATGGTGGAACTATCCCTTGATAGATAGTAGTGTCCCTATCGACTTTCTCAACTGTTTTGAGACCGAAATGTTTGGAACAGATAATCTTTCCCTTCAGAATCTTATTGAGAAGGTTGACTTTGAGATGCCATCATCTTGTGAAAGCAATGTCAAACCAACCAGTGGCAATGACACTCAAATCCTTTCATTGAGGGAAAAGTGTTGAACTCTGCCATTTTGGACTTTATTTGGGTTGGTTTGCTTAGTACTTTGGAGGAATAAATGTTTTATGCCAAAAGTACCCAGAAGAAGTTGCTATGGCTAAGCTTTATCTTTCTGTTATCAAATACCTCAACAAAGATCGATTGGAACAATTTGGCTGGAAGTATGCTTTTGTAGAGTTTGTAAAAGGTTTCAAATTTCAGAGAATGTCTTTGTTGGACTTTAGAATAACAAAGGAAAGCAGAGACTGTCAAAGACTGCATCGAAATTGTTGTGAGGGCTCCAAATTTTGCTTATTATGGATGAGCATAATAAAATTTTTAGAAATGTTACGAAGGAGTATACATTTACATTTACTTAGAAAACTCTTCATGAATTATGTCATTTCTTGACGCTTAGAGTATTGAATCTTCCAAGGGTAATTTTAGCTTGATATTATTCTTCAATATCCTTTTTTCTCATTGTAATCTTCATAGCACCTTATGGGGTTGTTTTACTTCACACGTTTGAAGATTCACTCCCAATGGTTGGTGAATTGCTTGATCTTCCATTCACTGAACATGAAAGTGACGAAGAATTTGCAGAGTTTGAAAGGCAGCCTGAGTATCCTGCTTGACTGACAGAGATCGTGAAGCTGTCATGTCATAGATGGGAAAAGTAACCAAGACAAATAGAATATTTCATTGAAAATATTCATCCTGTGACTTTAAGAAGTTGGTAAAAATTTATGTTTCGAAATTTATGAGAGAAGCAAGTCGAAAACATATTGGTTGTATCGAGAGTTTCAATGAACGAGATTGTAAATCTTTCTTTAAAGAATTATCAGCTTTACTCTTTCATAAAGGCAAAATTTTATCCTACAAACTGCATATCGTGACAAGATTCTTGTTGTTGTTCTGGAAGACGAACCTTGAAGGTTTTACATCTTCCAACAGAGGATGTCATATTGGAGTCTTGGCTAAAGTATTATGGAGGGTAAATTAGGATATATGATCGATCAATATCGCAAACGTTTGGGAGCATTGAAAGGGAGGTTATATGAAAAGTTACTTTTTTGTTCTCTATCAAAATCTATTGTAGCTCCATGGTGTCCGGGATATCAAATGAAATATTCGTTTTCACTCCATTCAGGTGATCTTCGATATTTCGATGGTACTTTGATTCACTCTATGATTGATTGGATGACAAATGAGTTGTGGTGATATATGCCATCCAACTTTGCTCGATGGGATTTTATCTATTACAAAAACTTGCCTCGTGAAGAATGGTCCATATGGTTTTTTCAATGATCGATAGCTTCGTTTTCAGATCATAATTACGGTAGCCCTCGTATTGAACACGATTTTGAAGAAAGTGAGTGTCGAATTTCACAACTTTTGAATGCTATTCGAGGCCCAGCTCTCAAAGTTATCAAATTGAATGAATGGCCTTGAAGATGAGAAATTCTCAAAAAGAAGAAAGTTGCTTCAAAACTTTCAAGAGTAGTAGTGAGAGATCCGAACGGTATAGATTGCTCGGACAGAGTTCGTTTTATATATGTTTCTCCATACAAATCTCCAAAGGAAGTGGATGCTAGTCTGTCGTCTATCTACTTTATTGAATGATCACCTGGTTGATTGCATTTGTAACTGTGATTTTCCCAATGAGCCATAGCTAAAATATTTTTCTTAAAGTTTGATATTCTTTAGATTTATTTTTCAAACTGATAGCTTAGTTTAACAATCCAAAACAAATGTAAGAATTAATTTCAAACGTGACTATTGCAAAGTTCTGTAACGTTGCTTATATTGGATCATTTTCAATGCACAATTGGAAATTCATAGGATACTCATTACATCAAGCATCCACCTCAAGTTTTTCAATGAACATTTTTGCAAATGGCAAGGAGTCATCTCTTTTGTCAGCAGATTGATATACTCAATTGTCCACTTCAATCAACTTTGGCAACAGTAATGAATGTCCAACTCTTAGAAAGGCCAAAAATTGACTACTTCCGATGACAAAGAAGTGACTCCAATATATTTCTTTTCGTGTGAGAAAAGGAGCTGGATTCAAGTATTTCATTTTTTGCAGTCTGAAACTTTCTACGGTAGTAAATGTCGAGGAGTCATGGGTCTTCTGTGAAAATGCACGATTCGTACGTAATGTTATAATTTCATTGTCGTCTGCAAAGGAGAGTGTACTGTCTGCTGTACATTTGCTGGCTGTTCGTTCTTTATAGTGTTTCTATAGATTCTTGTTGTATAGGAAAGAACGATAATTTTACTAGTGTTTGAATGATGCAAATTTAAAACGATAATATTTCAAGATTACTCAACATTGGCTTTCGACAAGTAATGAACGACGAATTGTAGAGTTCGATTCACCATAAAGTAGAGTATCAAAGTTATTGACTGTTGTTCGCAAATTCATCAGCTCGTAATGCTGCTAGTATATAGAAGAGATGATCTTCGTGTACTCGAATGACTCTCAGTCATTTTTCATCGACCTTGCTTTGATTATTTCCAACAACACTATGCAACAGAGTCGCATATCGACCAGCATACTCTTCAGGAATCAATGCATTTTCGATTAAGAACTTTTTCAAAGTCTACAAAAGGATTGTGTTGGTACATGCATACTATGTCCAATATTCACAACTGCCATTGGTGTTGGCTCTCTTCCAGCGTTAAAAGAAACTTGCTGTAGTGAGCTCGGAGCAGAAATAGATGATTCTCCTCTCGTATCTTCCATTTGCATATCCATACTTGGACGAATATTCCTTTTTTCCATCATTCCACTGTTTCTTTCAGATTCTTCAAATGTCAAATGGAATACGTCTTAATAAATCTACAAAAGAATTGCTCAAAGAATCAGACAGTGGTTCCAGTTGTTCCAACCATCCAGGATTGTCTGCAAACACTCTTTCAAGATCTTCACTAGCCTTGCGACCTAAAAAAGTTCGCAAAGATGTAGTTGAACATACAACAACTTGACAATGAGGAGGTATCCAAAGCCACTCTTCTCGTATATTCTGTGGTTGTCTCTCAAAGTTGATCGAACTGTAAACAATATGATTATTATTGTCTTCATAATCAACTCCACTATTCAATATTCAGTTCTGATAATCACTAAATTGTCTGGAAACTTCTTCAGTATACTTGTTGCTTACAATCAACAGAATGGCTGTTAAATTATTCTGTTCCAATTCGAGCTGTGACGCCACTGGATGTAAAAATTTAGCAACTTCTGCCTTAATCATTGAACGTCCAACACCAGAACTTGAAAACATTTCAATGCAATACCTATCAAATATACTCTGTCTTTAGTGGTTTCAGTCTCCATAGGTGTCTGCTCTGAAGAAGATTCATCTTGAATAACAAGGACAGAATTGTCTTTCATATCTGCTACTCGAATAAGAACATCAGGTCTGTCGAATGAAACCAAATATTCGATCTTTTGATAAATACATTTCGAAAAATAGTTTCCAAGTGTGAAAAGTTTCTTCGCTACAAGTATTGGTTCCAATCACTGTCGAAGCAAATGCTGAAACATACTTGAGAATAGGATCCACCTTGAAGCTGCTAACGGTTTACTAGATTCTATTGATATCTGTTCTATAAGACTATGTCGAAATATACTCAATTCTCCTAGTTTGGAACAGAAACACCTTCAAACATAAAGAGTAAATATAGTCGCACATTTGAAACTACCACTTGTCGACGAAAACGAAATTCAAATAAAACGAATAGGAGTGAATTTTCGATAGCAACTTTTGATGTCCTTCAAAACAGTCTTTCGACAGACCAACTTGAACAATGTTTCTCCAGCTTGGCTAAGAATTGTTTGTACGTCTTTGTCTTGTTCATTGCTCAAACAGTTCAGATAACAAAAACCAAAATTTTTCGCAATATCCAAAACATTATTCAGAATGACTCAAAAGTATTGAACGGAGTATCTCTCATTGGAATATAAAATTCTAAAATAATGACAAAAAGCATAGAAGAAACAGAAATCCTTGATTCTGTTATCATACGAGAGAGAGAGAGAGAGAGAGAGTTACTGCCAGATAACGACTTGGAATCATTTTCTCCATTTTCCTTTCTTATTTCAACCTCTGAAAGATAACAAAAACTATTCCAACTTTCACATCTATCAATCAATAATATACTAACGAATACAATTGCATACACTTGTTTGAAGAACCAATAGTGTCCTTTACAATGAATAGGAAAAGTACTTTTAAAACTGACTAGTTACTGTACTCCATATTTGGTATCGAATACTTTACAGTTTCTTCAGAAAAAGGATGCCAAACGAAGAAAATTAAACATCCTTCGGGAAAGACATGACATCTTCTTGTCTACTAGTTGTCGAGTCTGATCTACCTGCGGAAATAAAAAGTAAAGGCACAGCTAAAAAGTTCAATAAAACTCCTAAAAAGGAACGATAAACATTAAACATTCTAATGACTGTGTCAGGCTTTATCCAATCTAAAACTTTCTCAGTTTTAATGTTCCAAATTTCGTCAATAAACAAATACAAATAAAGTTTCTTTAGGACTTTTAATCTATTTGAAGCCATTCTTCTGGACAAAGTAAAAACTTGAGGAAATCAGGGCCAACTGGAAATCTACCAAGTGCTTCATTGCCCATCCATTCTAAAAGTATAGTCTGAAAGCGAATCCCGTGAGGAACTTGGAGAGAATTGAACACTATATATAAAGTCCCGTTTAGTAGAGCATCTAGAGAAATTTTCCTATTTTCTCTCCTATTCCAATCTCAGAATGACCAACCCATTTTCAAAAGTTGCAAACGTTTGGAGGTGTTGGCCAATCGTGCTTTCCACTCCCACGCATTCGGAATGCGTAAGGCCAAGTTGGTTATTCCACACTAGATAAGCTTTTCATGTCTCACAAACTTAAAAAGCATTCAGATCTTACAACTTCCGAGCTCTCAGTTGACAAGGGAATATTTGATCCTTCCAGTATGAATGCCTTTCAATCTTTCAATATTGCTACCCATGTCCAAACAGCGCAAATGTTTTGTAACGATTATCCTCCATAAACGACAAGCTATTGTTCTATTTTGAGTCTAATCTGAATACTTGTTGTACTAAGAAAGTAACGCAATTAGCACAACAAATTCGCTGCTAATTTTATTTTGGGCGACGATGAGTTTAGGTGAAAAGTGGGGGGTTCTTCGTGACACGTTCGAGCCTATTGTGGTAGACCGTGAAGACGACGTCTACCACGTTACAGACACACTTTGTGAGCTTTATCGCAACAGACGGCAGCTGAGGGTTGAAACAACTGGCCTCAATTACAGGTTGTCCGTCCCATTTGCGCCCCACTTATTTGGCTCCGGCAAAACGACGTTTTGCCGAAGCTATTTGGAGTTGGTGCAGAGGTTTCGTGAAACTTCCCTGTCGTCTTTTGCTTTAGAAGGTTCCAGGAAAGAGTTTTTGGACAAGTTACGTGAAGCAGTTTTGCTTTATGTGGATTTGACAGAGCTCAAACCCACTGAACCTAAAGAAAAAAGTCTGGAGTGGGCTGTCTACTACTTATTATACCGATCTGCTTGTAAGCAGAAGGGTTTGTCGCTTATGAGTCCTCAAGACGCATACAAAAAAATCCCACTTCTTCCAGAATTTTTACTTCCTGAGCTGCGGAAGATTTTGGGTATTTCTTCTGATCAGTTTCTTCTTGTTGCTTTTGATGAAGTTGGTGTGTTGGATACAAGAGGACAATATTTTGATCTAGAAGTGAATGACGGTAGAGTTCGTCCATACAACGACTTTTTTGGTATTGTTCGGGGACTTTGTAAAGAAGACAATGTATTCTTTATTGTTGTTGGGAAAAGCAAGGGTTTAAGTATTAAGAATTATGTGGCTTCTGTATCAAAGGTGTTATTACATTTTATTTCGCTATCACCGTTAAGCTGGTCCAGTATCGTTGAATTCCTTGAAAAAAGTCACCTCAAAGTACAGACTCAATCTCGAGTTTGTGATATTCTATGTAGTCCTTCTTTTTCAGTAAATGAATTGGCAGAGGCACTATTGGAGTATACAGGTGGAGTTCCTGGTTTGCTTACTCGTGCAGTGAATATGCTTTTGAATTATGTACAAACAAGAGGACAGCCTTTTATGTTGAAAGATGAATGTTTATCATGCATGAAGGAGGATGGTTTTAGAACAGTTTGCTCTGATCCCTTTGTAACACGTATATCAACTTTGGATGAGGATACAAGAAATTTGCTTGATATGCTACTAATGATGGCACTATATCGTATACCTTTCAACGTAAACGACAGATTGAATTCGGGGTCTTATTTATTTGATGCTGTTACTGAAATGGGACTCTATCGACATCCTATTGATATTAATACTTTCCAAGTGCTGTTTCCAAAAGTATTTATTGGAATCTTTGAGGAGCTAACATCTCTGTCCTTGTTAGAAAGGATACTTTTAGGGTCACTTAATATAGAGCCAGTTGATTGTTTCTTTGCTTCCAAATGTCGAGTATTTGAAGGAATTGTTGCTATGCGACTTGTTTGGATACTGTCGTCCAAAGTACGAAATGAGTTTAGGGAGTTGTTAGGTAGATTATCTGCCATATGGAAAGATATGAAACTTCCTATCAATGGACCTTCACCTCTTCATTACATGATGTCGGTTAGTCGTGGTGAAGCAAGAAGTGAATCAAACAAGGAACGGAAAACTTATGCAAGTAATGAATGGAACGAGATTATTCACGGAGCACTTGGTTTTGACAAAGTCTATATTCCAAAGGAAGCGAATTCTTATAGTCCTGATATCATGTTCAAGTTACAATCTCCCGTTAAACTCAAATTTCTTATGGTGGGAGTAGCTTGTAAAGGTCGTTGGAAATCGGAAGGAATCGGCTGGTCAGATATTATTGAAGAAGCTAAGAAATTTCTTAAACCTGTTTACGATCAAGTTTTATCCCAAGCATTGGAATTTTATCATTGTATGCTTATTATAGTTAGTACAAGATTAGCACTCAATGTTACAAGCGAGCTGGGTAATCAGAGTCGATGTTATACGAGTGGAATGCGTATTGGAGGGAATTCTTTTGAAATTCCTCCTAATTGTGAACTTGTTATTCTTTGTGAAAGCGATGTAGAAATGCTCATTGACAGAGAAATATTGAATGGACTAGAAAGAGCATTCTCTACGAGTGATCGACCTGTTTTGAAAAACTTTGGTCTCGGTCTAGTTCAAAGAGTACGTCACAGTTTCATGAGTTGGCAATAAAGTTTGAATTCTTACGTTCAATCACTCATTCGGTTGTTTTTATGACAAACTGTAAACCAAATATGTTTGAAAACTTTTTTTAAAATGTACTCATTGTATTCCATACTTGGATGATGATTGCTGTTGAACAGTGTCAAAAGTTCACAAGTTGTAAAATTGCTTGCATCTCTTTTTGGTTTTGATGGAGTCTTCAGGTACATATTTTTAAAATGAACTGATTGTCTACTCCAGTATCACTAGAGGAATACCTTATTCCTGTTGGAATAATGTTGACTCGATGTTTCCAGTAAGTATAATACCAGCGACTATATTGTATTCACTTTTGAAACTCAGTTTTACTGGTGTCCAGCTCATGTAACGAACAAGACGACCTAGTTGACAACTCGAGAATTAACTTGTTGTCACTTTCTGAGTTTTCCTTTATTGGACTCTTAAAACCACGAAGAACATGTTGGAAGTGAGATATAGTTGAATCCAATCTTGAAGACATTCTATGAAATGGTAAACAGAAAAACAAAGAGAGCTTCGTTCTTTCTCATTAACCACAAAGACATTGAATTTGTAACAGTACATAACGAGTTCATAAGTAAACAACAATGAAATTGTACAGTTGCACTACTAAACTCGTTTCAGAATTATTCGACAAAGTACGATAAAGTAGTACAAAAATAATGGAAAATTAGGAAAATTGACTTTCTTTACAAACCAATTGAACTTTTCGAATACTTCTCAAATGAACAAACCAACATGGATCCAAACAGGAATAAGATGCTATTTCTAAATATATTTGGAAAGAGATAAAACCATTTCTTGCACTGTTGAAATTCCAATACTTCTCGAATGTGGATTATCCGTAGACTTGAAAGCACTCCTCAAACTCGACAAAATATCTTTACCAATAAAGTTTTCTACATCTGATTCAGAAAGAATGATCAATTCACAATTACGAGGAATCAAGAAATGTCCTGCTACTCTATCGCCAAAGGAATAACAATGACTGGAATGATTCAAGTCAGTTGCTACACTAGTCGATAGCTTAGTACTCATGATGACCAACATGCAATGCAATGTAGGATGAACAGTCACGACTTGATCATGAACTGGTTGCAAAAACTTGCAAGCTTCATCCACTATTTCATTCCATCTAATACCATTTGAACTCCATCGTCCTTTACAAGCAATACCCACAATCAAATTCTGTCCGCTCGTTCTTCCATGCAACTTGAATAATATATCTGGACTACGAGATGTTGGCTCAAATGGAATATATATCTTTTCGAATTCTAACATTTCTTCCACAATTTCTTTCCAGTCATTGATATCGAATGTATCTCTCTCTACTTCTGATGTAGATGTAGTATAATGTATAGATTTCATATAGTAAGCAGTAGATTCAGAGGAAAACTTTAAATTCATCTCATCCCAAACAGAAGACAACTGACCAAGAATAGAAAACATCAAGCTGTCTGTCGGGTGATAACAAAAATGTAAATAAAACATTGTGGCAACGAGACCTTCGAAAACTCGACATTTTGATTCATAAAAGAATTCCACAGGCTGTGACTTGAGGGTTTGTAATAGTAACCATTCCAACCTATCGTTCTTTACACTTTGATCAATATATCTAATCAGTAACTTGGGAATCAACACTTCATAGCGTTCTTGATGGTTTTCATCTACAATCAACCGACGATAAAAGCACATATCTGTTACTAGATCAAACAGAAATACATCAAAAGTAGAGCTAAGGTGCACAAGTTCACCCAACTCAAACCGAATACGATATAATGCCAACAAAGTAAGCATTTTTAACAAACGTTGACGCGTCTTGCTAAGACTACTCAAACGAGGCAACAATGGATCAACACAATAATTTGTTGCTATGGAATCATTCATTATCATCCAAAAGCTTTCTTTAGATAATAACAAGTGGTCTTGTGATAATTTACAATGCAAAAGGTAGTTGATTGCTTTCACAAGTAAACCAGGAACACCACCAGTAAGTTCTAGTAACAATTCTGCAAGTTCACTGGTTGAAAAGTGTTGATGACAAAGGATTTGTGAAACTTTAGGACTCCCAGTAAACATAAAAGAAGAACTTTTCTCCAAATGTTCAATGATGCTATGCTTTTCAAGTGGTGAGAGGGGAATAAACGTCAACTCAACCCTGGATACTGAAATTGCGTAATTATGTATATTTAAGCCTTCACTTTTTCCGACAACAATAAAGAATACATTGTCTTCTTTACAGAGTCCCCGAATAATACCAAAAAAGTCGTTATATGGAAAAACTTTACCATCTTGGGTCCTTTCGAAATCAAAGTCGCCGTAACTTTCGTCTAGAGTACCAACTTCGTCAAAAGCAACAAGAAGAAACTGATCAGAAGAAATACCCAAAATCTTCCGCAGCTCAGGAAGTAAAAATTCTGGAAGAAGCGAGATTTTTTGGTATGCGTCTTGAGGACTCATAAGTGACAAACCCTTCTGCTTACAAGCAAATCGGTATAATAAGTAGTAGACAGCCCACTCCAGACTTTTTTCTTTCGGGTCAGTGGGTTTGAGCTCTGTCAAATCCACATAAAGTAAAACGGCTTCATGTAACTTGTCCAAAAAGGATCTCCTGCGGTCTTTTTCACAATCACTTATGTTCTCAGGTCCTATTAGTGCTCTTTCACCCATGCTCTTCAAGAGTTCTAAATAATTTTTTACGAAACGTGTCTTTCCACTTCCAAAGAGATGTGGGGCGAAAGGAATGACTGGTTTAAAAGAACGATCGACTTCCCGGCGAACCTGCAACCCGTACAACTGTCCAGTTGTTAAAACCACGTCTTGCTCTCTATCTACTACAACACTGTCATACATATCTTGTCGTTGGAAAACGCTCGACATAGTGGACGAGGTGTTGAAATTGAATCAGAAAAATTTTCCCAATGAAAATAAAAATAGTATTTCCCTTTTACAACTATTTCTATAGAACGAACTTCTTTCTTATTTATATTCTCAAACAATGATGGAACATACTTCATATTGAAATGTAAATTTTAAGAAAAAGCGTTGCCTAGTTTTTTGTTATACACTGAGCATTATAACTTCTACCCCATTCACCACAATGGTAGTTTCAGTTTGAAGATGCCCTTTCTTCATAAGCTCTATAATAAAAAGAGTATATATGCTATAAAAACAGGAAGAAAGGAAAAGTTCTTCTCAATCTATTTCATAGAAAATTGGATTGCAATTCATTCTCCCAAAAATACTCCTTATCCACAATGCAACTATACTTCAAACTGTAAATGTCATTCACTACTCTATTTTTGTCGTTTTTTTCGATGTGATGTCGACATACATAGCAAATGTAAACAGTTTAATTGTTTCGTAAACATTAGGAAACTTTTCTTTGGGGTGTCAAAGGAACAAGATAGTGCGACAAGTGGAACCTAGCTAAATTTCAACTTTAGCTTGTTTCACTTCTTGTGCAAGTAATTTGGAAGTATATTTTGAAAATATCTCATTCAGTTGTTTCTTTTCCTCTATTCTTTCACTATATCACTGTTTTACTAGGGCAGACAAGATTGGAAGTAACACTTGACAACTCAATTGGTTTCTCTACTATTCAAGTGCTCTTAGTTTTTCCAGAATTGTCGGTGATTGACTGTTAATATTTGGAGTGTACCATTTTGAAATTTTCCAGACTTTTTCAGTTGTGTATAGCGAGTAATGGAAATTAGAGTATTATGTTGTTGACTGCTGTTGGGTTGCTGTATTTGTCAATTCACGGAACGTTGTCTGCACAGGTACTTGTCATGTGAGTTCTAACGATATAATGTCATTGAGAGTTTTCCTATACAGAATTGACAAAGTAGATAGAGCCAATAATCGATACTCTATTTCTTTGAATTTCAATTGTACTCTATGGATTATGAAACACTTGATCTGTACATAAGCTGAATTAAAAGCTGATTAGTTGTCCTTTATCAGCATACTTGCCTTCAAAATGACAACTTATGTGTCGTTGCTAATAGGTGATTGGTTCTCTTTTGTGATTGATGATTTCTCCTCCAACAATTTCATTAACAAAGATTCGTTCATCTGACAGACTTTAAGAGCTTCCTGAATACTTTCTGAAAGATCGCTTGGCTGAAAAACATGTCTCCAAGTTTGAAACAATGTGATTCTATACAACTGGAGATACTAAATAAAGAAGCTCTTCAAAGCTGTTTATTTGAAATTGAGGTTGAGTTGATTTCCATCCAAAGTGCTAAAAATGACTTTGTTTAGAATATGTACATCATCTATTATTGCAAACCAATCATCCATCTCAGAGTTTCCGCCTCCACAATTGTTCATCATTAGCTTGCCAGTCAAGACAAAAAATATTCAAAAAGTATTATTTGTCCTAGTCTTTGTAAATCGTAAAGCTCAAAACAACTCTGCTTCCATCAAAGGATCGTAAAGCATCACTTTTCTTTTTCCAACAAAACTCGAAATCTCTCAGAAAAGCCTTCACTACAAAGAAACTCAATATAGTCTGGCACTGATAAACTACCTTTGGCCTCCTTAAATGGTAATGGAGTAACATAGACAATACTAATGCAGTGTCGCCAATCAACACCTTTGGAATCCAATAAACGAAAATCTACAATCCTTCCAGCATCATCTTCTTTTAACGAGATGGTAAACTCTTCATTCAAAATCAAACCAATTAAGCTTAGTAACTGCGGCTTATCTGTTACTTTTACTCGTCTCCTCTTCTTATTACGTTTTTGGCCACTTTGGGAAGTTGCCATTGATCCTTGTTTGCCTCCTGACCTACTAGTTGATAAGTTGGCCGATTCTGAAGTATTCCATGCTTTCTTGAAAGCTGGCAAAAAGGAGTTTTCGATAGCAGCAGAGTCACGATTATGGTTATAAAATGTAGATACAGATACTTGAAAAAAGTACATATGCCATTGAGAATTCACAATATCCACAAAAATATAGTCAAATCGAGGATATCGCTCTGCCGGTAATATCCAACAGGAATGAGTAAACTCTTTCATGGGAGGATCAAATTCATCTCTAATCAATCGAACCCAACTATTACAAGATAAACTCAGGTTCCTATAAGGTTTGCTATCGGAATGAATAGTCACTTCTTCTGTTCTATTGATAAACCACAAAAAGAATAACTTTTCAAAAGTTTGCCTTCTTGTGCTTAGATCACTAAGATAACGTTCAAACAATTCGGCCAAGTAATTCTCAGAAGCATATCTTTCAAGGAAAGAGGTTAACAATATATCACGTGCAACGCTGTTATAAAAGCGTAAGTAGATTCCGCTCACTACAACTAATAAACCTCGACTTGTATATGCCCCATCTACAATAGTAATATTGGGTTTATTCCTATCCATGAATAGCTTATAAAGCATAGAATCAAAATCGCTCTTTTCTCTTCCAACACTAAGCCCATCGAGATAACCATTGTGCTTTCTTATCATTTCAGAATATAAATTCAAGGTGAAGTGTGTCTTTAGACTTTCAAAATTGGCATCAGGACGATCGTTGGCAAGAAACACCATTTCGGCTATCATTCTAGGAACTAACCCAGTAAGTTCGACTACTTCATCTGAATTTTCACGAAGAATAGAGGGATAATCAGGTAAATCTTGCCACAAATCAAATTCTTGGAAACTTAGCGGTTCCAAATATTGTTTGATATCTCCATAACCACTAGGAAAAGTATCTCCAAACTGATGATGCTGTGAACCTGCAAGAAGAATTCCACAATAAGGCTATTCAAGTAAATGAAAAAGTCATTATAACAAAAATAGAACACTACTTACTGTGTTCATCACTTCAAAATCAGTGTAGAACTGGAAAAAATCCGGCCATCTATTTATTTCATCACCAAACTCGCTCCACAACGCATTATGTTCATCTACAATCAACATATTGCGTGGTGTAAGCTGCATCATAATATCTCGAATATCTGAAGCCAGAGATATATCTTTCACTTTCATGGCAAAATAAATGACATCCTTAAGGGGGGCACCATTCAAAGAACGATACCAAGATGACTCGAAACTTGGCATTTCTTCTAAAATGTCTGCATTCATAAAAAGCAACATTTTCAAGTAAAGAGAAACCATTTGAGAGATGTTGCTAATGTTCGTCAACCAATCCTCTATGTTTCCAATATACTGCAGGGGAATCCTGCGATAACGTGCAAACACGGCAGCCATATAGAGTTCTAAGCTCTTTCCTAGACCACTTGCAGCAGAAACTATGATTTGTTGGGGTGGAAGGTTAGGAGCTCTCACACCAAGATTTTCAAAGCATTTATTCCACCTCTTGATAAACTCTCCTCTCAAAAAGATTCTCGAAATATTACTAGAAGTTGGCTGAACTGGAAAATCCTCCACAAAATACTTGGGAGCAAGCAACTGTGCTATGTCATCAAAAGTTTCTTCTCCAACTTCAAAGACTTTTTCTCCCACTTGTACCTTCTCTCCAAGAACTGACGCGAGAGTTTTGAACAAACACTCTTGTTGAAGATCAGGTAGGTTTGTCAACCATACATTGCTAAACTGTTCGTCAATTTTTAAACCACCTTGAAATATTTCTTCGTATCGAACAGACTCTCCGGACATATCTAAAGAAGTTTCACTTGTCATCCTTTGAGACGGACAAACAGTCAACAATCCAAAAACAAATTATGCAATTCAGCAACACAAATTTTGCAATGCATAGAGCTATATATAGTTCCAATTATATACTATGGAATTGAAACAAGAAATCTAGTGTTTCCTTGTTTGCTATGGAACATTGAGATGGAGCTGTTTAGAGAAAGAATATTTGAAGTGATTTCAACCTTGAGAACAATATTTAATGAAAGCATGATTTCTTTGCAGGACTTGAAAGATCATCTAAAAGCATTTGGTAAGGAAAATTTAGATGCAGTGAAACTTTTATACTTGTTTTCCACTCTTCCTTTTTCATCTGTTCCACTGGTTGTTCTTATCTATCAAACAGACTATGTGGAACTTCACTAGATTAAAGAAGCTCAACTGTCTACAGAAGAATCTTCACAGTGGAAGCTATCAAAGATTAGTATCCAATGCAGACAAGAGAGAGATTCAACTCAATTTTCCTTTCAAGATTGACAATTCGTCGTATACAGTTGAATATTGTTGACGACATGTGAACTTTGAACGATAAACTGAAAATTTCTCAACTATGCAAAGTGACATCGTGTAATGACTATGATTTAGTTCAAAACTTTCTATCACTTTATGAAAATCAGAGCTTGCAACTTTCATTACTTGCTGCAAGAAAAAAGTCTCACTCGAAAGTTATTGATAGTATGATGTTCACAATTCTGAACTATGAGTATTGAAACATTTACTTCTCCTCCTTTGGGAACCCAACTTTCAAGTTTGAACAAGTAGGTTTGGCTTTGTGTTTTGAAATATTTCTGGATACTGTCAGAATTTTCGTTTTGTCAAGATAGCGAAGTTTTCACCAAGATTGTTTTAGATTTTATGTTTTCAGAGTAACTCTGAGATGATAAGAATGGAAATTCAAACCAAGTTGGTAACTTGAAATCTTGCTTTGTGTCTTGCTAAAGTATTTTGAATACTTTAAAAGTACCTCATTGAGTTGTTGTTGCTTTCTTCCCTTGTTCCATCCTACAAGGTTTTGCCAGAGCAAACAAGATTTCATCTTTGGAAGCAACGATTGTAGAACTCGTTTGGGCTTATCCATTCTTGGAATTCTTTTAGGACGGTCGGTTGTTGACTGCTGAATTTTGTGACACTATATACTATCGTTGACTTGGCTGCGGTCGCCGTGTGTTTCAAGGTACACCTGCTAAAAAATCTTAGTAAAAGTTGCTAGTAGTAGTTACCCTCCATATGTCTAGGAATTCTTGATCCCAGTTTCACAAAATTGAAACACAGGGTACACCTTTACCACTAGTACTTTCACAACACAAGGATTGATTCAAATTCCTCACTAACGTCTTCTCTGATAGAGTTACGACTATACATCAACCCATTCTAGGGTATGGGACGAACTCCCTTCTTGTCAACTGTAATCAGCACTCTTTTGGAGTCCTTATTTAACCCAACCACATATATAGCTGGAATTGTTGAAAACGTTTGATTCACAAAACGTTAACCAAGTTTTTACAATTCAACCAATTTGGACGCTCACCATCTTAAAACTCAACGTGTTCTGTTTAGGCTTGTGAGGTGAAAGGAAAACTCCTTGTCAACAACAAGTCAAACACAGTTCTACCAAATCTCCAGTTGTTTTCTCGTTGCCTTCACTTGGGTTGAGAAATCTGAACTGTTGGGTACAAAAGTGAATATGATTAAGCTCACTAAAAGGGCTGACATTTTACTGACAGTCTGTAACCGAATTCCAACGATACAATTCCCTCACACAAAAAGAATAGAGCATCAAGAGTCTTTTATACTCTCGAGTATAAGGTTCTCTCGGAAATTTCTCTACAAGTATACAAGAAACGATATAGTTTTTACCTTTTAAAGGCAGCCTTTCATACCACCTCCTTACTAATCTCTTTCAAACATTCTTTCATTAGAATTTGGTGGTTGTGAACAGTTGTGTTATGCAACCCGTTTCAAAGTGGATAAAGTCTGTCTATGAAAACTTTTTTGAGTATCAACGAGAAATATCTTAAGAATGTACTAGAGAGTTTTCTTCTTTGAATGCTGTTTAGACCTGAGTTTGTTTTGGTCGTAACTTTATAGCCACTAGGTTCGAAACTTGTGGTTGATTTCTCAACGTCAGAGTTCAAAAGAGACTTATCTGCAGAAACATTGTCAAGGGAGAGGTTTATTACGATAGTACAAGGGAGATTTTTTGGAAAGAACTACCATAGCTTTGCATATTCTTGGTTCCTTAGATAATAACAGTGTAAAAGAGGACACTTTTGTAGTAGTAGCAATATTATCGACACCTTTTGACCTGAAGGAGTTCTATGTACATACTTATGGAAAAGTTTATTTTATTAAGATCAGCGAAAACATAATTGAACCAAATTGATTATTTGGTAAGTATCCGAAGTATTTTCAAAGGCAAAGCAGAGGACAAAGTATTACGTACGAAACCAAACCTTGGTCACTACGATATGATGGACCAGTGTATATTGAATTGATAAAGTGCAGAGATCTTGAAAATATGTATTTGAAAAAAATTGTTTAGTAAAAGATTGAATGTTTAGGATAAGAAAACAAGATTGTCTAAAAATATATCAAACTTAGGGTACATATCCATGTTTAAAGCTGCTTTGGCAGATAGTTTGAATCCGAATTTGCAAACACGATTCATTGAGTTTTGTCAATCACACATGTTATATTTTTTCATTTCAGTTCTTTTATCGATATCCACGATATGTAAAGATTGCTTGCAAAGAAATGAAAATGTTAGAGGAAAAGCAAATATGGTTCGTTCATTTAGTTACTACTTAAAAAGAATTTACTAGAATTATTCTGTTGATTGATAAATTTTATTCAAAAGATCAAGAATTATAAAGAAAGTTATGGGTTCTTAGAATCTTCTATACTCAAGAGACAATCAATCAACCGTTACATTTTCATTCTAGTTCACGTATCATTGAATCTTCTCTCTCTCTAAAATTTTTTTGGTGAACTTTTGAAGCCTTAGCAGTACTTAGGAGAGTACAGAACAGAAAGAGAACAGATTCATTTTTATTCTCGAATAGTGAAAAGATGCAAAAAGTAACAAGGAAAAAAGGCCAAGAAATCGCACTATAAAGATAATCATGCAGTATACTATACAAAGCGAAATCACTGAGTAACAACTGAATTCAAATTATAGTCCAACCTTATTTCTTAACACAGAAGTACTAAAGACAGTGATACTACAAAAAGGAACGAAAAATCAACTGCTTCTAATATATGAACAAAAAGCCCACCGAACGAAGTATTATCCTAAATTGAGTCAATCAAAAAAAGTTGAACAAGAAGGCTGTGTCACACGTAGTGAGTAGCTGAGAAGGTGATTCTGAGTTCGACCCTATTAAGAATAGATAGAAGCAAACTCAAAAAATTTCTCCCGTAACACCCAGTTTTCCATGGAGTACAAGAAGACCACAAGGGTGATAGTCATGCTAACTCTATTGTAGCCATCTTAGTTTCATCAAACGGAAATATTGTATTACTTTTAGAGTTTGCACAAATTGCTCATTTAGAATCAATTTTGAAACCAAAAGTTTGAGGCATTTTTCTAAGAAAAATGTACTCAACTTATTCTTACAATAACAAAGAAGAATTGGGTTTCGATTAAAATTTGTCCTACGTAGTTGGGATGATTAGACTCTCTGATGGATAAAGACATGGTAGATTTATGACAATAGACGGATGAGTTTTGGACCAAAGCATATTGAAGAGAATTATAGCCAAAGGACAATTCAAGCATAGAGTAGAAACAGCAAAGAAACTACATGTCCACTAAATTCATGTTGATGAAACGCATTGCGATGTGAACAATTTCAATATCCAGAGAAGTTTCGATTGAATGACACTTCCACCATTTGCGAAGATTGTCTTTAGTCCTCAAAGTACAGACAAAGCAATTAGATAAATTTCTACAAAGAAACCTGAAGCTTCATGCAGTATGTTGTGAACTAACTGAGATGACGAAACCAGGCTAATTTCAGCTCACTGCATCGAATCCATATCACTGTTCTAAAGAATCAGTGAATTATCTAGAGTGTCGAAAAGATTGAGAACTCTAGTACAATGAAAGAGAGAAAGTTTTAGCATCGAAATGACCGACTAGTGGAATGCCTCAATAGCACAGCAATTGAAGCGTGATAGTTCAGAATTCGAAAAAAGAGATACAGCGACTGCAATTGTGTGAAATTGAAAAGACTCGTGAAACCCGTGGTAAATCCAGTCAAAACTCTAAAAAACAACGCATAGAAAGATAAGTAATGAATAAAATAATTAAAGTTGCGAAGCTATTCCGAAACTCTGAAAGACAAGAATTTTAGTACAGTGGCAAAGTCGATTGATAGCTTGTTGACCTAAAGCCCAATTTTAGTGTAGCTGGAGTTGCTTTGTTCCCTCCTGTTTTGAAGTGGATAAAATAATTCTTTTTTGCTATGAAGCTTTAAATAGTAGAATTTCGACGAGAACTGTTTTGTACGACCAAGCTTTCAGGTTTTATGATTTCGCACTTCAGTTTGAAATACCAGCCAAGGTCCTCTGTTTGTTTTGATCGTTTCCTGGCTTAAACCTCCTTGAACTCAAAGTACCGTAAAAAGGTTTGTTGCCAGTCTTAGTTTATGTCGAATGCAGAATAGGTTCTCTTCAAGAATTTTTAGTCTTTAGTTTCTTAACTCTTTGAAGACATTGACCTTGCGGAGTAGTGATGAATCAATCTTCCCAAAGGCTCCAAATAGTCTTTGAGTTTGAATCTTTGACCCAATATAGCCTTTTAATGTAACTTGGTTTTTCTAATTGAGTTGTACTACTATCTTTTGTCCTGCGAACAACAGTTGGGAACTCTCCTTTGTGGAACAATCACCAAGATCTTTTTGTAAGATTCGGAGTAAATTCTGAGTTGATTGTCTTCGGTTCTTCACAAAATGATTCCTGTCATTGTCTGTTTTTTTGTCTATTGAGAGTCTATTTTCCAAGTGGAGTGGTTAGAGTGGCTCGTGGCTTCCGTACGAAACATTTTGATCAGTCCATTTCGCATGTACATAGAATAATTCAGAGAGGGATCCTCATGATGCAGAATAAACCATAAACTACGAGTGTACTTGACGGATAAGTCTACTATAGTTTCGAAGTCTTCTCGAGTCATGTAGTTGAATATGAAAAGTGCTATGATATTCCCTAGGTAGTCTATTTTGAACAACCTTCCTCTTTCGGAAGAAAAAGTACAATCTCTCGCTATAATAGATCTCATTTTTCTCCCAAACATCGTATTCTGGTATTTCAAAATCACTTTCGGCACTCCTAGCTATAGCTAACAGCTCCTCTGGTTGAAACTTTCGTGAACTGGTTATTTCCAACAAATAGAGTCTAGTCATATTGAATTGAATAACTTTGTTCTGTACATCGAACAACTCGCAACAACAATTCATGGTGATGTGAGAGATGGAGAGAGAGAGAGAAGGTTGGCCCGTTATCAAAGAAATGGGAGCTCATCGCGATGAGTCATCTAGATGGGACTTGTATTCTTGTTCCCTCATCGCAATTGGGGAAAGAGGAGAGGGGGATGGAGGAGCTGTTTCTACATAATAAGGCTTCTTCAAGGAAAAGAAAGATAGAACAGCTGAAACTCTGCTTTAGAGATGGAGAGCTGAAGGAAGATAGTGTACTAACCCCCTCTGTTATTAATAGGTACCTGAGAAAAAAGATTCTAGAAGACGGAATCACCTACAACACAGCCAAGTTTTCGTTGAGCGTTTTGAGAGACTATTGGTGCCAAAAAACGGGCGAAAAGTTTCCTAGCAACGACTTTAGAGAGTCCCTCGATCTAGCTAAGAATAGAGCAGCGGAGTTGGAACTGGAAAAGAAGAAAAAAGATGACACCGAATGGGGTGGAGGGAGAGGGGTAGTGAAGAAACTTGCTTACACAATGGAAGATATAAAGATACTATCGAAAAATTTGGTAAAGAAGTATCCTTTCGATAGGAGCTGTTTGCTGCTGAGGTGTTTCACTAGTTCAAGCATGAGCACTCTCCAACCTCTCACTTTTGTGGATTTGGGAATAAGTCGAATTCAAGACGTGTGTTGTTCTTCTGCCACGACTACTATAACATGTATTTCATTGCTGTCGAAATTTAGTAAGTGTAATTCCCACGAAAGAAAAGATTCTATCTACTTTGCGAGAAACAGAGACTACGAAGTGTGTCCAGTTACTGCAATGGCTGTAGAATTTATAGAGAGATTTCGATACAAGAAACCTGTGAATAGTGACAGCTTGGTTTCCGTCAACTATCATACTCACAAAGATCTCCTGAATAGGAAGCACAAAGAATATTCTATTGAAATAGACAACCTTATTCATGCAGCGAGGCATTTTGCCGCCAATACTATGGTATCTTATGGAGTACCGGTCGATGAATCTAGAATACAACAATTATGGAAGTCACATAAAAATGTGTTTTCGACTCATTACGTTACAACAGCACCAACGAGTGCTATCAAATCGTTGGCTGGATTCAGAAGAGAAGAACCTTATGTGATCGATAGAGATCGTTTAGAACCATCTTTAGAATTGAAAAGGAAATTTTGTTTTCAATGGTTGGAACAGCATGACCAGGTATTCAACTTTTTATCCAAGTCTTTTCTCCAAGACGCTGTTTTCTTCTCCGAATTACAAACTGAAGAAATGAAGAGAGACAAGGATTTTATTTCGTTTTCTCACAATTTGAGAACAGCAATGAAGAACCATCGACGAATCGACCGAAGAGTACATCCAAAGAGAAATGGAGAGAAGACTTGAAGAAATACTTCGATCGAAAAAACGAAGAAATGCATCTTCCCATTACAATCCTAATCTAGGAATTTATATGGATCGATCTCTGACTGGAGGAATCAAAAGCGTCATTCAAGAATATTATGTCGGGGTTAGAGAGCATGAATCCATTAGGAGTCTCAATCAAAATTATGGAACAGCATGGAGAACGAAAAATCCCAAAGAATTGTCGCTGTATTCTTACAGAAGACCTATCTATGATTTTTTGGAAGATTTACTGACCAAAAAACACAAAGGAAGAATGGGTAATGCTATGAAAGAAGCCATGGAATTGGCGAACTTCGAAACAATCAGTTCCTTCAGAGACAAGATATTATCTGGATCCATCTCTGTCATCTAGTAATAACAATCTGTTTAGCGTTTAGTTTTCCTTTAATTTTGATATTTCCTAAAGAATCGATGGTGACATTGTTGATAGTGAAGGAGCCATCCGAATTGGATTGCAATAAATAATTGTTCGTACTAGAAACAGTTGCTGTGAACAGCATCGATGAAGGGAAGTTGAAATTTCCTTGTAAAGTTCCAAATATGCTGTTGGAATTCAAATCCACGATTGAAGATTGGCTGATGCAGATTGGACGTTTGAATTGGTTTGTATTCCTCCCTTTATCTTGTAGTCGCTCATTTTTTTATCTAAAGAATTCTGGAGTGATTTGTAGTAGTATGGAATCTGCTGTTTCCGAAACGGCTTTGTACGTCGTATCGCTGTTCTTTCCAGAATCTATGTTGCCGAAAGACATTTCTCGGTAGAGTAGATAGTCTTGCATGTAGGCTTCACTAGGCGGAGAGGCGTCACTTCTTAAGTTACTCCTCAACGATGAGTTACGATTTACCAAAGCAGCTGACGGCAAATAAAGTTTGCTAACCGATTTTTGGATAGAATCAATTTGAGAAATTTCAGAGTAGGAATAGGATAAATTCAGTGATGAATACACTAGAGCAATTATGCTTAGTACAAAAGCGACTACTTGAGCAATTACAGTAAAAGCCACCATTCTCTTTTTTAATCACGTTTCAATATCCTATGGTGAAAGAAGGCATATTAGGAACATAGTAGGCATAGTGATAGGAGTATCCAGATCCTGAGAATCCGATGTATACGGGACCTTGGTTGGTTGGAAAAGTGTTGTTGTCTATGCTATAGCTAGTTCCATATGTCCAAGTGATGTTTGTCTGTGTAGCAGACAGTCCTTGTGTACAGTTCCCATTGCCTATTTCTATGTAGAAAGTTGATTGACTCTTCAGTTGAAAATCTGAGTTTTCTCTGTAGTACTGATAGTATGAACTGTACACGATGTAGCCGGTGGGAACATTCCAATTGTGATCATAGGAAATCAAGTTGTTGTATGTGGTGCCAAAAACTCCTACTTGTCCATTCTGTCCTAGACCGGAAGGGACCAAAGCATAAGCATAGAAAGTTCCGCCAAATGTATCGATTTGATCATTCGATTGGAAAAGTTCTGAACCGCTGGAGGTTCCACTCATCATTCCTTCGCTTCCCATTTCACAGCTTCCTGAATAGGTGGCATTGTCGGTATGAGTTCGGGTCATCCAATTGTAATAGAAAGGAAGTACTAAGTTTCTGTTATCGAAGCCAGTAGGAGAACCTACCACGATAGAATCGAAAGTGTTGACGCAGATGACGAGATAGAAACCACAGCTATCAACGATGTCAGAAGGTGAAGCAAATTCAAATTCCAAATCACCAGTAACATAGATAGAAACTACTATGTTTTTGGTAGAATTGTATAGCAAGTAATCCTGTAATCCAGATTTATGTCCCAATATCTGATTAGAATCCAATTGAACTTTCAAATAGGATCCTTGAGCAATGGAACTCGAAGTGAATGGGGTGAATTTATTGGCATAGATCTCGTTGTATAGTTGAATGATTTTCAAGTCGTTGGTTTTTCGAACAGCTCATATCCAAGCATATTCGTTTTCTCCTGCTTCTACATACATTACTTGTCTGCCAAATAGAGGCCACGAAATGATTTCTACAGCTTCATCCAAATAATTGGCATTGGAAGCTCCTACTGAATAAAGATCTCCTTGGCTTACAGAAACGTGATTGCTGAACTTGCTCTCAAACACAAAGCCATAGAAATTGTTGCTGTTGCTCATAGTTGGGGAAACAGCCAACAAAATGGATGAGACAGAAGTATTGGCTATAGCAGCCAGTGCTGCACCTATCTTATAACTGTCGGAGAATGGAACTGAACCAAAAGGGAAGCTGTTGCTGGAGGAGTATTGTGTGCTCCCCACATAGTAGGGAAAAGTGTACACTCCACCATCAAAGTAGCCTCTCCCCAAAAAAGGATTGATTCCTGCAGAAAATCCGAATGCATTACTGACAGATGGTGGTTCGAATTGAAGTTGAATTACTTCACTGGATAAAGGACCTATTTCAAAAGGAAGATTGACGTACCATTCTCCAGTTGCGGAAGCTTACCATGAAGCTAGATATCCCAAATTGGGGGAAATGAAATGGGCTGCTGGTTGGACTCCGCTACTTCATAATCGATTTTCAATAGGACATTGGATGAAGTGGTAGTTGACTTGAAGCTGTTCCATATCAAATAACTGACTTCGGAAGGCTGATCCAAATAGATGTCGTAACTATAGAATCCTAAAGGAAAACTGAATTGAGATATGGCATTGAGTACTAATTGATCGTCTAAATAGAGATTGATATAGGGAGTTTGTACAGCAATGGTAGTGATGCTATAGTTCAAAGAAGATGGATTCATCGATCTTATGCGAGCCCAATGTAAGTATTGATCTGATGTGGATCCACCTGATGAACTTCCAATGTATACGGATTGAGCAGACACCGTCAAACTTCCTGACTAACTCATTGCTGTAGTGAGAGAAGAAAGAGAAGGAGGAATGATGTGCATCAAAAAGGGAGTACTGGTAGTTATGGTAGTGTTGGCTATAGTCGCTGTGATTCCAACAGCTTGATCTATCAATACTTGGGAATAGCCAAGCTGGAAGTCAGTGGAAGGCATATAGATGGTAGAAGAAGTGCTGGAAAGTAGAGTTTGGTCATATACTGTTTCCAAAGATCCTAGTGAATAGAATTCATAGACTACGTAGTAACCATCGCTGTTTTTAGGATTATCACTTCCTCCTCCTGATGCACTATTGGGATCGCAATAAAATCCTATTCCCATGCAATCGCCAATAGAATCTCCTGTTTCTCCTTCATAGAACCAACTAAATTCTGCGAATAGAGGAACGTCTAGAGGTAGGGGTATTTGATTGGGACCATACAAGGCCGCTCCATTTCCGGCATATCCTGCAGTATTCATTTGATATCCTTGAGAAATGCTGTTCGCAGTATTTATTCCTATGAATGTAGGAGAGAAGGTTCCACCAGTTTGTAGTGTAGTGAGACTAGAAGGATACAATTGTTCTCGAAGAAAATTCCAATAGAGAGGAAATATTTGAGAGCTGTTATCGTATCCTGGTAGAATATCAGGAGAACATCCAGTAGATATGCCATTATAATTGTTGGTTCTTTCATCAGTCAAATTCAAATTGATGATGGTTGTGGAATCAAGGATTCCGATAGCCAACCGTACCCATACATACAGCGTGGGGCTTTCGAAATATTCTACAAAAAATGGAATGGTATCCTCATATTCTCCAGTGGAAGTGAATAGAATATTTTCAAAGTTGGAGGATAAGTATCCAATGATGTCAGAAGTATCGATTTCTAGACGATATTGCATGGTATAAGAGACAGCTGTCAAAGAACTGATATTTACTTCTAATACTGGTCTAGAAACTTGAAGTTTGAATCCATGTTCTTCTCCTGGATTGAAAACCCAGGATTGAAATGGTACTACAGTATTGGAAGTTCCGCCCCATCCAATGACTTGAAAATAGTCTATGGGAACAGCTACTGTGAAGGAAGCATCGAGAGTAGGAGACAGCGTTCCACTCCAAAATGACGAAGAAAAGGGAGGAATATAATTGGCTGAGGAAAGAGGAATTTCGATAGTTCCGTCGAATAATTGCGCTTTCTGCAGTGAAAGAGACAGTTTCCAAAGTAGTGTAACTACGGAAGGAAACTTGAGAAGATGATTGTATTTGTCCTGATAATCCTCCCTGAGTTAGAGATATGAGAGTGCTGCCTTTCAACAGAGTGGATAAACCAATGCATTGGAACTCAAATTACTCGAAGCCAATCCGTAATTGATAGAGGAATTCATCTCGTTCTTTTAATTTTATGAAAATGAACACTCAGATCATTATTTCCATTTCTTTGATAGTTATAGTGATTATTCCTGTAGTTGTCAGCATCATTGCCAATATGAAATTGAACAGCAATCGGAAAAATTTGAATGAGGTGGAGAACAAGTTGAAAGACTATGAGAGTCCGGTTGTTTACTACAACTACTATGGAGACGTTCAAACAAACAGTCCCAACAGCGTCGATATAGAAAAGGGTACCTATCTCATTTGTGTCAATCCAAGGAACCTACATCGTGTTTGATGACAACACCAAAGCAATCGATGTGGACTCTCAAAAGTCCAATATTGTGCTCCAAAAATACTCAGAAATTGATAATCCAGTGCTCATTGTTAGGATATCCGACACTTTGCTGTCTAGAATACAATAGTAAAAAATACCATCATGGAGAATAAGACCATATCAAAATTGATTAAACTCCAGGATCGTTGGATAACTTTTCGAGTGGGAGTTATATAGAAAGTGTCAATTGGAACAAAATTCCTTGTGGAACTTGTGGTAAATTCAATTCTGAGAAGTACATCGTCAAGAATAATGAGCTTCATGTATAGAAAAAAAATAAGAGGATATGCAAAGCGAATATTTTCAAGGTGCGATATATATTGGAAAATGCAGAAGAAAAAAGATAAGAAAAATTGGATAACAGCTTCCAAGATAGAATTAGCCAATGGAATTGTAGTGACGCTGTTTTCCATTTTAGTGTTTGTAGTGTCCATCTTGGGTCTCAAAGATCCTTTCGATTTCCGTGTATTGGCAGGTTCCGACACGCTGTTCGGTATTGCTTTGATTATTATAGCATTTATTGCTCCCTAGTTAAAAAAAAGAAGAAAAGAAATGCTGAAGGAACGAGTTATCCTATTTCTATCCGTTACCTTGAGCGGTGTAGTTGAAGCTTTTCTTTCTTTGTTTCGTCCATGGAGTTCTATGGAGTTTCAAGTACGAACAGCGAGATTTGCCGGGTTAATCAAAAGACAAATCGACGAGTACATAATAGCGGTGACCGGTATGGGCAAGGGATCCATTTATCAATTGTCGCCATGTTCGTAAATTTGACCAAAATTCATGCAAGAATTAACCTACGACATCGATTCAAAGGGATTTTTGAGATGTTGCCGAGTAGGAGGTCAAAGTTTCACATGGGATTCGCAACTCCCCAAATCCTTCTTGTTTGTGACATCACCAGATCCTCTTACAAAGCAAAATTGAGCAAGAAATGAATATTTTATTCTTGACACCCATTTGTACTTGAACGATCGATCTTCATACTGGTGGGAAGCCATTGCTAAAATTCTACTCACGTAGAAATCTAGAGTCCGTGAATGAATATACGCTGAATTTCTTGATAACTTATGTATACAGGAAGAACTCTAACCAACAATTGGTTTGTTATAATG
Organism: Galdieria partita; assembly: GCA_025991245.1. Classification (NCBI taxonomy): domain Eukaryota; phylum Rhodophyta; class Bangiophyceae; order Galdieriales; family Galdieriaceae; genus Galdieria; species Galdieria partita. Next base: position 172,756 of record BQMJ01000055.1, read on the forward strand.
AAAATGTCTGGAAGGAATGAATTGTTCTATACAATTGATAACAAAAAAATGTGCAAGACACGTAACTTCCTTCATAGACAAAATGCCTTATCATTTATTTACAATCAAGAAAGACTTTTAATCAGTAAATAAAGACAAACACCAACTGCCATATACAGTAAACAAAGCAACTCATTGTAAAAGGAAAATACAATTGATAATAGCGAAGACAACGAATCTTGGAACTTAAACCTTATTATTATGTATGCACTAAAGACAGCAGCGACCTTAATATGAAAAATCAATAAACAAAGAACGCTATCGCCACAATATAGTATCTATATGAAAAGACAAATTCAACGAAAAAGTTACTATGTCACTAATGCATAAAAATTGAAAAAATTTTCAAAACTTGTGACAACATTAAAAAAAAAGAAAAGGATTTGAGCACTTCAGTTTCAGTTATATTACATTAGCATCAAGAAAAAATATTGAAGAGAAATTTATCGAATATATCAAAGGGGAAGAGGCAATTTTTACATTACTATTTTAACACTGCCTTTATACAGTTTATTAAAGGAACGATACAAAAAAGAATTTTAGAAAGAAGCCATAGAAAAAACCTTTAGAGAATACAAGCTGGAGAATATATTGAAGAATTTTTACGTTCCACTTGTTCTTTACATCATCGGTACCATGAATCTGTTCTCGTCAGGAAAATATTTGTCGACCGTTTGAAACGAAGGAAAAAAAGTTGCAGTAATTTTCTCACAGAGAACAATTTCAATCCTTTTGGTAACAAAAGAATTCAGTAACTATATCACATTGAAATACAGAATAAAAAATACTTTTTTCTCATTTCAGTAAAAGTAGTAAAAAGAAGGGATAATCTTAAAGAACAACAATGAATACAGCACAAAACAAAGAAAGAAAAATGTTACATAGAGACAGATTGCTCTAGTCTTAAGCGCGAGCAATATACACAATCCAGTCGTCGCAACAGTACCTCCAAAAATGTTAATAAACAGAATCAAAGAGAATATTGTTATGACTAGCTGTTACTTTCGGTCAACAGTTTCATTACGGCTAGTATATAGCTTCAACTTTGTCAAATTTTCATTCACATTAAAGTTTCAGTACCATATCGAATTATTTGTAGAGTGGTACAAGGGTTGTTTAGCTACCATAAGAACGAAAAAAGAATTTTAAAAAATTGCAGAGGGCCTCAATAATACCGAAATACAGCATAAAAAATTGCGAGAAAAAGTCAAAAACTATTAATTTACAATACAACTCTGACTATCGGGAACGAAGATGGCGGACCAAACGTCAGCTAGAAGGGTGCCATTTGAACGAGCCCCTTAAAATTTCAAAACACAAAAAAAAGCAGAAAATTGTCAGCTCCACTAAAAATTTAAACTAAACAAGGAATTTAAAAACTCACTTTAGTTTTCAATAAAAATAAAAGCTTAGGCAAAACGTAGTTGACTGGAAACCTCACTAGGTCACTAGCACAACAAACATAAAGAATAAAAAAAATACATAATCACTCTTTGACAAAAGACAGAAAAAGAAAATAGACATAAATAATTTACTCTGTACACTCCTACTTCGAGACTACTAGAGCGCAATGAATTGAAAAAGTAGGTATTGCATGGCTGAAAGCGACTAGCATTCTTTCCTTAATTAGGTTTTATTAGGCTTCATTAAGGCATAATTTCTAGTTAAATACACATAATTACCTAAGAGCTCAAATACTATAGGAAGAAACTGACAGAGCAATCCAAGGTAAATTCATCCAATATCAGAAACGAAAAGGAGTTTTCACCAAATAGATTCAGCACAAATAAAACACACGGCAAATTATCAAAATATGAAAAAAATTATTAACTTACTGTGCTACTGATTCAATCAAGAACAAAGTTAATGATGCTAACAACAACAAAAAAGCCACCATGCAAGAAAAATGCTCACAATTTCGAAGAAGCTCACAATTTTCGAATTACTGCGAAGCAGCAGAGAATTTCCTTAACTCAAAATGACTTTAAATTGAAGAAGTATCCTGAAATTTTCCCTAAATACCCGTAGTAAACAACAAATACAAACATACGCAGAAATAGTCCACACCGCAAGTCATTTGATCGCTGGCAAAACAAGTAGCACAGTTTGAGAATTAATTATCTTTACAAGACCAAAAGCAAAATTAAAGGTCTTGATACAACCAATACGCTCTCTTTCTCCAATGCATCGTGACAAACAAGAACCTGATAAATCTTCAAATACGAATGACCTAGTTCAGAACAATAACAATTTTTTTCAGGGTTAACTAATTTTTTTAATTTTATTACTGCTTTTAACAAAAGTCACATACTATAGAAAGAAACTAACAGGATAGAAAAAAGAACATTCATCCATCAAAACGGAGCAAAAAAATCCTTCATCTAATGAATACGGCTTCACAAGAATAAGTAAAAAACAGTAAAAAAAAGCTTTAAGAAATGGCTCTGCAACCAAATCAATGCAAAACGACGGTTTTAAGGCAACAATCATCCCAAAAAAATTTTCAATCAAGCAAACCGCTTCAAATTTAAAATCAACACAACACGGCATAGAAATGCCTAAACAAATGAAGGACAATCATTAGTTAAAAGCAAAATAAAAACTTATTCTTTTCGTTTCCAAGTATTCATGCAATATACCTCGAATACAAATATAAGGAAAGAAAATTCCACAAGAGAAGTCGCCAGGACGCCACCAAACACTCAGTAAAATTTGTGACTCAACTTATTATACTAGACTAAAAGCAAACTTAAGAGGCTTGATAGAATTAAGAAACTTTCGTTTGAAATGCAATTAAATGAAAGAATGCAGTAAATTGTAAAATATAAATAGGCTGGCAGAAGGGAGTGGGCATTTTTTCCTTATTTAGGATGTAGGTTTATTATTGGCTAGGGTTTATTGGGGTTTGACGTATCTCAGAGGACAATAGAAAAATTTTCTATTAAGATTTGATAATGGTTCTTTCAAGTATTTAATAAAGGAACAATACAAAGCGACTTTAAAAAGAAACCTTCGAATAAAAAGCCTTTGAAGAAATAGAATCTATAAAAAAGATTGAAGAAATTCCACATACTACTTGTTTTATTGAATAAGAATCTCTAATTGTTCTCATGGATGGAACTTAGTCGACAGTGAAAAGGGAAAGTAAAAAGCAGAGTCCATAGGACATGTTCAAAGAAACACCAATCATATTAGTCGGAAACAGTTCATTCAGTACGTATGTCAAATTGAAATACTCAAAAGAAATTTTATATATTTAAAGAGAAAACAAAAACAACAGGATGATTTCAAAGAACAAGAAAAAAATGCAACGAATTCATGGAAGAAAAGTGCTCTTGAGAGATATGTTTCTCTTCAAGCTGTCATTCAAAGCAAAGTCAGACTGTCATAAAGCATACAATATTGAAGATGCTACAGACAAAAGTTGAACTTTCGTGGCTAGATTGCTAACGGTTCAATTCATTTGAGGCTTTTTTTATGGAAAAGGTGTGGCTTGCTTTGTCTTCATTATATATACCAACAGTATAATTCGTGTATAATATTATGCCAATCAACATAAGACAGAACAGAATGAATCCAGTTATTATAAGAAAGCAAAAAGAATATTTTCAAAAAAGAGGTGTCTGATAAAAGATAACACATAGTAAAAACCCACAGTTGCAAGAGTCTACTCTTCAAATCGCTGTCGCTTGTTAGCGTATTGAAAACGATTTGGCAAAAGAAATCAAGGAAATACGATAGCTGTAAAAATTACCAGATTTAGATTTCGCAATATATCAAATTCAGAACCAAATTGCTCAGCTCCCCCCAAAAACTAAAAGATTAATAAAAATGAAAGAAATGGGACAATTGGATATCGTTTTCATGCAATGCAAATACAACTCTAGAATAGATTCCAAAATATTTCAAAGGAAGAGTTATTTTGTCAGTCGAGGTAAATTAACAAAATCACAAAAAATCTTCAAGAATGCTATAACAATTTCACAATTAAGGGAATCAATTTAATCCACCAATTTTCATTGATCTATGACATTGATTTACGGCGATGTACTGAATCTAGAAAAAACATGCCTCTTCGAAAACGGAAAGGAAACTTGTGTTTCCTTAGCCAAAAATATTTAACTATTTTTCTAAAATTGCCTACGTTTCAAGAAGATCGATAAAAATATTGCCACAAATAGAGTCCATAGAAAAAGAAAGAATTTAGAAAGGTCGGCGCCAGTGAAAAAATTGAAGAATTTTAATACATTATTTGTCCTTTATGGCATCAGTACTTCAGTTGTTCTCAGGAGTAACCAGTAGGTGACAATGCGAAATTTAGTACAAAAAATTAGAACAAGTCTGCATGTAATAAAAATTAATATATTCTCACCTCGAACAATTTAATACATAAAAGAAATAGAACCTAGGAAAGCTTCATTACATATTCAATGGGTATAAGACAGAAAACACAGAAAAAAAGAGACAGTAGTACTAGAAGTAGAAGGAGCAAAGAAGTCAACTTTCTAAAATGTAAACGAAGAGCCTAAACGACGATTGAATCTTCTCATTTAGTCATTCTTATAAAAAACCATTGAGCAAGAATCCAGGGCGTACGAATACACAAATGAAAAGCCAACAAAGTGATTCAGAATTTGACATTGTCGAGAATAGATAAATGGCGGCTCGAAAAGTTTACCAAAACACAAAGTTTTGCTTTCGAGAATCCAAGAATAGCATAAGCATTGTTTACTTTTTGCTAAATGTGTATACCGACACTATATTCCAAGTAATTCAACTCAAAGAATGAAGCAAGCAGTGTCTCAAGACCGTCAAAAAGAAGAAACGACTTACCAAATGGTTAAATTTTCAATAGCATTGCATCGTAGAATTCAATCAAGTGACCAAATAACAAAACTCAGAATTTTGCTACATAGAACAGATTTCTAAAGACGATTCTAATAAGGTAAGATTCAACCATGAAGGTCTTGGTGGAACGATCGAAACAAAAGCTTCAAAACTATACAAATTGAAAGATTTTCATTACATATACGCTAAAGACAGCAACGGCCTTACAAAGAAAAATCAAAAAAGAAATATCATTATCTCTACCATATAGTACTCATATGAAAAGACAAATTCAACGAAAAAGCTACTATGCCACTAATGCATAAAAACTTAAAAAATTTTCAAGCCCTGTGACAACAGTTAAAAAAAAGAAATAGATTTCAATACTTCAGTTTCAGTTCTATTGCATTGGCATCATGAAAAAGTATTGAAGAGGAGTTTATGTCGAATATCAAAGGGGAATAGGCAGTTTTTGCATTATTAGGCCTACACTTGGTTTAGTAAAGGAACAACACAAATACCCATTTTACAAGGAAACAAGAGAGAATAAGGATTTAGAGAAATAAAAACTTGACAAGATGTTGACGAATTTTTATGTTCCACTTGTTCCTGAAATCATCGATACCATGAACCTATTCTCGTGAGGCTGAAACCAAGTGAAACAAAAAAAAATTGAAAAAAGTTACAGCAATCTGCTCACAGAGAAAAAAAATTACAATTCTTTTGATGAAAGGGAGTTCATTAACTATATCACATTGAAATAAAGAAGAAAAAGAAACTTGTTTTTCTCATTTGTAGAAAAGTAGTAAAAAGAAAGGACAATCCTTGAAAACAACGATAAAAACAGCAAAAGACAAAGAAATGAAAATGTTAATAGTGACAGATTGCTCAATTGTTGCGACGAGTTGTTCGCGTACAATGCTGGAGCCTTAGACTAACGTCACCAGAAGGATACCATTAAAACGAACCACTCAAAATCTCAAAAGAATACAAAAGAAGCAGAAAAGTGTGAACTCCAAAAAATTTGAACTAAAAGAGGAATCTAAAAAATAACTCCAGTTTCAAATCCAATAAAAAATAGACAAATGCAACTGACAGGAAACCAAACTTGGTCAGTAGCCCAACAAGAATAAAAAAATAAAAAAAGTGACCATTCCTTCGCAAAGAACATCAATAAGAAAACAGACATAAACAATTTACTCTGCCCACTCCTACTTTGAGATTACTAGAGCGCTACAAATTGAAAAACTAGGTATGCTCTGGCTAAAAACTATAAGAATTTTTTCCTCGTTTTGGCTTTTTTAGGCCTTATTAGAGTATAATTTCAAGTTGAATCCTAAACGTTCAAATACTGTTAAAAGATATTAACAGGGTGAATCAAGGTAAATTCATCCAATATAAGAAACCAAAAAGATCTTACACCAAATAGATTCGGCACAAATACCGAACAAAGCAAAATATCATGATATGAAAAAACCCATTAATTTACTGTGCCACTTGGTCAAAGAAGAACGACGGTAATGATGCTAGTAACAACAAAAAGAAACCATTCAAGAAAAATGCTCACAATTTCGAATTACTGCGAAGCAACAGAGAAACCCCTTAACTTAAAAGGGCCTTGAACTAAAAATAGAATCCTAAAATTTTACCTAGGTATCCTTAGTAAACAACAAATACAAACATACGCAGAAATAGCACACAAGGCAATTCATTTGATCTCTGGAAAAACAAGCAGCACACTTTGAGAATTCATTACTATCACCAGACTAAAAGCAAAAGTAAAGGTCTTGATGCAACCAATTTACTCTCTTTCTCTAATGCATTGTGATGACCAAGAACCTGATAAATTTTCAAATGCGGATGTTTTGGTACAGGGCAATGGGAGCTTCTTTATCAGGGTTTATCAAGTTTTATTGCTGTTTTTATCCAAAGTCACAAACTATAGAAAAATATTAACAGGATAAATAAAGGTACATTCGTCCATTGTAAGAAAGCTCGAGTATCCTTTACACATCAAATAAGGCTTCAAAGAAAAACAAAGAAAACCGATATGTAATAAAAGCTTTAAAACTTGCTTTAGAACTTGGTCTATGAAAGACGACAATGTCAAAATGACAGTTACTACAAAAAAATTTCCATTTGAGCAAACCGCTTAAAATTTTCAATCAACACAAAACAACAGAAAAATGCCTAAACAAAAAAGGCGACCATTGATTACGAGTAAAATGTAAACAGTCTCTTTACGCTTGAAGCATTCTCGCTATAAAGCACAAAAAGAAACAAAACCAAAAAAAGCTCATAAAAGAAGTCACATCGTCATCGTTAGAATACTCATAAAAAATTTGGGACATAATCGATTCTACTAGAAGCAAGGATAAAAAGCTTGATAGAATTAAGGGGCTCGTCTAATGCATTCATAAAAAAAATTGAGTAACTTGCACAATATGTGTGGCCTGGCAGAAAGGAGCATGCATTTTTTTGTCTTATTGAGGTTCTACTGAGGGTTTACTATAGGGTCTACTTATGGTGTACTATTAGGGTTTATTAGCGAATGTTAGGGAATATTAAGGTTAACCGAAAAGAGCCAATAACAAAAGTCACAACGCCATCTTTAAAATACGCATTAAAAATTTGCGACAAAACTGATTACATTAGAAGCAACGGTAAAAAGCATTATAGAATAAAGCGGATCCTGGAATGCATACATGAAAAAAGAAATAATTAAATTGCAAAATGTGTGTAGCCTGGCCGAAGGAAGCATGCATTTTTCTTTCTTATTGAGATTTTACTGAGGTTTACTATACGGTCTCCTTATGGTTTACTATTAGGGTTTAATAAAGACGATTCTCATAAGGTTCAACTATGAAAGTCTTGGTAAAACGGTCGAAACAAAAGTTTCGAAACTATCCAAATCGGGAAGTTTTTCATTATATATGCACTGGAGATATCAACGAATTTAATAAGAAAAGGCAATAAAGAAATATCATTATCGTTACCAAGTAATACCCATACAAACCTATATGAAAAGACAAATTTGCGAGAAACATTACTGTAGCATTATTGCATAAAAAATTCAATAATTTTTAAAATTAATGGCAACACTAAAAAAAAAATTTCAGCATTTTAGTTTCAGTTGTATCATAATGGCATTATGAAAAGGTATTGAAGAGGCATTTATGCAATATATCAAAGGGAAATAGGCAATCTTTGCATTATAAGGGCTACACTTGTATCCAAGGTTTATTAAAGAAACAATACAAATACCAATTTTACGAGCAAACCATAGAATGAGAAATCAGAGAAATAGAAAGAAGAGGATATATTGAAGAATTTTCATATACCACATGTTGTTTACATCATCAATACATTGAACCTGTTCTCGTGGGGTAGATATTTGTTGACCTTGTAAAACGAAGCGAAAAAGTTACAGCAAACTGCTCACAGAGAAAAAAAGATATAATGCTTTAGATGAAAGGGAGTTCATTTGCTATATCACAATGAAATACAGAAGAAAAAATCTTTTTTTTCTCATTTATAGAAAAATACTAAAAAGAAGGGACATCCATTGAATCCAATAACGAAAACAACAAAAAAACAAAGAGAGGAAAATGTTAATTGTGAAAGATTGCTCAACTGTTGCAACGACTTCTTCGCGTACATTGCTCGTTTTTTAGACTAACGTAGCCAGAAGAGTACCATTTAAACGAAAGACTTGAAATCTCAAAACAATGCAAAAGAAGCAGAAAATTTGTGAACTTCAAAAAATCTGAACTAAACGAGGAATGTAACAAGTAACTCTAGTTTCGAATCAAAAAAAGCTTAAACAAAATGCAGCTGACAGGAAACCAAACTAGGTCAATAGCGCAACGAGCATAAAAAATAAAACAAACGTAATAATTCTTTGGCAAAAAGCATAAATAAGAAACTAGACATAAACAATTTACACTGCACACTCCTATTTTGAGACAACTAGAGCGCAATGTATTGAAAGACTAGGCATGTCCTGGCTAAAAGCAATAAGAATTTTTCCTAATTTTGGTTTTCTAGGCTTCATTAGGGTATAATTTCTAGTTAAATAAGCATATTTAACAAAACTTTCAAATACAATTGGAAGATATTAACAGGGTGCTTCAAGGTAAATTCATCCAATATCAGAAACCAAAAGGATCTTACACCAAATAGATTTGGCACAATTATCAGACAAAGCAAAAAAAATAATGTGAAAATCAAATATAAATTTACTGTTCCACAAGGTCAATCAAGAATGTCGGTAATAATGCAAATGACAACAAAAAAGGAGCTACTTAAGAAAAATGTTCACAATTTCTAAATGCCTCACAAATTCAAATTATTGCAAAGCAGCAGAGAAATGCTTCAACTCAAAAGAGCTTTGAATTAAAAATACCATCTTAAAATTTTCCTTAAATTTCCAGGTCTTCCCTTAATGAACAACAAATACAAACATAAAAAAACTGGCTCACAAGGCGAGTCTTTTTATCACTAGCAAAACAAGAAGCACCATTTAAGATTGACTAATTTTAGGAGACTAATAGCAAAAGTAAAGGTCTTCATAGAAAAACATCGCCTTTTTCTTTAACAAATCAATATGACATAGACAGTGATAATTGTTCAAATGCGGATGGTCTGATACAGGGCAATAGGAACTCTTTTTATCAGGTTCAATTAAGTTTTATTAAGGTTTAGTACTGTTTTAACCCAAGGTCATATGCTATAGAAAAATATAAACAGGATAAATAGAGGAACATTCATGCATTGTAAGAAAACTCGAGGATTCTCTATAGAATATATATAGCCTTAACTAAGAACAAAAAAAAATGTAATAAAAGCTTTAATAATTTGCTTTACAACTTGGACAATAAAAAAGAAGGCAAAAAGGATAAAATCAACCAAAAAAGTTTTAAATAGAAACAAACCGGTTAAAATTTTAAATCAGCGCAGCACACCATAAAAACAGCTAAGCATAATTAATTCGCGATAACATGTAAACAATTTTTTTGGATTCTAAGTGTTCCCGAAATCAATCTCAAATCCACAAGCAAAAAAAAGAACTAACCAAAAGTCGTACGGCCATTAGAAAAGCCTTTATAAAAACTTGCGGCTTAATAAATTATATTAGAAGCAAGCGTAAAACGATTGATAGAATTGAAGGACTTTCTTCTCTGATGCATTCATGAAAAAAAAGCAGTGAACTTTAAAATACACGTAGCCTGACAGAAAAAATATGCATTTTTCTTTCTTATTCAGGCTTTACTGAGGTTTTACTGAGGTTGTACTAGGTTCTATTAGGGTTTATTAGGTTCTATTAAGGTTTATTAAGGTTTATTAAGGTTTATTAGGGTTTATTAGGGTTTATTAGGGTTTATTAGGGTTTATTTAGGGTTTATTAGGGTTTATTAGGGTTTATTAGGGTTTATTAGGGTTTATTAGGGTTTATTAGGGTTTATTAGGGTTTATTAGGGTTTATTAGGGTTTATTTAGGGTTTATTAGGGTTTATTTAGGGTTTATTAGGGTTTATTAGGGTTTATTTAGGGTTTATTTAGGGTTTATTAGGGTTTATTAGGGTTTATTAGGGTTATTAGGGTTTATTTAGGGTTTATTAGGGTTTATTTAGGGTTTATTAGGGTTTATTAGGGTTTATTAGGGTTTATTAGGGTTTATTAGGGTTTATTAGGGTTTATTAGGGTTTATTTGGGTTTATTAGGGTTTATTAGGGTTTATTAGGGTTTATTAGGGTTTATTAGGGTTTATTTAGGGTTTATTTAGGGTTTATTAGGGTTTATTTAGGGTTTATTTAGGGTTTATTAGGGTTTATTTAGGGTTTATTTAGGGTTTATTTAGGGTTTATTTAGGGTTTATTTAGGGTTTATTTAGGGTTTATTTAGGGTTTATTAGGGTTTATTTAGGGTTTATTTAGGGTTTATTAGGGTTTATTAGGGTTTATTTAGGGTTTA